>JAWMAG010000041.1:4197500-4785000 GCA_037013455.1 Ceratitis rosa
AAAATTTATGGTAATTAGTAATTTAGTTTTTTTTTAGCAAATTTATTATATTATCATACCGTTTTTGTTGGCATTATTTTATAAATGGTACATATTGGTGATTGGGAATTATTTGAAAAAAAGATAAGTATAATATAATATTATTAAATAATTCTATATTTCTTATGAATTTTTAATAGCAAAATTTGTGAGCTAAATTATATTTTTGAACGAAACAATACTTCTGAACAAGCTTATATTAGTGATGTTTTAATTGCTTAAAAATGTTCTGCATTTATGTTTCCGTATGAAATATTCATGCCTCATACTCAAAATTTTTTCGGTGCTCTTTGTTCGTTTCTCAACATTTTGCACTCAACGCAGGGTGGTAGGCAATATTCTCCACTCCTGCCAAAGCATAAAGAACAGATCGGCGAAACGTTTGTTGATTTGAATTTAATTTGTTTATATTAATAGATGAAATATGTTACTTAAATTCAATATAAGAAATCTGGAATAATACAGCGTACATTTAACAGATTATAAGAGGTATATTCTATATAAAATTTTATTCCACAGACTGGAAAAAAACCAGAAAGTTGTAGTTTAAGTCAAAATGCCTCCGAATGACAAAATAAAAATTTATTAAAAAAACTGTAAAAACTGATTAACTGTATAAAAATAAAAATAGTACTCAGCGTGGGTTTGACAGATTACTTTTTTGAGCTTGGAAATTTTCGAATGCGTTATGAATCATTTATTCAAAATACCATTTAATAATTTATTAATACTTTGAGAAATTGATTGATTGGACAATTGGCCTATTAATAATGTGAAATTTTGAGTAGCATGTGTTTGATGACTCACGTGTACTCTCATATATGGCTATTATACGCTGAATTGGAAAAAAGAAAAAAATTCAACTACCACTAAAAACAAATAAAATAAATCAAAAAGTATCAAAAAAAAAATTTCAAAAAATCTCATCAAAAAAAGAAATGGGTGGAGAAACTATAAAAAATGATTGTTTCAAAAAAGTTTAAACATGGAGTGTGAGCTCCGCGTATGACGTAAGCAACCGATAAGAAAGGATTTTCCGAAAAGGCAATATGAGTAGACTTAAGAGCAAGATGCTTCTTGCATGGTCAGTTCTTTATGGCATGCTCCAGAGTAAGCTCACAGAGTAACCTGATGATTCTACCATCCCACAGAAAAACGAAAGCTATTGTCTGCAAAGAGATACTTAAATAGATGTATGACTTCATAAAAATATATAATAATTCTACTATATTTTCATGTATACTTAAGCTTTAAATACATAAATTATAATTAAAATTGTTATATTTTATATGTATTTAAAAATTTTCATATAATAATTTATGTTTTACAAAAAAAATTAAATAACTTAAAAAACCAACCTAAAAACTTTATTAAATGAATTTTCAAATTCCATGCAGGTAAACTCTAGTAAAAAATAAAAAATGTTTATTATTTACTTGTTTGTTATATTTTAGGGATGAACTTGAAAGCAAACAATTTCTTTAATTATACAAATCTATATATTACCACTGAGCTGGGCCTGCCCATATGCCACTGGATATCAAATAGGCGGAACTAAATACACATTTCTTTGTTTGTTTGGAAAGAAATTTGAGCTTCACTCATTACCCACTGACCTATTTTAAAACAGCAGCAAATGTACATATGGTACATATATCCACTTTTGTGTAAAAATAAAAAAATATTAAAAAGTACTGAATCTACATAAATAATATCTGAATTCTTTTGCTCATAATTTATAAGGTCGCTGGGTAGAAGTTACCGACACTGTGTAAGCAAGGTAGCTAAGAGGCAGAATAGATTGTGATTTTTTGACATTATCCTAACCGCTTTAATTCGGTAAAAAATTATTTGACAATATTTTTTTTTTATATATTAGAAAAAAAAAATTAATTAAATTTTTAATAATTTATTAAATTTTTTTTAAATACAAAAAATATTAGTTTTAACCTTCTTAATTTCATTACATACATATATATTAATAGGAAAATAAGTTGTACTAAAAAAGTAGCAGTAAAATTAATAAACCAACAATAACAATAAATCCACTATTGCCAACAATCAAAAAGCGATTATTCATTACACATGTTTTATACGTCAACTGTTTAACGCTTTAACAAAACGCCGCCTCCTACCAGTTGATGCAACTCCTGCAAGCATGCGGCACTTCGCTACGCTACTCGTAAATCATTTAAAGCACCAAATTCGCTTTCATTACGTTTTCTCTCAATGACTGACTGAATGACGAAGTGAATGAATGAAACAAATGAAAGACTGTCTGTAGTTTTGTTATTTTCGCTTGTAATCAAATTGCACAAACGTTGGCCGCTACGGTTTTCGCTATTGCCAATACTATTTGCCCCAATTAGCTATGTATGTATGTAGCTGCATTGCAGACTTACTAAGCTTAACGGAATGGCTGCCTGTCTGGCTGGCTGACTGACTGAAAGCTTGGCAAGCAAAATCACCACGCAAACGCCAAAAGCGTCATCGCTATTGCGCCAACAAACTGCTACTTAAATGCGCGTACAAACGGACAAATGCGAGCTTTAGCCAAAAATACATACGTGCATACATACATATATACACACACACACAAAGTAAGCGTAATGCAATCATGTAAATGGCGATGGCGTAGATTTTTGCATTGTTGTAGTTTTTATTAATTATTTTTTTATTTTTTTCATTTTATTGCAGTTATTATTGTTATTGCATTTAGTTGGCACGCTGACGCTTTGCGGTAAATGCGGACGTTTGTTTGACTTTTTTTTAACAAAAAATAAAAAAATTCAAACAGAAAAAGATGAAGTTTATAGGACCAGGTGATGATTTAGTGCCGGAGAAAATTATGTAATAAGCATTTAAAAAGGCCTCACTTATGTATGTACGTGTATGTACTGCTACACATTTGCCTGCCTTTGTTTTCATTTTCATTTACAGTTCTACATTTCTGTTCACACACGTTCGGAAAATGAAAAGTGCTTGGCTTTTATAGACATACGTAGAAAGATACAAATGTATGTGTGTATGTATGTATGCATGTACGAGTAATGATGTGGGAAATTAAATGTAAATAGAGCACTGTAAAGCCTATTTCTTCAAGCCCTTATTTATATTGTAATTAGCCTCCGTTTAAAGTTACAACTTTTAATTAATTAATTACAGCATTTTTGCAACAAAAAAAATAAAGAAGTAATTAGTGCTTTTTAAGATATCAAAATTTTTAAACCCAAGCTAATTTTGTATATTTGAATCATTCCAATTTTTAATAGTTTAACCTAATTCGACTCACGGTGTGCTTATGTATAGTCGTTTATTTTAACCAACTTAAGTAAAAAGTTAATTCAGCAGCCTAGCAAATACACTGAGACACTCAAAACAAAACCAACTACCGTGTTACCTGCGATTTTGAACAAACCACCAGCAAATCTTATGGCTAAAAACAGTGCATCCATGACTGCTGCGAGTCTATACGCTTCTAGACAGCTGAAAGCCAGGACTTACGTGCACAGTGGTATAGCGTTTCACCTAACCGTACGAATAGACTACGTAATCCTGCGACAGTTTTTCGTTAAGCTGTTGTCAGCTACAATAGCGGCGAATGTCTGGAGCAGAGGTCAGAGTTATGCAGACAAAGCTCAGTACAGTTTTACAGATGGTTCTAAAATGGGACCGATGGTCTGTAAAGAACATTATTTGAGCGACATTGAAGGCAATGACTTAGCTGACGAAATGGCTAAAGAGAGTGTCCTTTCAGAACAGAACAAAATGATTAGCTTAGCAATTTCATTCAGAGCAATGTAACAAACGCACGAAGTAATCCTATTTCGTAAACTGCAAGAAATGTAGGGAATGTGTGGATACAATGGATTGTTTAACCTGTGGGTGCTCAGCATTCGGCACACGCCAGCAGTTGTACATTCTTGTAAAAGATAGTACCTTGCAGCTCTTATTATTTTCTCTAGCATCAAATTGAAGAAATCGCATGATATGGTAAAGACTCATCCTGTTTGAAACCTCGTTTGGTATCGAATGGCTCGGAAAAGTCGTTTTTAATCCTAACGGCGCTTCTGGTGATGTTAGATAGTGAATATCTGATCAATGGTGGATTTCCCAGGTCTAAAGCCATACTTATGAGGCAGTTTTTTGGCCATGGGTGTTTCATACAATAAGCACGATAGAACCTTATATGCGATACTTAGGAGGCTAATCCCATGATAACTGGCGCAGACTGTTTAAAAAGAATAATTTCAAAAAAAAAAAGGAAGTTGGGACGATGCAAAAAAAAATCTCTTGAGTAAACTGATTTTCTCAAGGAAACTACCCAAAAAATATGTTTGCCTTAAATTCTATACATTTTCCCATTTATGTTATGGAAGTTATATTTCATTCAATTGAGGTTTTCGGACAGGTGGCAGCTCTCCCAAAAAATGCTTCAATCTCACGTACTTTCGTATGACTTTAATGTGAAACCAATATTATAACATTTTATGTGCTTTAACATTCTTTTTTTTTAATAAAAATCCAAACAGTTGGCATATATTTCACATTTTTTCTGAAGTTTTGCGTATAATTATAAACAATTATGCCGAAAAAAAATTTGTTCAAGTTTGAACATAAGGAAAAATAAACATTACAGTGAAGAAAATGTGCTTTAGCAATGAAAATTTTACAACTACAGACAACTATTTCCATTATTCTTTATAACAAAAGGGGTTAATAATATTCTCTTCTTATCTAAATTGATGTAGTTCATGAATTCGACACTTTCACTGTCATTAAAAAATGTAATTGTTTGAAATGATATGTCTAATGATTTAATCTAATCTTATTATCAAATAATATTAAAACAAATATTTTTCGCTTAATCTTGGGTTACATCTCTTTTACTTACCAAGAGCGAATTTAAGCAAGGCCACAGATGGAAAAATATATAAAATTTTGTACCTGATTTCGTTCCATCTCCTCTTAAATATTTGCTAAAAAAAATACTTAATCGCCAATTAATATGAAAATCTTCCAAAGCTTTTACAAGACAATTTCTTCCTGTGCAACAATGCGTAGTGTCTAGTATAGGTATACATGTATATATATTTAATATGTACATAACATACATATGTAATTGTTGTGTTGGTGTTGCTGGTTAATGTTACAGCAAACAATGATTTTTTAAATGTTTTTATTGTTGTAGTATTTGTTAAGTATGCTTGTTAACATTTTGTTTGCTGCTCTTCCTAAGCTTTGTTTTCGCTTTTGCGCGTTGCATTTTTGAAATGTCGGAAGTAATTAAATCGCTATTTGGATATTTCTTTAAGTGTAATATATTTAAAACTAAAATACGTTTTTCCTTTGTTTTTTTTTTTTTTTGTTAAGCATTTTCTTTCTTTAACCTTGTTTTTGCTGTCGCATAAGACAAACCAAGCAATAAAATTAAAAGGCTTAAAAGATGTAAAGACAACAACACTATCGCCGCCATCTCTTTAAATGGTAATGATTATGATGAAAAAATTACCTTTAAAACAACAACAAGTGAGAGACAGCGCCAGTGGCTTTACGGATGCGGGTAACAGTCATATTCACTAAGTAATTTGGAGTGATTTCCTTTTTTCTACTTGAAAAAAAAAATCTTAAAGTTTTAACTGAAACATTATGAGCTTTTTTATCGAAAAAAAAAGATCAATGAGAAAGTTAAGTATTTACATTTTCCTAGATTTGTTTAATGAAAATTATATTAATCTGGCGCCATCATAAACATAGGATATTTTAATAAATCTCATTTCCGACTAAGAAAATCTTAAAATGATAATGGGATTAATTATTATTATTAATTATTAATTATTTGGTGGAGAAAATTTGAAATTTGTAGGAAAATTTTTTTGTTATAAAAATGTCTACGCCTGCTTCTTCTTTCTGTAACAATTTTCTAAAGATAATAATCTGTACTCTGATACTTATTATCGCAAAAGGAAGTTGTTGATAAGATATTCACAATAACAACCATACGAAAATATGCACATACATATGTATACGTGTATATACTCTATGGAGTGATACAGAAAACTCCACAAATTGAAAAACAATTTTTCGCTAATTAATTTACTCTTTAAAAATATTTCTTCGCACAGTAGTGAAGATTCATTTATTTTTTTATTTAATTTTTTTAATTTATACTCTTTTTTAAACGTCAATTTGAACTCGTCTGTGCAGCTGTAACTTCCCAAAGCTTATTATTGGTCGAATTTTTTTTATTACTGTCTGTATATATTTTCGTTTTTTTTCTCAAGTATATATTTATATGTCAATATTCATACATATATCATATGCAATTGTATATTATTAAAAACCTTAACCAATTATCAAATAAATCTCTATGTTATCAAATTTCGCCATATTATTTGACAATAATATTTATTATTCACTTGACTGATTGGTGAAAGATTTGTATTTAAACAAAATAGATGCAAAAAAAAACAGACATAAAATTATAATTAATCAAAAAGATAAGATAAGATAAATCCCAGCGAAATTTTATTTTTATCTCACTTTTAGTTTACATAAAACTACCGGCTATGAATCATATTCGCAAAGCTTTCATATACTACAATTCAATGATAAAAAATATTGATTGATTTCAATTTGTTTATGCATGTATGTGAGTCTAGAAACTGATAAGCAATTGCCTTTATATACACGAAAAAAAACCCAAATTCCCTGGCCTCGACATATTGATTTGCGAATTGAAACGCAGAAATTTATATTTCAAGTATATCAGTAATAAAATAAAATAAATCAAATAAAATAAAATAAATAAAATAAAATAAAATAAAATAAAATAAAATAAAATAAAATAAAAGAAAATAAAATAAAATAAAATAAAATAAAATAAAATAAAATAAAATGATATAAAATAAAATAAAATAAAATAAAATAAAATAAAATAATATAAAATAAAATAAAATAAAATAAAATAAAATAAAATAAATTAAAATAAAATGAAATAAAATAAAATAAAATAAAATAAAATAAAATAAAATAAAATAAAATAAAATAAAATAAAATAAAATAAAATAAAATAAAATGAAATAAAATGAAATAAAATAAAATAAAATAAAATAAAATAAAATAAAATAAAATAAAATAAAATAAAATAAAATAAAATAAAATAAAATAAAATAAAATAAAATAAAATAAAACAAAATAAAATAAAATAAGTAAAACAAAAGGAAAAGGAAAAATAAAATAGTTATAAAAAATTAAATTAAATAAAATAAAATAAAATATATAACCTAAAAATAATTAAATTAAAATAAATAAAATAAAAGGTATAAAAATAAAGTAAAATAACTAAATAAATGAAACTAAAGGACGTGAAAGTAAATAAAATAGAATAGAATAAAATAAAATAAAGTATCATAAAAAGATTAAAATGAAGTGTTATAAATCAAATAAAAATGGGAATAGATCATAACATAAAATAAAAAATAATAATTTAATTGAATTAAATTAAATTCAAATTAAAATAAAATCAAATCAAATGAAACGAAATAAAATTAAATTAAAACAAATGAAATTAAAAGAAAAAAGGTATTAAACCATAATATAATTGAATAAAATAAAAGAATATAGAATAAAATAAAACAAAATATATTTAAAAAAAATTAGATTAAATTAAATATAATAAAATAAAATTATATAAAGTAAGATAAAATTAAATAAAGTAATATTAAATAAAAAAAATTATAACAACAATAAACAATTGCGATATATCCATTATATAAATTATATGAAAAGAGTTGACATTGAGTTAATTAACTGAAAAAAGTTCATTAAAAGCTCTACCAGGGGAATACTAGTATATCTATTTCAAAAAGGTACTTATTTAATTGATTTAATAACTTCATTAGCACAATAAATGAGTTTATAACCATAACACAATTGTTAAATAATAAACAATAATAAATAAATATAATAAACGTAATGTGCAAAAATTAGCTGAATTGTTATTGCAATAATTTTAATATGCTTATATGCACATTTCTATAAATTTTTATTGCAAAATCATATAATATTTTATAAACATTTGTACGTATTTATTACATTTATATAGTGGCTATTTGTTGCGCTTAGAGTAACTAGTTATGTTGTTTTTGTAGTAACCTTGACAATTTTATGTAAGCACACAAGCTAAAAGTACACAAAAATAAGTTATTATTTTTTAGAAAAAATTTACTTATTTTTCTTTAATTTTTTATTTTTTTGTTTTTTTTTTTTGCAATATTTTAATAAGTCTAATAATCCAAAATTTCGCATTTTAAGTATTTCAAAAATTTTTGTTGTATTTTATGTAAATTAACAAAAAGTTCAATGAACTTTCTCAATTACCGCGGCTATAAGAAACAAGCATTTAACACGTTGTCAACATACAGTAGTAGTATGACAACACTCAAACAATTGATAAACAAATTATATTAAGTATCAATATAATTAATGGCCTACTTTCCTTTATAATTAAAAACTAATTTCATTCTACGGAATTTTAATAGACTGAAAATATATTTTATAAATACTTTCGAGTGCATAAAAGACTCTCCTTACTATACAATTTTCTGCCTTATTCATTATAAATTTTCTTTCGCGAAAATTGCATAAATTTTACAAAATTAGCGCATTATTAACCGACAAGTGTTGCTATTGAGGCGTATGTACATACGTATGCATTTAAATAGTATATACTTTTACATACATGCATGTGTATTCATATACATATAATATATATTTTTTACTTATATGTAAACACCTGTTGTTGGTGTTGCTTTAATTGGCAATAAATTTTGCGATTTCTCGTATAATTGTGCAAATTTTTAAATACACGTATGTACACACATACACTTATATGAATATACACTTTCCATAGCTTTAAAAATTAAAGCAAAGCTTGGTGCGTTATTTACACACACATACACACATACGAAAATTTACTTTATTTTTATTTTTGCGTAAAATATGCGAGGAAAAACATTAAAACAATTGAAATTAAATCATTACTTCAGTCCAAGAATGCTTCAAAAAGCCATTAGTATAATTTGTAATTGTGCAAAAATGCAACGCAAAAGACAAAACAAACAGAAGAAGCAAATAAAAAAAAAACAAAAAAAAAATCTGTGATTTATTGTTTTACTTCGCACATTGCTGCCACATTGAATTATTATTGCAATTGGTTTTACAGTTGGCTACCGCCGGCTAATGCCAACTCCTTCACATTTCTCCACCAACAAACTTAGGTGCATAAATACTCTTATGTACCGTGCATAAAAATTGTTTAACTCGAATATAAAATGAGTACTCCGGTATTAGTAGCAATTGGGCATTATTGGAATTTTTCGGGCAGAGTTGATGTTGCCTCATCCCATACAAGCTTTTGTTGTAATTTATAAATAATTCCTTCAAAAAGTTTCATTTTTTATGTTGAACACTACTTTTTTGAGGTTTCAATTGAACTAGTTTCCTAATTTATGAACATAAATAACACCAGATTAATACACACTCGGCGTTTTTCAAACGACATACAAACGAATAAAAATTAAATAGTTCATAACATACAAAGGCATGCAAACTGGCATTAGTTGTTTAACGACTCATCCCGTACACATCCCGGACTCCTCTCATTACCTGCTGGGTATAAGCCGGTCTATGCAACAGTAAACACATACGCATATTCAATGCGTTGGCGCCTAATACCGACCACCTCGCAATACATACATATGTATGTACATAGCCACATTAAATCACCGGTGAGTGACCAGACGTCAAGCGTACATATGTACGTACATACAAACACATATCAGCAGCGTCAGCAATGAAAGCATTATAGAAAAAAAAAAAACAAAAAAAAAAACAAAAAAAAAAACAATAACAAAAACTCAAAACAATAGCGTTAATAGTGCAATTTACACAAAAATAATGCGAAATTGTGAGGAAAAACAAAAAAGAGTTGAAAATCCAATTTCATAATATCATCCAAGTAAACACCAAATAATACCGCAATAAGCCGTTGGACGAACGACGATACGAGTAGCAATTTGGTTCGGGCAAATTCATTGTTACGCGAAAAAAAAAAATTATTATTATTATGCGGTTTCACTCTGTTCAAATGCCTCAAGCCGGTATTTAAATATTTGTTCATATGTATATATAAGTATGTATATTTGTTTGTATGTGAGAGTATGGTGGATATGGTGGACAATTAGATTTTATGTTTTAATATTACCGTTAAAAGCTATTAAGTAAATTAAAATGTGTCTATTATTGTATTATAAACGCTTTATCACTGTTCACATGAAAGCGAAAAAATTTTCAAAATCTTTCTACATACATACATACATATGCATGTAGGTACATATCTGTCATTTCCAAGCCCTTACGTAAGATTTTTGAGATTACGTGAAGAAATTGTCATGTCTTTTAGACTATTGGAAGAAACAAATGTATATAAATGTATGTATGTATTTACATACTCGTTAAGTACATATGTCTATGAAATGAGCTAGATCAAGAAATACTTTAGTACTCGGTACTCAGTTTTAGTAACGATATCCCTGTATTACTCAACTCTTCAAATGTTTGTTTGGTATTTTCTAACAACGCCAGCCGAAATAAGAATTTTGCGGAAAACGTAGAAAAAATTAAATATTTTGGTTCGGCTGGCCTTGGAATAAGCCATACTGTTGGCTCACATTTTCATCACAATTTTTGTGTGGCCCCGCATGGGCTGCAGTGGTGACTTCAATTTCGTATTTTAAATCATGAGTCTTCTCTGGATGGTTAGCGTTGCACTTATCCTTAAAGGTTTCCCAAACAAAAATAGACCAACGTAGTCAAACCGCAGCTCCGTGGCGGCCAGTTGTCAACGTGGCTAATTATGTGATTTTCGAACTCAGTGCACAAAAGATCGATTGTAACGTTGGTTGTGTGGCACTTAGTGCCACAATACCATCCCTTTCCGGCCGTAAAAAATCATTAATCATCTCCCGATAGCACAACTGTTGGCTGCTGGGCATCGGCTCACCTAGGCCACAAGCCGGCCCATTGCGATACTGTTTGTTATTTGATTCGCTAATGATCCCAAGAGTAGCGGTGAATGGGTTTCCAACCGAGCAGAGATCTGCATTACTCAGGTAAGGCCATAACCTGATTCCAGCAGGCTCCGTTCAAGGATGGGCTATTTAGGCTGATCCTCGGCAGGGAAACGCGTAATACCTTAGTCCAATCCCACCCAAACTCGACGATCAAGAACCATTTCTATATTTATGGCATAGCTATTTAGAAGCATACGCACATAGTCAAATGTCTAAAAATACAGCTTCAAATGTGGTATCTACCGGAATGCAAGCTATTCAAAATAATAAAATAGTACAGATGTGTATAATCACACGATCTTCGAGGACAAACTATAGGGCCTCGACGCCAGATAATGCACTCAGCAAAAGTTTTCTTCAATATATTGATTGTTCCATTAGCGGTAACGCATGAAGCGCCGTCTTGTTGGAACTAAAGGTCGTCCACATCAATATCCTACAATTCAGGAACGAAACAGTCATTAGTAATGGTTCTACAGCATTCCCCATTGACTGTAATAGTATGGTCGCCTTCAGTTTTTGAAGAAATATAGACCAAAGACTACTTTTTCTCATAGGCATACTAAACTGTTACTTTTTGGAGATGTAATGGCGTGTCAACAATGACTTGCAGAATATCATCACTTAATGCACCCATTCAACTAGATGTAAGCTTCATCGTTGAAGAAAATTTTCTTGTGAAAATCAGTGGCTTCAATTCTTGTACGAATTGGATTTTGTAAGTCCGCAAGACAAAGATACTTCTGCAAAATCGTCCATAAAGAGGATGAGCATAGCTTCGGCTGTTGCGCACGAAGGTGGATGGACTCATTCGGGTCCCCTTCGATACTCTACTCCACTGCAGCTGCACCTCCGGTGAACATACGCTGAAATTAGACTTCAGTGAGCCAATAAACCGTATGTGTGGCTCCATTGAACCTTCCGTACTTTTAGGCGTGATGATCTAAAGCTCCATATGGTGAACGCCGAGAACGCAAAGGACGGAATTGAGTATATCTCTGCGACTGTAACTATAAAGCCAGAAGGAAGAGTGTCATTTACCCAAGAATTTCTATGTTACCAAATGTGATTGCATACCTACAAAAATATGTAAGCAAAAAATACCTTCTTCGAGGTCACACTTTGTAGTTTGCGGAATCCAAAGTTTATACTCCAGCGACTAAATTTAATTAGTCAAATTTACTTTGGTTGACTTTACTAGACTTACTTCATAGTTACAAATATTTTCAAGCTCTTTAATTTGACTCTTCACTCAGCTATTTTTAAAGACAAGTATGACGGTATAATTATAAAAATTCAAATATTGCCGTAAGAGACAAGAAAATATGGAACACCAAAAACTCGGTTTTATTTTATTTTAATTTTTTTTTTTTTGTTTTTTTTTGGAAAAAAAATTAATTAATTAACATCACAAACCAACAAAGTGATGCAGTAGCAATTAAAATATTTTTAAAATATGACAGCAGTAGCAATTTTTAATTTTCAAAAAAAACATTTCGAACAACACCAACAACATAGCTACCAGCAGAGCAAGCACACACAGCTTCAAACAAATATTATCCAATTTATGCATAAGCAAAGCAGAAGACAACTGACATAAAACAAAAATAAGCACAAGGAAAATATGCATGCATAAGGAGGTGTTAAAAGAGGTGGAGAAAAGTTGCGAGTGCGAGAAAAAAGAAATGATTATGATTAAGCTGAACTGAAGAGCGGCAGCCAACAGCCGTCAGCCGACACTTGTTGCCTGAATTTTAGTTGCTTTATTGCCACAGCTTGCAACAAATAGTTGCATGTATTGTATGTATGTACATACTCATAAATATGTGCATAGCATTGCCTGTGTGACGTGTTGTCTTTTTCTTCTGTTAAGCTGCTTTGCAAGACACAGTTCACGCATGATTTTCTCCTTTTTTGCATTGCTTTTTCTACCTTTGCGTTCTGCTTTGTATGGTATGGAAAAAAGTTGTACATTTGCCATACCCTTTTGCGCCAAATACTACACATAGGTACATACGTGTATGTACACACAAGCCATCGATGAATGAATGAATGAATGAATGAGCGCACTTCCGTAGGTGCGCAGACGCGCCAGCCGAGTCATCATCAAGTCACTACATTGAGCGTGAAATGGAAACAGAGAAAGTACCAGAGGCCAGCCAACGCTTGAATTGACTTGATTAGACAGTTGTTTTTCTATACCTTTAAGTTATTGCAACAATGTAAGAGTGTTGCATTTTTTTTACACATTTTAATTTTTTTTATTTTATATATTCTTATTATTGTCCATCCTATTTCTTTCTACTGCGTTGTCATACCCATGCCATGATGATTCTTTTCTTTTGTTACCCAACGCTCAGACGCTTTACCATAGCTACTCTTACTTCTCTTAGCTTTAAATAATTTATTTATTTCTTTTTTTTCATTATTGTTGTTGTTGTGTAGTTTTTTTCCACTTCATGCAAATTGCGGCAATTGTTACGCTTTTAATTTAAACCGTCATAGCGCGGTTTACGGTTTTTCATTGTATGATGACTACCAAGCAATATTCACAATTCGTTACATTACTGTTAGTGTATATAGTACTATAACTAGTTGCTTACCGCATGAGTAACTGTTAGCTTAGCTGTGTACGCTTTGGGTGCGTGCCACAATTTTCTTGGTGGAAAAATAATTTATAATTTAATTTCTAATATTTAATCACAGTCAAAGCCGCTCTTCGCGGATTTACACATTCTCAGTTATGCTATTTTTTATTGGCTTATGTGATAAATTCAGCTGTCTTTCTACGTACCACAAATACACTCACTTACAAATACTTATATTGTACCATAAATACAATTGTCTTATAAAAAAGACTAACAGCATCGGAAGTATTGCCCAAGACTTCCTCTTCTCGTCAACTTCTAACACTTCACTTCACAGACAGGAAATGTTTTTCCCTCTAAATTTTTATGTTGAGAGTATTCTTATTCAGAATTTTATGACTTCCCTTATTCCTTCCTTCTTCTTCTTCAAAGTTTCTTCACATCTGCTATTTCTCTCAAGTCTCTAAAGGTTGCCGCCCAAATGCGAGACATTCGCGAAAGACGTGCTTGAAGCAGTCTTTTGATGGTACGTCCAACCTATCTTCTTCAGATCTTCTGCAATTCTCTATTGTTTATGTTATTATTATCACAGATAAATAAAGGTTTTCTTTCACGTCTTTTAATGCTGTCAGGTTGTCTGAAAATTTGAGGATAAAATTAACCAATAGTATTAATAGGGTTAGCTAGTTCATAGTGCCCCGGTAACCGAAATTATTTGCTAATTCTTTAAGTAAGTACCCCAACCGACCTTTTTACCTAGTTTTAATCCCATAGAATATAGAAGTATGTGCTTAAACTATGCTGTTACAATGATTCCTTTCCTAATTAACCCTTTGGTAATTTTTAGTGACGTCAGCGAAGGTTATGATCCTCTCTCACTCTCACGACATCCGGTTCTAAGCACTAGAGTTGATCCGGATTTTATCCGCCAAAGGGCTGGCATTTTTTCGCCGACCTTAACCCGTTTAGGTCCTCCTTTCAGTTTAATAACCTCCAAAAAAAATTAATAATTATCCGAATTAAAAAATAAAAATTTAATAACTAAAAATAATTCTTAAGTATAAATATTGAATAAGAATACAAATATGTATGGTATATGTATGTATGTGTAATGTAAAAAAGTGATCCGATAAATTTTTATCTAAATTTAATTTCCTCCTTATCAAACAAAAAAGCACAGAACTCTAAACAAAGATATGCATATATGTATGATTTTTACAAATTTATGTACCATAAAATAAATGAGTACTTGTATATATGGTACACACATATGAACATATAAATATTTGCAAAAAAAGAGAAATATTATGAAAAATACATATTCGTTATAACAATTTATTGATTGAGTGTGACTCACAATTGAAATCACCTTTCAAGTTTCTCTTTGCAAAATTTATTGATGGCAAACAATATTAAAAAAAAAATGTTTAGCTCATTAATTTGCAATTCAAAATTTATTTTCTTGTTTAAATTTTATATATGTATTTCGCTTTATTATTTTTTTATAAAATGTATTTTTTTTTCTTATTAAAGTATTTTTGGTAATTTTATTTGCTATTTAAGCCAGCAACGGACAGCTTCATTGACAAATCGTTTGGCTGGAAGGCGAATGTGTTAGGCAAACTATGTTAGATATACATACATAATTACTTACCGATTTATATACATACATACAATATGTAAATATATACACATAAGTGTAAATATATAAACGTATGAAATTTAGTCATTTATATTCACAGCCTGTAATAACAGGCATTTATAAATTAAAAACTATGAGCAATACTACTTTAAATGTGTTTAAAAAGCTCACGCAAGCTTAACATCTTGCTCTTTTTTTAATCCATTCCATAATTCCACGATTTTACTCTGGCTGCGATGATATAATCCATTGTAATCCTCTTGCTGTCTACGAACGTTTATTAAATTGATTTTGTAGATAAATTTCTAAGAGGAAACCTGCTTTTTACTTTTAGCGTTCTACAAAACGGGTTTGATTCTTTTTTGTTGCATTTTTTTTTTGCCTTTTCATTTCAAACCAGTGATAAATTGTAAATGTTGACATTTAATTAGCATTTTTGTCAGCTTGTTTTGTAGTTTGCAAAATTAATTTGTACAAATATTTATTTACGCATTAAAATGTATTTCAGAAGAAACCGCTGTAATCCTTTTTTTAATTTTTTTTTGTAAGAAAACTCGCTCGGGAAGAATTGAAACATGAGCGAAAGCAACAATCAAGCTTTTCAAGTTCTCATGGGATAGAATTTATGGTTCACAATTTTTATAAAAAAAAATAAAAATAAAAATAAAAATAAAAACTTAGAAATCGTCTTTCAGCATATTTCGGAATTAATAAATCTGAAAAAAAAGCTTACCAAAACTCGTTTAAAATATCTACAACGCTTCGCTTTAGCACATACTCCATGAATGCATTAAAATTTAAACATTAGATATCTAGTCATCATAATTTTATTTACTCGAATATACAATAATTTTGGTTTTACCATCGATCGCGCAAATAAAAGGCTTTTATTGCAAGCAATCCGTAACTAAATGTCGACCTCATAATTCCTGAGCTTTGTTCATAGTGATTGCAAATGCTAGTCGGTGTCCAGATTAATACCATCCAATTTCCGTCATAAAAAAAACATTAATTATCTCTCGATAGCGCAATCCATTCATTTTCGAAAAAGTAATGTACAATAAAACAGCGCCGAACAGTTACATGTTGAGAATGGAGAGGTTTTTCAACAATGAATCTTGGGTTTTACGAGCCCCAGATGCCACAGTTTTGCTTATTGATGTAGGGAAGGTGTTCGTCTTCTTGTTCGCTGATGTTAATTGCAAAATAGCTACCTGCAATGATATTAACACTTCATTTTTAACATTTAGCATTATCTGTTAACGTTTTAACATCATCTGTTAAGGGTTTAATATTGTCTGTTAACGAGTTAACATCATCTTTTAAGGATTTAACATTATCTGTTATCGTTTTAACATCATCTGTTAAGAATTTAATATTATTTGTTAACAATTTAACATCATCTGTTAACGATTTAACATCATCTGTTAACGATTTAACATTACCTGTTAATATTTTAACATTATCTGTTAATGATTTAACATTAACGACAGCTTTTCATTTCGGTGAAAAACGAAATAATTTTTATATTGATAAATGCTTTAACGATAGCATATCCAAATCGAATAGGTTGAACTTTTTTGATTAACATGAAATTTATCATAACGATCCAGCCTTGCTATAAACATATCTCAAAATGAATTCGTGTCCATAACATAGACTTTAAAACTATAAAATTACTACTGTCTCTTCATCAAACTACCGAAAATATGTTTTGGAAGTATTTTATTTAAAAATCATTTCCGCTTAATTCCGACCAAATTTTAACAACAAAAATGAAGGTAAATGATAAAGAGTTAAATTTTTACTTTTTTATTTATTTATTTTTTTGCAACAAAATTATCAAAAACTCTTTAAGTCTGTATCAAAAATAAAGTAATTATTTCCGTTTTCACATTTTGCGTATTATATCCGCTCCACTGTAGGTTTGTTTGGCATTAAAAGTTTCAAAAAATTCGCCACCTTTCCATACAATACAAATATGTGCTTATTGTATTAAATACATAGGTATGTATATAAGCATATACATATGGGAATGGCAATATAATTAAAACAAAAAACAAATATTCTCATATGAAGTCATGAACAAATATATTCATAAAAACCAAAGAAATAAAATAATTAAAAAAAATATTTATGAAAAAATCTCTTGGCTTGCTCTTCTTCATGCTGTTGTTGTTGTGTTGTGCTAATTACATGAGCACTGGTGATGGCGTTGGTAACCTTGTACGGCAGATGAACAAGTGCAAGATATTAAATGAAAAGTTTACATACTTTTGTCTTTTATTATTGTTGGCGTTGTGTGTTGTTGTTTCCATTGTTTTGTGTGCCGAACTTTTACTGTAACTACTCACATTACAACGACACCAAAAAAAAAAAAACAATGGGGTGGGTTAGTGGAGGCAGGGCTGTAGCTGCAGCTTGTATGAAGAGAAGTTGAAAATGTTGGAAAATATTTGAAACTACAAGCTAATTTACATATTTATATACAATTTTTTTATTAATTTAAAAGCAACAAAATACAGGGTGGCTCCAATTTTTATAACTCTGCTCATGAACAGAGATGTTGTTAGAACTTACAGTACGTACAGTCATCTCTCACCCGGGGCATTGCCTCAGTTATTTGTTCGCATGGCCGACAGCAAAATGACACCAACACTTGTCAATGACTCATTTATTAACTCATTTACATACGATATTCGTACATACACACCTCTTATTAATATTTTTTTTTTTTTTTAATTTCAATTTGAAATCAATACCACCAACAGCATCACTCTTATATATGTACATATATATAATATATATGCCTTTGTTTCTTACTTACAGAAATTGGAACAAGAAAAACATGTTTTACGTCAAAAACTCGCCATTGCCGAGGAGGAGAGCGATCAACGTGTGCTCGAATTGCAATCTGATCTCAATGAACTTAAAGATAAATTACAAGCACAAGAGAATGCAATACGTCAAGCGGAAAAAGAGAAGACAATACTAATCGATGAGTTGACACATCAGAACACGCGCCTCACTGAGCAGATACAGGAAGCGCGCGCCACCGAACTGAAATTAATGTCACAGATACAGGAATTAAAGGATCAGTACAATTACAGGAATACCAGTTTGCAGGTATGTAAATTCGAAGGATGTGATCAAAAAAATATAGTAGGAAATACTATGCTGGAAATTATTTTAAAAAAAAGTTTAGTACATCTGAGCCAGCTGAGCAGAGTTCTAAGAAATGTGGTCTCCTAAAAGAAATAACTATGAAATATCCCTAATAACTCGGTCTCATATTCCCAATAGGGGGATATAACTTACTTAGCAGAGGCTCACGGTAGGAGGTCAGGAGCTAAGGTCAACGGTAGAGATAGAAATAATTTTATCTAGCGGTCTAAATGTGAAGCAAATGCAGGATCTCTTCTACGGCAACTTTAATACCGAAATTAACTTCGCCGTAAATTATTACAACTATCTCCTAGAGAGATATCAATATACACATAAATATGTACATAAATTAATTTTCTATAATTTTTGGTTGTTGGTCGTACCAGGATTTGAACCCTGGCCTTCCGAATGGCGGTAAGCAATGCTAACCACTTGACTACAGCGCTTTGTAACAATTAATTTCGGCCGAGCACCTCATCGAATTTGTGGTGTACGTCTTTATATTTCTCCAACAAATTTTAAGCCACCTCGGAATTAACTTGGAGTGCTGGTCGGGTCAGATCAGTGACCCTCCCAGTGTACATTAGAGGTCGCTCTTCGAGGCATCTAGCCTTGAGTTACGAGTATGATCTTCCAAACCTATCTAAAGAGGCATTGGTTAAGTGTAAGAAACACTTCTGGAGGTAGACACGTAATGGCTTAAGTGTAGCATCCTACGGTCAGGTCCATAACTCCCCTTTCATTTGAGGTAATATTCTTGAAATGCAACTGATTTACCTATTGTATTATAATAAACCCTCGTATAACTTAGCCAATGAATCATGCAGCCCGAGGGTTGACGTAATTGTTATTGTTGTAACAGCTCGGTGTAGGCAGACTAGAATTACCATCAACGTCATCTAATGGAGAGCTCAAAAAATAAGGCTTTAAGGATCTTGAAAAAATGTAATTAATGCCGTGAGGAGACTTACGCTGGATGTACCTCGTGTATGTCGGGATCGAGTCTGCTTTGATAGTAGTTAAGTCTAGCACACTATCCAGGCTTTAATTGCGGCGCGTACAACGAGCAGCTTAAGCTCCACGTCTGCTGTTGATGGTGGCTGAAATCTGATGACACCATTCACGGGAAGCGAGTTAAAGAAGGTAATAACGGACTCTCTGTGATGATGTTCCAAGCTTGACAGCAGCGCGTTTCGTTTAGCTGTTCTGTTGAGTTTTGCTTTGACGTCCTCACCGATGTGCCTGGGTTCAGTTATAATCAAGTAGGAGCAGGAGTAATCCCCAAAGTAGCACTATAGTAGATATTACCTGCAAACCATAACATTATATACCTTCGCTGAAAGTGGTCGGCATCCAGATCGGGACGGGGTAATTTTAGGCCTATCGGCCGATAGACTTGTAAGTTGTTATCAACGTTTCTTTTTTCCCGCCACTGATGCCGGAGGCTCGCGAATTGAGATCTTTGCGGCTCTGCTCCAAAGGACAATCACGGTGGTACGCGCAATGAGCTTGTGCAGGCTTTCGAATGTTACTCCATTTCATATCTATACTGAACTCTTTTGCTCAGCTGGTGCAGAGGGTTGTCATAAATTTTGGAGCGGAAAATTAGTGAAGGTCGGAGAAGCAGCCGTTTACTAACAAAAAAAAACGAGGTTATCGATATCTTTTGAACGTTGAATTCATGGCGTTTATCAGCTTTACTTGCTGAGAAACTTAAAGTTTGTTTGCTTGAAAAGGCTCTTTCTCAGCTCAACATATTTTGCCTTCTATATCCTTCATTCCAATCAAACTTTTTGTCTCCCTCTTAAGTGGAGTGAATTTATGAGTTCTTTGCTTTAATCAACTTATATTTCCTTTCAGGAACATGTACACAGTCTGGAGTCTATTAAGTCCGAGTTGAACCTCACTACAGAAAAGCGTCATGATCTGGAAAAACGTTTACAACACGCACAGGATGAGAAGGAATCTTTAACGTCAGCACTTGAAGAGGCTTCGGATAGAATACACATGCTAGAGAGACACGCACGCGAGCAGGAAACAAAATTAGAGGTAAGACTGTATATGATTTTCTTCTTGTTGTAATCCAAACTTAAATCTAACTCCTTTCCTCATAGACAACACTGCAAGCATTGGAGAGATCTCAGCGTGAAAACAATGTACTTAGCGAACGTCTGGGAGCGGTAAGTTTTAGTTAATACGATAGCAAAGTAAGAGTTTTTTTAGCAACATACCCCACTACAGGACGCCAACTCTAGCATACATGGCAAAAAGTCCTTGCAATTCGAAATGGAATGTGATGAGGATGACTCGAGTTTTTCAGATGGTAAACCTAGTCAAATATGCATTGAGGCGCGCTCGGTCTATATACAACTGAAATCCTTGGTGGATTCATTGAAAATTGGACATGACGATGACTCAGGTAGGATAAAGCAAATAACTAGGAGAAGCATTAAAAAGAAAGCTATGTATTGTTTACTTAAACTCATTTCTTACCCGCCCAGGTTTAAACTCAGACATATCACTAGACTTGGAATCCATGGATAATACAATGTCATCGTCCAGCCGCACCGAAGGTGGCAATCACACTGAGGCTATTGAATTTCGTCCCGGCATGCTGTCGGCCATGTCAGATGAGCTGACGCGTTTACTATTGAATCTGGATGCAGGTAACTTCAGAAAGATGCTCGATCAGACGCGTAATCTTGTGTTGGAGCAGGAAGATGAAATCAAACGTAGTCATCAATTGATACAGCAGCTGGAGTCGAAAGTAAGTATCTATTTGTTGTTGTTTTAAATTCCCATCATTTATTTGTTCTCCCCCCGCTCTCAGCTCACTGTTACCGATGTCGAGTTGCAGAATGTGAAGGAGGAGCGCGATCAAGCGCGTGGCGATCTTGTTGACGATAGCGATCGCGATGAATTACTTGCTAAAGCACAAAAAGAACGTGATGCAGCGACTGAGCGACGCACAAAGGCCGAAATTGAATTGGCTAAAACACGTGTGGATTTAATGCAGGCCAATAGCCAATTGCTCGAGTCCATTCAGCAGAAGGTTGAGTTGTCACAGCAATTGGAACAGTGGCAGGTAAGTGAAATGTTCGCCAAGAGCTTAGAGTAGCGCAACGAAGAGCGTATGTTGTTTCTTCCAATATGGGTATTTCTTGAGCAACTATGTTTTGGTAGACGATCTATCGACTGGCAGTTTTACTTGATGCTTTAACAAAAACCCTAAAGTTTGTTACTTAGATAAGCGAGGTTTTTCGAAGGACTCATCAAAAATATGTATTTTCGTATTGAACTCTTTAGTTGGATAAAGTCCTCATAGATACCAGACTTCAAAAGGTTAGAGTCTCTTTATATCTAAAAATGATATTTTCTTCATGAGACAGGGGTTCAGTTTTCGGAAACGAAACTGACGATTCGCAGTGGTGGAGTTCCAATGAAACAATGGTCAGGTAGAACCACTGCGCATCTAGATGAGACTGAACCATTCAGAGCACACCAAGTGGTCACCCAGTTCCTTGTCTATTGGCGTTTTAAAGCAAAAACTACCTCCAGAATCCCTACGCAAACGTGAGTTGCGGAATTGGGTACACAAAAAGTATGTCATTCGATCGGATTGCGATAAACTTGAGAGACTTTGCCTTTTCTATTGACAGGGAATACACCTAAATGGGAATTGGCCATTGGTATGAAGTCCATCTCGTCGTGTGGAAGTTCAATATCCTCTTCTATCATCAAATTTCGTCATATGATTTGGACCTTTCTGTCAGAAATCCGCAATTGGCTCTGAATTAATTCTTTCGGGTTCAATTGGTACCTATACAGTTAGGTAAAGAACACAGTATGGAGAAATCTTGAGTCTTCTTGGTTTGAGGATTCAAATAGTAGGTATTATCAATCTGACCTTTCACAAACTGGTAATAGAACTGGGACCTAAGCCTGTCACCTTTGTTATAACCCAATTTAACCTAACTCTTTTATAAAAAGCTCATCGCGGAACATCCAATGTCCGCACCCGTAATGTACACACCTCTTCATCCTTTCGATACAGTTTTCTAGCTATGTTTAATCAAGTGGATAGCGGACTATTGGTCAACTTTGAGAGACACACCCTGGGGAAAGAAGAACCACCTTCCATTTAAAGTCAATTATGGTAAAAAAAAATCTGTTGGTGCTATGCAACCGCTTAAGAGGCTTTCCATAAAGCTTATCCTTCATTTTATGGGTAAGTCTTAGTTGAATGAAAGTAACCCAAGTAAGGAGACTTCCACTACTTGTCGCAGCCAGTGTATTCTTATGAGCAGCTATTTACTTCATGTAAAAAATTCACTCGAAGTTGACTTTCCCTACGGTAGGGCGACTGCTTTCAAAAAAACTTTTCTTATTCTGGTTTGGGCATGAATCCGGCTTCTAACAGGCACTGCTACCCACATGACTATAACGGTTAGCTCTAACAAGTATCATGTGGCGTTAAGGTTACAGTGCATTTATCTTCTTAAGTAAACCCTGTAAACTCTACCAGCTTACTCCTCAGTTGGAGAAGGGAAACGTTAATTCAAATTGTACCAACTGAAGCCAGATGGCTTTCCACCTGATTTTTTTCAACGGAATGGAAGTCTGCATCTTCTTCTGTCGGTGTCTTTTACTTAGGATCAGTTTAATATATGTAAGTATATTATTAGTTGACTTGTTGGCGGGAGGTAATTTCTTCGATTTTCCCGAAATTGTGCTAGATCTGTAGAGAACCTAAAAACTGTAATATTAAAAATGTATTATATTACTATATAATAAATTAAAAATCAATTTCGTCTCCGATACATAGATGGATATGCAGGAGCTATTGGAGGATCAAATGCGCTCGAAGCTAATCAATAATCGCAAGGTGGCAACGCCTGCGCCTGCCAGTACAAATACAAGTGCAGCGTCTGCATTGGCAAAACGTGTGTCCAATTATAAATTCTGGAGCTTATTTCAACGGTAAATTAAGCACACTATGGAAACTCTACGCTACTATAATTATACTAATGTAAAAGTCTTTTAATAATATTATTATTATTTTTTCATTTAATCTTTTTTTTTTTATTTTTGTATAAAAGCAAAATACTTTTTTTTACATAATTATTTTTTAATATTTATATACAAACATACATATATGTAAAACATAAAAAAATTATATATATATTGTTTATTACTTAGCAAAATATTGTAACATATTTACATACATACATACATACACGTATATGTTGTAACACGAAATAGAGAAGGTATAAAACGTAATTAATGCATTTTTATACATTTTGCTAGTGTAATGTGAAAAGTTGAAAAAATAATTTTAAAAAATATAAAATATATATACTTACATACTTACTTTTCACTAAAAAGGTAGATGCTGACTTTGTGTGGACATAAAAAAAAACAAAAAAAAAAAAAGAATTGTTCGAAACCTGACTTAAAAAACCTTTGTGTTTCACATACGCTTTATTAATCTTAATTTTTTTCTTTAATAAAAAAACGACGCAAATTCAGCAAAAATGCACTAAATAATTATATTTTGTTTGTTTACAATAAAAATCCTTTCTTTATGAAAATCTAAAAAAAAAATTAACCGTAGTTTTTAAGTTGCAAGATTAAAATGGGGAAAACAAGCAATTTGAAATTGAAAATAGTAGTAAATTAAAAAAGAAATAAACTTTAGCGCCCAAAAACACATATCAGCTACATACAAGCATACATAAAGCAGTAGAAATATGCAAAATTAGTAAATATTGTTGAGCGGATTTTTAAATTTTTAATGCACACTTTGCTTCTTGTTTGTTTTCGCATTTTTACACAAGAACTAATACACAACAGAATTTATATATACATATATATATATATATATATTAAAAATTAATATATATATATATAATATAAA
Source organism: Ceratitis rosa (assembly GCA_037013455.1). Classification (NCBI taxonomy): domain Eukaryota; kingdom Metazoa; phylum Arthropoda; class Insecta; order Diptera; family Tephritidae; genus Ceratitis; species Ceratitis rosa. The sequence continues at coordinate 4,221,987 of JAWMAG010000041.1, forward strand.
AAATAATAATTAACTTCATTTTAATATTTTAGTAAAAATATAAACTATTTAGATTAAATATATCTATCACATATACATACATATACATGCATATATGTACACATATATGTATATAATGTATGCAAAATAATTATTATAAGTCTCTTAAGTGCATTAAATAGTCACCATTAACATTTCACACAGCGTTGATGGTGATGTGATTGGTTAATTGATTGTTTTGATTAATTGTAATAGTTGAAGGCGGCGATTGTGTGGAAATTAATAAGAAAAAAAGACAAAAAAATAAATAAATTTATTTCACCACATACATACGGTTGTGTGTACCAAATACATTTAATATTAAATTAAATTAAATTAAAAATATGTAAACGCAAAAGAAAAAAAAAACAAATTCGACAGTAATAAATAATGAAAAATGTTAAGCTTTAATTTCACATACTTGCCTTAATAACGCTGACAATGAATCAAAATTTTTAAGTCAAAGTTTGGTAACTTACTTATTTAGAAAGCCAATAAAATTGTGCACACACTTTTACGTACTTTAAATTTGTGTATAATTAATTAATAATACCATATACATAAATACATATGTATATATGTATAACCATCTTAATAAATACATCCATAAATAAATCTTATGATTTCAATAAAATAGAAAAACTAAATTTTTATTCTTCTTATTAATTATGGACCACTGAGGGATCAATAAATATGAAATATTTTTTCCAATACGAATGACGAGTATCGAATATTCTTTATATCGTAAGAGCATGCCAGAAAGTTCTAGAATTGTGTACGAACATTCCATGAGGTATCTAAAAGAGCGGCTAGCGCCACGCTAGTAAGTTGCAAAGTAAACTCGTTGGTAACAACATCGGTGCAAAGTGAAAATAGTAGAGGGTGAAAGTTGTAATGTAAGTCGTATAGTAAACAAATTGTGATTTATGGAGTAACAAACTAAGGTTGATTGAAATAGTTAGTGACTTTTATTTGACAACTCTGACGGAAGTCATTTAATGATATGCTTAGCCTCTTAGTGTACCTACCAAGGTGCCCTACAAACGAGTACTTGTAGTCTAACTACTAGATACTCATGACCCGAAGTAATAAGGCATTAGGCGAAACGAAAGATAGCATGGAAGCTCGAGCTTTCAGCAATTCGGTTGTGAACAAATCGGATGTTTGGATTCCTGATGAATTCATGGAAATCCACTTCACCAAACATATTAGCATTCGGTGTGGTGAGTTTGGAAGAGTATAGACCACCTTAAGTTGGTTCCAAGAAACCATAAACACTTTTGATGCGAATGGCTACTGCCATCAGCTATAGAAATTGAACGAAGAAGTCGAGAAAAAAAGCCGTAATTTACCATCATGTAATACCGGGCCCCACCTGCGATTCCAATCAGGGGTTGTAAAATAAGTTGAACCAGTTCTGCTTCTTCCATTCCAAGCTTCTTCGATCGTGAAATTTTTCAACTTACCATAAAACGATGAAGTCTCATCCAACGTGATCCATGCATTATTGATTAAAGTACAAATTAATTTATACATTTCATTTTAGTTGTAAACTGAGTGCTAAATACGGTATATTGTATGTTTGTGTATAAACTTATCAAGAAGATTTTAGATATTTAATTTTTATTTTTTGCTGACTCCTTAATGTTGAATTTCGGAACACGATCCTTACGACCCAATATTTTGGTTGACGATTCATCCACATTTATATTGCTTATAACGGTATTTATGCGTCGTTCGATTACACCAACGAAAAGTTTTACATTGTGTACCGTTAAGACAGTTTTCGAGCTCAATACGTTCAAAATGGGAGCATCATCGCAAGATAGAACTCTGAGAGAGAAATGTGAACAAAAAAGTAGAAGAAAATATAAATTCTAAAAAAAATATTTTTTTTAGTTTAAAAACTCACTTGAAAATCTCCAAAATGCCCTGCAACATTTGATCCAAGCGCGTATGAAGTGTTAATTTCCTTTCGCTGGCCTCCTGTGATGCCTTCTCGATCTTCTCCAATTCACTATTTAAATAATCCAAAGCCTCGGTTTTCTGTTTCAACTCTTTTTCTTCGTGTTCGGCCTTCTGACGCTCTTTAAACATAAACTCAATATATTATGACTGAAAAGATGTGAAGAATATAATATTGTATATAAGACACTTACCAATTTCAGCACTCAACTCTTGAGTTGTCTCATTCAACGCTTCTACTTCGTGACTTAACTCATTGACGTAATTGAAAAGTGCAAAGTTTTCCTCCTCCTGTCGTTTGAATTGTGCTGTCAAACTGTCGGTGTCCTCCACAGCATAGAGCTCTTTAATATCATCTATGATGGCATGATATTCCTCCAATTGTCTTTCATAGTTTTCTTTCAACGCAAGCTTCTTGTTGGCCTCACGTTGTTCCAACTCGGGATTGTAGCGCTTCTGACCTTTTATGTCGAAGAATTTCTGTAGCTTTGCATCGTGTTCGAGACGACGTTGCATTTCGCGCATTTCCTAGTGGGGAGTTGTGAAAATTAATATAAATTTTCTAAAGTTTGTTCTCAAGGTTAAAAGGAAAGTAATGACGTAAGACGATATAGCTTAATCGGTATACGAAACACTGCCCACCACACTTTCTATACTGTCTAGGTTATGAAGGTGCGATCACAGGAATGAATGCCTCAGGGATTTGCCTCAAAGTCCACTATTTCTTGCTTTTCGGCCAATCTTGTGAAATTCCCGGCAAAATAAGATCGACCGGCGAAATTGAAATACTAAAAGATCCGTTGCGAAGGATCTCCCTGAGTCTTTTGATACTGAACGAGGTTTCAGACGAGAGCTGCAGAACTGAATAGAAAAGGTGCAATTTTCTTGAGCCGATAATGTCGAAATCATTAAAGCAAGCATTCCGGGCATACATACGAGTATTTGGGTTTTATTCGTCAAGAGAAGAGGACTTTCGAAGACGGCTTAAAGTCATCTAGTGGTTTTGATACAAATTGGAAATTTGCTTACGTGCTAGTTATATATGTATGTATGTATTATATATTAGTACTGAGCCCATCCCTTACCTGAATATGCATAATTTTATCATTCTCGCTACGATCCTTCAGAACTTGTAGTTTATTACAAAGTTCCTCGCGTAAATCAAATGCCACTGTCGACTGATCTATCAACTCCATGATATACTTCTTACCCTCATTGAATTGAGTAACCATGGACTGCCACATTTCGTTGAAATTAGAGCTAAAAAAGTGAAGGCTTTTTAAATATAAATTTATTTGGGGTTTTGCCTTGACTTACCGATCTTGCAGCATATGATTGATAGAGTGACGTAATTTACAATTCTCAGTCAAAACATCGCTACACTTTTTATTAACCACATCCAAGCGATTCTCCAACTTAACCACACTCTTCTGGACTTTGCCAATACTTTCTTTATAACAACTATCGGTTACTTCATTCTTACGCAATGCTTCGATCTCCTTCTCCACCTGTTTTGGGAGATATTCATATATAATATCCATATATATAATATAAAGGGTCGATTTTTTAGACGTGGGATTTTTAAGCTATATAAAAGGCTTTATCCTGAATGATTGACGGTTCAACCCACCGCCTAAACTAGTATTCACAGAGACCTGGAACTTCAAGCGTGTATTTTCCATATGACGCAAAAGGAAAGGAAAGATATTTCGGGAAGTGGACCTGGGTCGATCTATTTTAAAAATTGAAAAAAGGGCGAGCTCACAGTCTGCGCCAATTACCGTTTCCTTATCAGTGTGGCTTTAGAACTGATAAATCAACCATTGACCAGATATTCACGATGCGTAAAATCTAGGAAAAGACCCTTGAAAAGAGGATCGACACACACCACCTCTTCGTTGATTCTAAAGCAGCCTTCGACAGCTCTGAATGGAGCTGCCTCTACGCTGCGATGTTTGAATTCGGTAATCCCGCAAAACACTGCTATGTAAATTGACGGAATGGGTTATGTGAATTCGCTTCTCTACGCAGATAGCCCCGAGACGATTGAGACCTTGGAAGACTGCCCCAATTGCAGCAAACCATTATCATTATAATAGAGCTATATTCTTGGACATAACATTAAATTATATGCGTTCTATTTCATCTTGGAAACCATACGTCTAAAAAGAACATCCTTTATATACGAGTATAGATATGGTTCAAAACTTATTTAAAACTACCAACCTTCTTAATGTGTCCTTCCAGTTCCCACAGTTTGACTCGTTCGCCTTGTAAAACTTGTTGCAGCTCGATATTTTGCCTTTGAAGAAAGCTCAAGCGTTTCTCCTTCTATGGGCAGATAGTTGGAAAATAATATGGTATTAAAGAAACGGAAGATATCAAAAGACCTTTGAGGTTAGATTGGATTTTTGACATATCGAATGATAAAAAAGCTCCAAATTTCTTAATATTGAAAAAAATCTTGTCTCTTACAAAACATAAGATGAAAAAAGATTACAATTTGAGGAAATCAAGAGAGGAGAAATTCGTTTTTATTTAATTGTCTGCACGTGAGACAGGTTTTAAAGTCTTATCCTTATTACATTTGTATTTTTCCTTGCGTGCGTTCCACTTTCCAGTGTGTTAATCTCATCCTTCAACTTTTGATGCTCTTGCTGCAAAACCGTTATCATATGATTTTGTTTCTTCAATTGCTTAGCCTTTTCTTCTAATAAACTACGAAGCTCCAACTGCAGCGAGCGATGCTGCCGTTGCAATCTCTCCAATTCAGCTGCAGCCAATTGATCCAACTCATTTTGATCGGTCATAACTTTTTATAAATTTTTTATCTTTTTTTTATCCTTTGATCAAACTGAGTTTAGATTCTTTACTTAATCTTTTATTTATTCACAATAAACATCAAAGTGCCAAGACAACGAGAGAGTTTAACATTACCAAGCAACAGCAGCAACAGGTCTTTAATACATAATGAGCAACAGGTTAAACTCAAGACTGTGAACTGGTCGCTCTAAACATTTGCTTCGGTTAGCCACCTACTCCTTCCCTAGCAGGAAAGAATGGCGGTAAGGCGAGGCTATCGGTAGTACCGAAGATACCCTCCTCCATACTAAAAGCTCCGGATGAGAGGTAGACACAAGAGCAAGGTTCTTCTGTGGCCACCTCAATAGCCGAGATAGCTTCAAGCTGAATGACTATAACACAGTCATCTAAGCAGAGATCGCGAACGTTACTGAAGGCGCCGAAAAGGCTTTAACAAAAAGTCTATCAGGTTCCTTCTAGACAGATAGACAATTAAGGCCATTGCAAGGAGGATACAGGAATGTAAAAGGTAATGAAGGGGAAGGTAAAGCGATTGCCTCAGTACTTGAGGTCCTAGAGTAATTCCACCGTAGGTCATGCCAATAAACCACTGTGGGGCAACATGGATTGCGGGCATACCAAATTCTTGCCAGCACTAAGCAAGAGATGGGTCATCACCCCTACGATATCATATATAAAGCTAGGTAAGGTAGAATCGGTAACTTGTGGCTTTAGCCGGGAAACTCCCTCATTTCATGAATTTCGGGATGCTCTTCTAATCTCTTCAACAGCTGAACGAATGAGTACTGGTTCGATCAGAATGTAAATAAAACTTCGACAATACACAACCCAAACTTGCTGGAAGGCACATCTGACAGCCTGCATTCCTCAACAAAATCCTCAAATCGGTAAGATGCTAAAATCGAGCCAATCTTTGCCGACATCTACTGAAAAACATAGGATAACCACCACCAAGACACTTTACGAAGCGAGTAATTGATCTAAAAAAACATTCAGCTCTCCTTTATTCAACTGGTGAAAGGGTCTCATCTAGTTTGGGGAGAAAGAATATTGGGTTCCTGTCAGTAAAAAAACGGTATTTTGGTCTAATAAATAAACTCCACTCCACTTCTAAAAATTTTAAACCATGTCATAATTACCCTGTATATTCAATCAGCTGATGAAAATAAATGATTGAAACAGCTGCTTACATTCATTCGAGAACCTGTCAATTGTTCATCCACAAAGCAGATGAGAGGTTATGTAAATAATTTAATAACAAAGTGGAAAAGAATATAAAAGTTTCACAAAAATCAAGATTTCTGATTAAAATATGGTATCCCCAACGCTTGCATTGTTTGTGCGCTCGAAAGGTCCAGATGAGTTCTGGCGTAAAAGAAGAATATTCAAACTAGCAGCGGTAGGTATATATATAATTTCAATGACCGCTTTTTATAATCTCTTGTACCTAAATAGCACTTTCGTGGAAGGAAACGTAATTGTTATTCCGTAGCTATACGCTATGTCCACCGTGCTTTGGTATATGCCACAAAAGGCCGTAAATTAAAGAAAATGGATATGGCAGAGGTGAGTGGCACATGTTTCCAGCCAAGAAAATTTATTTGGTCGATTAATATTTATTATAATATTATAGTTATGGAGCAAACGTGTTCAAGCCGGTTGCGAACAATACGGTATTACTCTTGATGCATTCAAGGAGACACTGACCCGAAACAACATTCTTTTAAATAAGTATTAAACATAATATTATATGTTACAGCATCTATATTAATATCAAATTGATTTCACAGAAAATCTTTATCTGATCTCGCTATTTGGGAACCAAAGTCGTTCGAAGCATTAGTTAAATTATCAAGAGAACGTGCAGTGGTAGATTCATTACCCGGACTCACTGAGCGATCGGTAATGAACCAAGTTTATGGCTTAGCCAATTTAAAATTAGATAAGTAAATAGTTTTTAGTACACAAAATTCCTGTACAAAGCTTTACAAATAAATATAAAACCACAATTTTTCAGAAACAAAGCGTAAAACCGTTTTATTTTCAATTTCTTTTGAAATATACTAACACGTTTACTAGATCGCACAATGTGTGATCTTTCGTAAACTGGTCTACATAATAGTAAATGGAATTTACAAGCTAAGAAACAAACTTAATGACCTCTATATCGTCAGCATCATCGGGTCATAAACTATTCACATATGAACATGACAATTCAACAATGGGAAATATATTTCGAAAATTCTATTCAAGTTTAGCAAGAATGTCTGATTCACGGAACAGGATGTACTCCTTTTTGTCTTCCAATTCTACTTTGGTGCCACCAAATTCTGGCAATAAGACACGGTCTCCTTCCTTAACGCCTACGGGGATGTAGTTACCACTTTGCTATTAGAAAGAAAAAAATATTAAATTTAAAAATTATATTCATATGTTAGGTATAAAGTTCAACTTACTGGATTTCTGGCGCCTGGCCCTACAGCAACTACGGTACCTTGCAAAACTTTGCCGACCGATTTTTCTGGAAGAACAATACCTCCCTTTGTAGTGGTCGCAGCCTCTGCACGTTGAATCAGAATGCGGTCCAACATGGGTAAAATCCTCTTAATAGCTTGAGCCTGTAAACAAATAGAAGGAATTTTAGTAAATTTACAGCACATATTTTTTGAAATTTGCATTCTTCGATTTGTTTCCATGTTACACAACAGCCATGTGTCAAGCAACAACTATGAAACAGCTTGCCGGTATAGAAACATCGAGAACGATTGCAATAAATTTACTACTATTGACACTAGCTTTTACAATTTATGTGCATATTGTATAATTTGCATACTAACCATTGTATTTGTTTATTTTAGGTAGTTTTAAATGCACAATAAGTCTCCAAGAAAAAACAGGAAAATCTTCCTTTGTTCGCTGGTTTAATGAAAATCAAAAACTTGCGCAGACACGTGCGGCACGTATTACTTCGACTAATCAGAATTTGATAATGAATTGATGAACATTTACCTACCAATCTGATTGGGAGAGGCAACCCTGTGAATGTACTGTCAAAGTTCAAATATAGAATTAATTTTGACATTGTCCAATGTGGCTATTCATACAACAACGGATCAAAAATGTGTATAAAATTTGCTGTTTTGAATATAAATTTTTTAATATACAAAAAAGTAGTTTTGGGAAAATAAATAAAAAAATAAAGTATTTGAGCTCAATTCGCTATAAAATCATTGGGGTTTCAGTAGCGCGATTACCAGAGAATTGCAATGTTTTTCGTGCAAATAGAGGAAACAACATTTCGAGCCAATCTGTCTAGCTATTGCAATAATAAAATTATATAACCATGAAAGAGTGCGTTATGGTGTATAGACTTTCTCATGGGTCCACTTAAACTAGAAATCTAAATAGTTGTTTTTGAAACATTTTGGAAACATATGTAAAAATATTCCAACAATTGACGCTCTCCATTGTCCAGGTGGCATCCCACAAAATCTGGCAACTTACTGAAACAGCTGTTGTTTTGTTTATTTGCAAATAGTGTATAATTTCGATACTTTCTGTGATTAAAACTTCGTAATTCCATTTGTACATATGAAAATTAAAAACCATTCACAATATATATAGCACAAATAAGAAGTAACGTTCAAGGTGGGTGAATCCGGAATTGTGCTAAACTTAGCGATGACGAACAGCGGACAGCGGACAGTACCCCCCATGGAAACTAAACTGTGCCATGAAGGTCGTTTGAGTTTGTATTGCTATCTAGTCACGGGTCTGGTGGTGCTTTTGGCCACTGTGCCACAGATCTATTATGGTACGGTTCCAGATATATGGGGTGCTGCTATGTGGGGACCGGTATTATACTATGCGTTGATCAATATGGTAATACGTTATTTATTGCGCGACAATGATTACCAAGTAAGTGATACCATTTCTTAGATATGTATGTATGTAAGCATAGTTATTTTTTTTTAAATACGTTTTCAAATTCTTTTCACAGATTGCTATACGTTCGTCATTTTTAGGCTTTATAGAAGCAGCCAGCATACTGGCCATTTTGTTTGCCCCAGACGAATTTAAGCAATTCGGCGTTTATGCATTCTTCATGGCATTTTTCCATTACTCAGAATTCCTTGCTATTGCGTGGTGCAATCCAAACAGTCTTTCCACTGATTCATTTATTCTAAATCACTCCATACACTATGCCTTGGCGGCAATAACTAGTTGGATTGAATTCGGCTTGGAAGTATGGTTATTGCCGGAGTTTAAGAGCTACTATTACATTTGGCTATTCGGTGTGGTGCTATGCACAATTGGTGAAATTATCAGAAAAGTAGCTATGATTACAGCGCGCAACAGTTTTACACATTTGGTGAGTTATACTTAAATGAATTATGTATATATTGGTGCATGTATAATGCAATGTTTCGATATCCCAACAGGTACAATGTGAAAAAGCAGATAATCACAAATTAATAACGCATGGCATATACGCATATATGCGTCATCCATCGTATGTGGGCTGGTTCTGGTGGTCTGTGGGCACACAAATAATTTTACTCAATCCAGTTTGCATAGTCATTTATGCTATAGTGTCGTGGAAGTTCTTCCACGATCGTATTTACATGGAAGAAATTACATTATTGAATTTCTTTCGTTCCGATTATCACAAATATCAACAGCAAGTCCCAACAGGGTTGCCATTTATTAAAGGATATGTGATTGAATAAATGGCTGTAATCTATTCAAGTAAAAGAGGTGGAGTCGTGTCAAAGTGCTGTGCATTTAAATGAAAATGATTGAAGCAAACTTACCACAAATTCTGTTTAAATATAGGTTATTTTAAGTATTTAAATAATTCTTTCTATAAATATTAAAATTGTTGTAGTATTAAGATGTTTATTTAAGTAAAAAAATCTGCATAAAAAGTTAAATAACTAATTTATTTCCTTCAGGGACTAAAATTTCATATAATAATGTATAATAAAACTTTCAATCTTCAAATAAAGACCTAATTAACAAAGTTTATTGTATTTTTTCTAACTATATGGGCAATTCAGCTGCGCTATACTGTTGCTGTAGTCTTTTACATAATCGTATACCAAGCATTAAATGCGAAACAGATAATATGTATATGTATTCAATATTAGGGTTGGTCTCAAAGTATTAAAAAAAATGGAAAAAGTGCTTTTCTAAATTTGTTTTTTTTTGTTTTTTGTATTAAGTTGACCTCATACATATTTGATTGACCTATTTATGTTTGAAAATGTTAGCTTGAATTAAAAGGAATACTTACCTTATATATTTCTTAAATTAATTTTTTTTATTTCTTTTTGTATATTAATTAAAATATTTTTTTTTTTAATTTTTATAAAAATCATAATATATTTTATTTTATTAAATACATACATTTACGCATTAACATGACATTATAGTTAAATTTGCTCATAAACACATTTGCATTTACATATAACACAATTTTATTTGCATCTTAATTTTTTATACAGCATTTTTTTTGCATTTAATTATAATGAAAATAAATTAAAAACTAAAGTTAGGCGCATAAACTGAATACTACCTAATATTTGTTGGAAATAAAATAGTTTTTAGTGCAACGTGTTAAGGCATTACAAATATGAGCGAGGTTTAAAAAAAAAGGAGTTGTTAAAATATTTAATTTGCTTTTGGTGCGTTTGAAACCACGCATTTTATATGCACATTTATAATATATATGTATGTCTTTCATGCAAACTAAATTTCATTTTTTTTATTAATGTATCTTTAAATAATATTAGTGAGTTACGAGGCTGAAGGTATGATTTGCTGTTTTTAATTTGATATTTCTATTTTAATTTAAAATTATTTTCTTTCCAAAAGCGCATATTTGTAGGGAAAAATATTTTTTTTTAAATAATGTGCTTTTGCGCTTTTTTTTAATAACGTTTAAAAATTTAAATTATTAAAAAGAAACATTATAAAATGCAATTTAGTGTGGGAATACATATGTGTATGTACATATATGTAAATATTTATTTTAAATGCGTTTTTAGGTTTACATTTACTACATTACAGCTTTGTTTTTGTGTCTTTTTGTATTTTTTATTTATTGTATTTTCAGGTTTGGTTTAATTTTTTTTTAGGTTAAGTGTATTTTTTTATTTTTTTTTGTATTGTTTTATATTTTTTTTTTTTTGTAAACTTTAATATGCTGTTTTCTGAGCGTGTAACTACGGTGGTCGTATAATGCTAATACAGTTTTGAAAACCTCAAGATTTTTAGTGAATATTTTATTCATTTTCCAACAACTTTTCTTACTTTATACACACGCTCACACTCATTAAATATATTTTTCCCTTTGCGCTTCCTTTTAACTTTCTAACCTAAAACTGACAACATAGTAAATTTTTACAACATTTTTTTTTAAATATTTCATGTATTTGATTATATAGTTTGCTTTTTTCTAGGATATTTTCATGACCTTCAGTCTTCTCTGTTAGATTATTTACTTGTATGCCAACTTTTCTGCATTTACATCAACAAATTTTTTTTCTTTATCTTTACAGAAATATTTTTTTAATTTTTTTTTAGAGAAATATTTATATATTGCATTAGTTTCACTTTGGTAAGCAAAAAATAATATAAGAAAAATAAAAAATAAAAATTAAAAAAAAAATTTAAACTTTCAAATTAATAAATGAATCCCCTTTGTGTTTTTTAATTGGTTTCCAAAATTTTGTCTATCTTTTTATTTGCTTTTAATTTGGCGTAAAAATTAATTTAAATATTTTTTATAACAAAAAATTGTTTAATTTAAAATCCATTTTTTCTTTGAAAATTTTACTCCAGTTTTCTTTTCTAAAATATGCAATCAAGTCTACACACATATGGAATCAGAATTAGATTTGTTATTAAAACCTTCTTTTCATTATTTCGAAAACCCCAACTAGTGCACTTGCCTTGAGCCCCGCAAGTTGAATTTTCTTTTTTTTTAATTTATTTTGTGATTTTTTTTTAATAAAACTAAACATTTTTATGTGTAGCATTAAAATATTGTTTTTTTTTTCGTAAAATTGTATTTTCCTAAAAACAAGTGAGTATACAAATTATTTTTGTTTTTAATTTTAATTTAGACAAAATAACACATTGTAAAACTTTTGCACACAAATACATTAATAAATATTTTAAAACAATTCGATTGCTAAAAGAGAAAATAAAAATTATAAAATAATTTAAAATAATGTGTACAAATGCAAATTTACGCTAAAACAAATCTAAAATAATAACAATTACAATGCTATTCGCTTATATATGTAAGTATGTATATACAACACTAAATTATAAATTCTCTTTTTGCAGAATTAGTGATGAGCGCAAAGATTTTGCAGAAATCAAAAAAGAAAAAATAAATATTTTTTTTTTCATTTTTTTGTTCTCGCCATTGCGCATGCGCTCTTTTGCTGCTGCTTAAATTTTACGCTTAATAATAATAGAGTCTATAGTTATACTATACATACATATGTATATGCATATATGTTTTTTATGTAACTATGTATGTATGTGATCATGTATAATGCAGTTTATGTATAATTAGTAACTAAATTTATGTAATACTTTTCTAACTTAATAAATAAAACATAAAATTAGAAAAGTATTAATACATGCAACGCATATTTCCATGTGTATACTAAATACATATATCTATATATAACGCATGCTAAACGAAAATATTTCGCGCTTCTTCTTCTACTTCTTCTTCTTCTACTTGTGTTTTGTTGATAAATATGACTTTTGAAAATATGCAATGCTGCAACTCTGCCATTCTTCATCTCTCTTTCCCTTTCTCTCTCTCTCGCTCTCCGACTTCCTTTAAACAGCGCCATTTGGTGTTGCTGGCGTTGTATTATTCGGCTTCTTGCCTTCCAATTCCGCTTGAATCTCATTCAAACTCTTACCCTTCGTCTCGGGCACAATGAAGTAGACAAAGAATACACCAACAATTATAATGCCAGCAAAAAGCCAGAATGTCTGACCTCTACCAATCGAATCGCTTAAATTTACAAATGTCTTTGTCACAATGAAGGCCAATGTCCAATTGGTTGTACCAGCAATGGAACCAGCTACACCCTTTATATCAGCAGCGAATACTTCACCCATCATCAACCATGGCACTGGACCGAAACCGATGGAGAAGAGTACAATGAAAACGCACAAACTGACAACGGGCAACCAACCGAGATTGGCTACAGATTGTTCATCCTGATCTTGCATGTAGAAGTAAACGCCCATCGAAATGAGTGAGAGTCCCATGATGATAGCGGAGGTGAGCAACAGCAGACGGCGGCCAAGTTTGTCCACCACAATGGTTGATAAGAAGGTAGCGATGAATTGCATGATGCCAACGACAATAGTTGAAAGATTTGCATCAATACCGGTGTTGGCGTCCTGTGGTAGGGGAAAAGTGATAAGAATAAATTAAATTAATTAATTTATAAAAATTAAGAGAATATAAGTATATTTGTATGTGTTGTGGAATGTGAATTTTGTGAAATTGTATTCACTAATCTCAACACTATTACTGTTATATTTGAGGTTAGAGCTTGCGTATCAAGGGAAGATTGTTTATTTTTGTTTATTTCAGAAACCGAAGACGATATCGGCGGGCGAAACTAACTAATAAAATATTCCCTACACGGAAAAGCAATTGCTATTATCTCAAGGCCTGTGAGAATGAACAAAAAAGTTCTTTAGTGCAAAATCTCTTTTTCAATGGTGACATTTCTGCTGTCATTTCGTAACTTTTTAGTGGTAGAAACTTTTGACAGCTGCTTGTCAGCATTTATATAAAAAAAAAAACATTTAAAGTATTTCACAATAGAAAATTATGCATCCTTTAGACGGAAGACTCCTCAAAAATATTATTTGAACAAAAACCATGCCCAAAAGCTCAGTCAGATTGAGCTTTCCGTCAAATTTTCCACTAACATAAATTTTATGCACCTCATTGTTGACAGCTGTCTATTCTATCACTTGTCAAAAGCTATGTACCTATATCATATTTTTAAATATCTCTCGCTCGCTAGTATATATATTTTGCTTATCATATTCCTCAGCTACAAATACTAACCTCAAAAATTTTCGCAGAGTAGAAGATGACAGCGTTGATACCGCACAATTGCTGGAAGAACATAAGACCCAAGCTGACAAACAATGCCTTGCGTGTAACGGGACGTGACAAACCGACAATCCATGATACTTGATTTTCCTTAATTTTTTCCTGAGTTTCGCGCAATTCTTCAACTTCGGCCTTATATTCATAGTCCTTGCCACGTAACCATTGTATGGATTTGACAGCATCTTCATCTTTGTTTTTGGTGATCTAAAATGAAATGACAAACATACATATATATATAATTATTATATTGTTAATAAATATAGTCATCTTTTTACTTACCAAATAAGTTGGTGACTCCGGCATGAAAACGAAAATTGCACCAAATACCAATGGTATCAAACCGCAAACAACACTAATCCAAAATACATCGAGACCAGCTCCAATAGCATAGACAAACAATATACCAGCCGTTATCATGAGTTGAAAGAAGCTGCCAAGTGTGCCACGAATTTCCTTTTGCGCTATCTCACCAGTATACATGGGTGCGGCAACACAGAATGCCCCACCAGCGATACCCAACAGGAAACGTGCAATATACATCATAACAACATTTTGGGCCCAAATCAACATACACCAACCGATAGTGAAGGGTATCACCAATAATAACATAGCCATTTTACGTCCAACCAAATTGATGAGTATACCAGTGGGTATGCAAACACATGCCGCACCCAATGTCATGGCCGAGCCAATCCATGAGAAGGCATCTTTGCTAATGTGAAAATCGTATGCGCCTTGATTGATTTTCACCTCTGCTGGTGATGTCCAACCGAGCAGGGTACCAGCGGCGAAGGCACCACCGGCAGCTGATAAAGCGGCCACATATTGCGGTAAAGTCTTGGAATTGGTCTGAGTTGCACCGTGCACCATACTGCTGCCGAGTAAATTCTCCTGATCCTGTGTGATGGTAAATATGTAGAGAAAAAATTAAACTATTATTTATAAAATTTATAATTAAATTTTAATTTTTTTTTAAATGCCAAAAGTAAAAGTTAAATGCGTATAAGTTGTTAAGTCCACTGTCCACCGATAGTCTTGTGTCAATTCATCAAAACTGTCATTTCAGATACAATAAGATAAATTTGCATATGGGGTGGTGAGGACCCCCTGCAATATGTATAGCGCGTTATCTAGCGAACGTAAGATAACGGTAATTTTAAAAATTAAATTTCAGAATATCAGTATAAATAGCAGCAGAATATGTATGTACATGTACTTGTATGATATCAAACGTTATGATAATGATAAAGTGATTTTTTTGCAACATAAAAATTGACAATTTAATTATCTTCATAATTATGTTTAAAATAAATAACATGATTATTTATTGGTAGGGTGGAAGCGCAAAACAAATTTAGAGCAAAAGATATCTATATAAGAAAGATTTGTAAATATGTAAGCTTATCACACAGCACATCTTGCCAAGTGAAAGCTTAAAGCTTTTCGTATGCTTAACGCATTAAAAACTTAGTAAATTAAATAAAAACAAAAATTAAGAAACACAGTACAGCATTTTTTACAGTTTGTTTAAATAAGAAAGCTTTCATCATATCATGTCAGGTGAAAGCTCGTAGTTTCATACCAACTTTCATCATTTGTCAACTCAAAAAATATAGAATAAGTAAAATTAAACATTAAGAACTGTAGTAACGTGTTGCCTTAGTAAATAATAGAACTTTCATAAAATTTTGCATAGTGTCAGCTCAAAGCTTTATGGTAAGCTTCACGAATAGAATAATCCGGAAATTAAAAAAGAGCTAAGAACTAAAGTATACCATTCTTAGAGTTGTATAAATAGAAAAGCTTTCATCATATTATGGCAAGTGAAAGCTTAGAGTTTTAACCCAGGTCTGAAATATTGAAAATTCAGCAAAAATAGCTGTAGTAATGCATTGCTTTAGTAAATAAGAAAACTACCATCATATTTTGACAATTGTAAGTTCAATGCTTTATCATAAGTTTCCCGAATAGAAAAATTTAGGCAATTAAGAAAGAGCTAAGAATCAAAGAAAAACCTTTAGAGCTTTAATAGAAGAGAAAGCTTTGCTCTCATCATGTACTTTGTGGGCAATAGCAATTTTAATGAACATAAAATTCATTAAATATAGAAAAAATAATTTAGCTAATTTGCAACCATGATATGATTTGTAAATAAGAATGCTTATAACACAGTTGGCAAAGCAGTGAAAGCTTAAAATTTCATAACAAAACATATTGCTGCAATTAATCTCAGCAGTATCGTAATTCAAGAATAAAAAGCAACCCCTTTATTCGTAAATTAGCCTCTGAAATGTAATATTATACTGGTTGAAAATAATTTAAATTTAAATTAATGAAGCTTTCAGTTTCATATCATTATTTTCAAAGGAAAGAAGTGGATTTCTTGTCTTAACAAATCACACTCGGGTAGGCAAGAGCATCCTTTGCAAAATACACAGAAGGCTGTCAGTCACACGAAACTTTTTGGAACATTTATATTTGTCAAAATGGAGAATTCCTTTAATATAAGGATACGAAGGACAGCAGGAATAATAAATGCACATAAATTTAATTATGGATTCTATAATAATTTAATACATATTAAAACAACAAAAAACTTTATGATCCAAAAGTCATATCTCGCCAATATGAAACTCGGCATATTTGGGGAGAAAAACAATTATTATTAAATGCCCGAAATATTTTTGGCTAACATTTGGCTTTGATAATTTCTGAGCAAACGAAAAATTGATTGGTTTAATTTTAGTATTTATGTAAGTACAAAGGTAAATTCATTAGCGACATATGAACAATATGACACTAGATAAGTCGGAGGCAGATTATATAACCATTATGACGCAAATTGTATAGCCAATTGTTGTACGCTTATCATACAGACTGATAGACGAGCAAAATAGCGCGGCATTTTTATCCAATAAAAATTAGGAAATAGTTGGTAACAATAAGTAATTGGGAATAATTACATATGCAATCAAGGAAACAGCAATGCTGAGAGGCAGTTGTTGAAAATAAACAGTTATTGATACTCAAAAACAAAACATACTAGAGAATGGGTGTTGAGAGATTTAGGAAAAAAAAAATATTTATATGCAATAAAAGATAAGAAAACTAATTAACATTAAAACAAAATAAAAAGCGAGAAATAAAATAAAATAAAATAAAAGAAAATAAAATAAAATAAAATAAAATGAAATAAAATAAAATAAAATAAAATAAAATAAAATAAAATAAAATAAAATAAAATAAAATAAAATAAAATAAAATAAAATAAAATAAAATAAAAGAAAATAAAATAAAATAAAATAAAATAAAATAAAATAAAATAAAATAAAATAATATAAAATAAAATAAAATAAAATAAAATAAAATAAAATAAAATAAAATAAAATAAAATAAAATAAAATAAAATAAAATAAAATAAAATAAAATAAAATAAAATAAAATAAAATAAAATAAAATAAAATAAAATAAAATAAAATAAAATAAAATAAAATAAGATAAAATAAAATAAAATTGAATTAAATTAAATTAAATTAAATTAAATTAAATTAAATAAAATAAAACAAGATAAAATAAGATAAAATGAAATAAACTAAATTAAATTGAAATAAAGAAAAATAAAATGCAATCAATTAAAATAAAATAAAATACAATAAAAGAAGGTAAAATAAAAGAAAAAAAATTAATGAGAACAAATTAAAGTTAACAATAAAATTAAATTGCAAACAGCAAATTTTATTCTTTTTCTTGCAGTGTTAATGACGGAAAAATAAAAAAAGGATTAAGAAATATTTTTATTAAGCTTTAATCAGATTTTATAAAGCTAACCGGATGTTACATTGTGCTCTCGGTTTTCAATACGTTAGCAAGTTTATATATATGTACATGCGTTTCCGTAATATTAATTTTAATTAATGCAAAGACTTTAGATAATGTATGTACATACATACGAGTATACAAAGATATAACTTGCATCTCATTCACTAAGTACGCTTGGTGCATAAAATAGTAAACAAAAAACAAGTAAAAACAGTTAAATATGTTGATGTATATGTGTGTGTGTGTTGCTGTTGACTGACACCATTAAGGATCGTTAGATAATTGATTGAATGTCTTTATTTTCAAGTGTTTTTATACATACATATGCATGTATATATGTATATACACAAGCTACATGTAAATTAAACTTCAAATATCGATTAAGTCACTCGATATCAATGAAATTAGTGCGTGTAGCAGGGCACTGTGTGGAAGTTTGGACTTATAATATGTACATATAAGTTAAATCGAATAAATTATTGGATGATGAAAGCTATATTACTCAACACACGTTCCTTTAAAAGTTGTCTTACATGCAAATAATTTTTTCCGTATGGAGTAAAAAAATAAAAACTTTTTTCTTAAAGCGCAGCTTTGACCTTAATTAACATTTAAGTGAATATTAAAATGGATTTACATTTAGCTGGTGAAAAAACATTCGAGTGATATGATATAGAAACAAAGAAAGCGGCGTATTTTTTCACTCCCATTTTAATATGATTTTTACACATTCTATGTATGTATAGCCGCTGTGCATGTTTAAGTAAACCGGATTAACAAAACTATCACTTCAATTACTAACCTTGATTACTGTCAACATTTATTACCTATAAATATTTGCAATACACACGCATACATACGTACAAGTATAAAATTACATAATACACCTTTGCGTTTTCTCAGCTCTGCGAAGCACGGGTATGTAGTGTTTGTTTGTGGGTGGTAAGGAGCCGCGTAATTATGTAATTTCTTTACCCTTGAACAAATTGTTAGTTACACAACCTTGTAATCATATCGGTAGCATTGATTGCACTGAAGGAAACTAGACAGTGTGTGTGTGTGTGTCTACGTGTATGTACGAGTACTTTAGAGAAAAGGCATGGCGAGGATCAAATACTCGGCCATTAAGTCGAGTCAAATAGATGGCTAATGGAATGGTTAGTATTTCTTGTTCCTTAATTTTATTTTATTTCAACTTAATGTAATTTATTTTATTTTTTTATTTTATTTTGTTTTATTTTGTTTTATTTCGTTTTATTTTGTTTTATTTGTTTTTTTTTTTGATCTTTAATTTAGATTACTTTTTAATTTTATTTTATTTTACTTTAATTTAGTTTATATTATATTATTTTAATTTACTTTAATTTATTTTACTTTTTTAATTATTTTTATTTTTTTATATCATTTTATAAATTATTTTATTCTAATTAACTTTTTTTAATTATTTTATTATTTTGTTTTTTATTTTTTTATTATTTTATTTAATTTTTTTATTTTATTTTTTTATTTGATTTTATTTTATTTGATTTTATTTTATTTTATTTTATTTTATTTTATTTTATTTTATTTTTTTTTATTTTATTTTATTTTATTTTATTTTGTTTTATTTTATTTTATTTTATTTTATTTTATTTTATATTATTTTATTTTATTTCATTTTGTTTTATTTTATTTTATATTATTTTATTTTATTTTATTTTGTTTTATTTTATTTTATTTTATTTTATTTTATTTTATTTTATTTTATTTTATTTTATTTTATTTTATTTTATTTTATTTTATTTTATTTTATTTAATTTAATTTAATTTAATTTAATTTAATTTAATTTAATTTAATTTAATTTAATTTAATTTAATTTAATTTAATTTAATTTAATTTTATTTTATTTTATTTTATTTTATTTTATTTTATTATATTTTATTTTATTTTATTTTATTTTATTTTATTTTATTTTATTTTATTTCATTTTATTTTATTTTATTTTATTTTATTTTATTTTATTTATTTTATTTTATTTTATTTTATTTTATTTTATTTTATTTTATTTTATTTTATTTTATTTTATTTGATTTTATTTTATTTTATATTGTTTTATTTTAGTTTACTTTTTAATTTTATTAAATTTTATTATTATTTTATTTTATTTTATTTTATTCTAATTAACTTTTTTAATTATTGTATTTAATTTATTTTAATTTAGGTTTTTTATTTAATTTCTTTCATACTATTTTATTTTGTTGTTTATTTTATTATATTTTCTTATATTTTATTTACATTGCTTATTTTTATATTTTAGTTTTAATTTTATTTTATTTAATTTTTTTCTATATTTTGCTGTTCATATATGCATAAACCTTTAACTTAACAGAAATTCCACAGGAAGCACATTCCTGCAGCATTGTTTATATTTATATCGTCAACATTTGGTATGGCAAACAGGTTACAAGAGCTTACCGCACACAATATCACCATTACATACCTACATATTTTATTTACCATTAACATGTTGATATTTGCGCAAATTGTTTGCACATACCTTTTAACGACCGCCCACACCACGGCTGATAAAACACAAAGAAATGCCAACGATTTAATTCGATTTTTTATAATCGTTTTTTTTTTGTTTTTTTTTGCATTACTGCAAAACAAATTTGCATATCTTGAGTAGGATTTTATGTAGCTTGCAGTCATTAAGCGGTTTGAAAGAAGAAGAAGAAGAAGAAGACGAAATTAAAAACAAAAGCTTGACTTTCAATGCGCATAACAAATATTTACACATCAGTTTTAAAAATATTTTGCGCAATTTCATTCTGAATTCTCTACACTTTTTTATTTATTTTTTTTTTGGTCAAAGTGTTTATCGAAGCGTAGAGTTCATTTGAAAGTCAAGCATTGAAAGTAAAATATGTTTGCATGTCAGTGGGTGGCTTCTTTGCCGTATTTACCGTTGATGATGCGTTAGTGTTTGCAGTTACCTGCGTCATCACAAGAATAAAAACGAATTCACCAGAAAATGAACTGAAAGTGGTATGAGTTAAATTTTATAGATGAATCAATTCTCTATTATTATCGGCATTTAAATACTAACGACAGCACACATACATTCACATGAGAGTTTAACTCTCTTTGTTTTGCTCACAAAAAAAAAAAAAAACAAATTTAGTAATTCGCTTAGCTATTTTTCCAAAAATTTAATAAGTAATAAATATACATATTATCAGCATGTGTATGCTTATACATATGTACGAGTGTATAGTGAGTGCAGTTGTAGAATTTTAAATTTTTTAACCAACTTTCTGCGTACAAGCGCCCTTTATCCTCATTGCCGGCCTTCTTTTCTCGCCCAACCTTAATCATAAAACTAAGCAATGACTCAACCAAAATACATACATATTAATGTACAAATATTTCTATATGAATAGATATGTATATTATGTATGTATATTATATATGAAAGTATGTATGTATACGTAGGCACATGTTTATTGAAATTATTTACAATAGCTTGTGATAAGAACACGTTCGAACTTTTTTATGAATTTTTTGTTAATAAGCAAAAAGAATTCCATTGAGACAGTTCGCATATATTTGTGAACTGTCTACATATACGTGTATGTGTATATATGTTCATGTATGCGTATGTGTATGAAAAAAGAATCGTTAATAACATGTTTATTATTTTCAATAGACTTTATGCAAAATTATTTAGCGCTAAGCTGTAAAATTTCACAACAAGAATATGCATGTGAATGAATAAGAAATTCCGTAAGGAGCTGTCCTACTTTAAATGAAAATTATTCAAAATTAATATCTCTAAACAATGTATTCGAAAATGTTTTTTTTCGAGTACTACAGAGCTTAAACTAATTATAAAAAATTAAAAATTAAAAAAAATAATAATTAATAATAAATAAAATAAAATAAAATAAAATAAAGTTAAATGAAATAAAACTAAATAAATTAAAACTAAATAGAAAAATAGAAAACAATGCAGAAAATTTATTAAATTAAATTAAAATAAAATAAAGTTAAGTAAAGTAAAATAAATTATAAAAAAAACTAAAATAAAATAATTTACAATAATATAATATGAAATAAGTTAAATAAAATCAAATAAAATAAACTAAAAAAATTAAACTAAGTTAAGTAAAATAAAAATAAAAAAGTATAATAAATTAAAATAAAATTAAAAAATATAAAATAAAATAAAATAAAATAAAATAAAATAAAATAAAATAAAATAAAATAAAATAAAATTAAATAAAATAAAATAAAAAAATAAAATAAAGTGAAATAAAATAATAAAATAAAATGAAATAAAATAAAAAAATAAATAAAAAAATGAAATAAAATACAATAAAATAAATTGAAATAAAAGATAATTTTTCTAAGTAAAACAAAACTTAGTGAGATAAAATAAATTAAAAGAACATAAAAGAAAATAACATAAGGCAGATTGAAAGCAAATAAAATAAAGTGAAATAAAATAAAATAAAATAAAATATAATAAATTAAAATGAAATAAATTTCAATAATTAAATTAAATTAAATGAGAGCAATTAAAATAAAATAAATTAAAATAAAATAGAACTAAGAAATATCTAAATAATAATATGCAGGTAGTAATTAATTAAAATACTGTGTAAATTGAAAGTTATGTGTTTATTTACTTTTAATTTGTTTATCAACATAACTCAAAAGCGGGAAAAAAACCGTAGCATTAAATATAAATATGTACACATATATAAGTATCTAAATTATAGCAAATCGTACAACACAAAAATAAATAATAAACAAATTATTATAAAATCTAAATTGAAATAAAACATTAACATATTTAACCTTGTATTTTATGAATGTGAAAATTATGAAGCTTTAAACTAAAATACATACATACATATTGTCTAACATGAATGGAGAAAAAAACTCAACATTTAAATGAAATTTGTGCTAGAAATTAAAATGTAACCAATAATCGCATTGTACATTAACTATGTATGTGTGGAGTATATACCTATATGTATATAGTATTTTTAACAAGGATATTCGAGACGCAAACATATGTAAATGTGGTTAACAAAGATGCGTTGATATATACAAATTTACATCGGTATATCCATTATTATAAGCACGTATATTCATGGTATAATCGAGTGAGTGTGATTGACGTAAGTGACAATTGCTTGAAGGGCAATCTTGTGTTGTAAATAATTGCAAAAGCTTAAATTTCATAGCATATACTATGTACATATTTATTTGCGTTTTTTGTTTGCATACATCTCTAAAATTAATATCTTTCTCTTGTATACGCAAACACATGTACACGTATGTAGCTACACTCTATATTTGGTTGCAAATATTAGGTTTCCTTTTTGTGTATAAATTTGTCAAATCGTCTGCGTTGATGATCGATTGAGCAATAAATGTGGTCTCGTGTTGCACATAAATATCCTTTTACTAACGGTCTATTGTAAAATAATGTGATAGCAATTCATTATTTATGTTGTAGCAAATATTTAATATAGTTAAATTTAGATGATTTCATCAACAAAAACAAATGACCAAATTTTTTAAATTGTTTAATAACATAAATACAAGCAGTTTTGTCCATTATATTAATTGAAATTAAATGTAAAAAAATTATTTTTAGGTGTTTTGATAAATGCATCTATTATAATATCCTATTTCATGTACCGAATTTCTAAACATTTGATTACTATTAATCGTACAAATTAATTTGCTCTCTTTTTCTATTTCCGACCAAAAATTAAAATGTTCATTCAAATAAAAATAAATAATAAATAGATTTAATTTTGTGTATTTGTATCAAATAATGCAAAAAATTTCCAAATTGTCCAATTTGGGTAAGCACAAATAAAAATATTGGGACAATTACTCATCAGCTTTAGTTAGCGATTATAGACAAAAATTTGTTCGAATGGAAATTTTTGAGCAACCACTTGTTAGCGTTTAAAAAACCAACACGATTGAAAATTAATAGCAAACAAACATATGTAGGTGGCATTAAATAAAGGAAAAAAATATTATTCTATATATTCATAACAAGTGAAATAGACTTAAATAAAAATAAAATAAAGTAAAGTAAAATAAAATAAATTAAAATAAAATAAAATAAAAGTGAAATAAAATAAAATCAAATTAAATTAAAATAAGATAAAATAAAGTAAAATAAAATAAAATAAAATAAAATAAAATAAAATAAAATAAAATAAAATAAAATAAAATAAAATAAAATAAAATAAAATAAAATAAGATAAAATAAAATAAAATAAAATAAAATAAAATAAAATAAAATAAAATAAAAATGAAATAAAATAAAATTAAATTAAACTAAAACAAAATAAAATAAAATAAAATAAAATAAAAATGAAATAAAATAAAATTAAATTAAAATAAAATAAAATAAAATAAAATAAAATAAAATAAAATAAAATAAAATAAAATAAAATAAAATAAAATAAAATAAAATAAAATAAAATAAAATAAAATAAAATAAAATAAAATAAAATAAAATAAAATAAAATAAAATAAAATAAAATAAAATAAAATGATATAAAATAAAATAAAGTAAAATAAAATAAAATAATATAAAATAAAATAAAATACAATAAAATAAAATAAATAAATTAAATATGAAAAAATAAAAAAATTTAATTAAATTAAATAATATAAATTAAAATAAAATAAAATAAAGTGAAATAAAATATAGAAAAATTAAATAAATTAAAGCTAAATGAGAAAAATATAATAAAATAAAATAAAATAAAATAAAAAATTTAATTTAGGAGTTTGGTCCAGAGTTCGAAAGTACTTTCTTTATTACCCCACATTTTGCATACTTTATCTTCCTGAGATTTCGAAGATAAACAAAAGATCTCTCCAACTATATTTTGTTTAGAGTTCATTCTACATACATACATACGTAAACATACATCTTGTGGTATTATCCAATAATCGTATTGGTACTAAAAACCGTAAAATCTTCATTTCTATTTATTAATTTCTGTCAATCAAGAGTTAATCTCAATTTTTATCACCTTCTTTTAAGCTTCAAGTCTTTGTATGTGCTTAATATAAGAAACCAAAAACTCGTTTGAATAATTGAAGACCAGTAGTGAGATAACTATCACAGATGCATTATGTGTGTGTATGTTTATGCTTATCATGTACAAGAAATAATATTATATTTACACTACAAATGTTTAGTTGTAGAAGAAGAAGCAAGAGTTGGACTTTATTTTGTATGCAAACATGTCACCAATACAATGTTGCGTTAACACAAACCGACATACAAGCATACATATGTACATCTGTATGTCTGTATTGCGTCTTAAAAAATTTTCCATTAGCATTGGTAAGGCTGCAAGCCAAAAAGTCAAGCTGGAGTAGATAGTGTGAAATAAAAAGAGAAAAAAAGCAAAACAAAAAAAGAAAAACAAAAATAATAACACAATTCCAATACAAATGCAAATGAACGCACATCGAATAGTGACAATAATAACAATAACAACAATAAAGCAACCATAAAGTTGGTGTATGGGTAAGTACAAAGTGCAAATTGTTTGGTAGACATAAGTATACGCGTAGGAATATATAATATATATGTACATATATCAATTTTTTATTTTATTTTGTTTTTTTCGCAATTACAAATTTGGCTTTTGTCAACTATAACCATTAATGAATTTATTTACTACCGACAGGTCGGTGGTCTTTGCCAAATGTGGGCTTGGCAATGTTCCTTTGTAGAATTTGTCAAGCTGTGTTCAGTGCACGACTTGCAGCGCTCTAATAACTGTCATAAAAAATACATATCTATTAATAGTACAAGTTTTTACTGAAAGTCAGCTGCAATTTCAGATCCGTAGGCGTTTCACAAGTAGTTCCTGAACAAGTAACGCAAATGTTTGTATGCAAATATTCGTGTGTGTATAAAACAAGTTTTTTGATAGTGTCCTTCGTACTGGTTTTATAAGCAGGAAATTCATGTTTTTTTTCATTTCTATGTAAAGTCTGTATATTAATGATTTTTAAAGCAATTAGCCTTCAATTAATTAATTGAAATATTTGTTATTAAATGTCATTGTTATTGATTAATTAATTAAATTAAGTACGCCAAAAATTATTGATTAAAAATCTTTTTAAATTAATTTCTACCAACAATTTAATAATTTTTTTTGAAAATTAAAAATTTTCAAAAAACTAAAAAAATTAACAAAAAACTCTCGGCTTTTCTAATCACATTTCGCATATTTAGTTTTGTAATAATTTTACTTAAATATATATGTAAATTAGAAACGTAATTATTTGTAATTAGTTAGCGACTTCGATTAAACAACAAAAACAAAAAAATTATCGATTCATTTTTAAACAGATTAATTGATTTTGTGATTATTTAAGATAAATATATTTATGTGAATTATTTAAGTAATTAAAAGTTTCAATTTATAATAATTATTCATTGCTTAGTTAAACAATTTTTAATTTATGACCAAGCTATTTGAGAAATTAAAAAAAAACAAACGAAAAATACTCGATTTGTTTTTAATGAATTAGAAATATAATTAACCATTTTAATCAAAACGAATTATTCATTAAACAATTAATAAATTTTCCTGACCAATTGTTCGAATAATTAATTAATTACCCATGGCCATACATACTCAGAAGCTATCGAAAAATAATTAATTTTCGGCTTTATTAAAAATTGACAAAAAAATGGAATAAATTAAAAAAAAACTCGGAGACTGTGAACATTATGCAAGAAAAATCGCTTTTTTTATCACTTATTTTAAGATTTAAACATTTTGGATTACTAATAATAAATAATTTTTTAACTATTTATAGTTTTCTAACCAATAAATTGTTTTTTCGATTTTTATCCATTGAAAAAGTTGTTTTTACTGAATAAAAAAACTCAATAAACAATATAATGATTACTTTTTATTTAAAAAAGAAAAATAAAAAAATATAAAAATTAACAAAAAACAAAAATTAAATAAAAATTCAAAAAATTATAACTGAGCGAATAAATTAATTCAATTACAAACCAGAGGAACTAAGAACTAAGCAGAAATGAAATATTATTAACATTAACATTATTATAAAATATGAATTTTTCACTACGTCCCTTTCTCGAAATATTGTTTCGAAATTCAGTTTAAAAAATTCTACGGAAGTACGAAAAGAGTTCTCAAAGCTAATGTCACTCGAACGCTAGAGAGAAAGAGCTGTTTGGAAAACTAGTCCGGTCTAGTATGTAGGATTAACTTTATTTTTACAATAATACTTTGTCATATGTTTGTCAAGAAAATCTTTCCACAAATTCACAAAAACTATCACCGTCTAAAACAGTTTAATATTATTTTTGTATAAAACAATTAAAATGTTATACGTCTACTAAAAATATTGTAAATAAATATGTATTAAAAAATTATTATTAAAATATTAATGTCTCCTTTGCATACCGCTTTATTCGAGCCATATTTTTCACCGGTCTCTGCCGCCTCCAACAGATGTGCACTCTCCTCCTTAATGCCACCTTTGGCAGGCGCATTTTCTGCAGAAGTTGATGACATATTGTTTTATTTGATTTATTTTTTATATGTATTTATTTATAATTTTTAATCTCTCGAATTTTGTTTGTTGTAAGTTCCAAATTATTTAATACTTTACGGTTAGTACGAGTATTTAAATGGAATTACAAGTAGTTTTGCAGAGATTCCTTTCGCTTGCTATATACACGTATGGTATAGACAAAGCTGTTTCGTAAGCTGCTTGCAGTTTTGCTGCTCTCTACTAATATATATTTTTTATTTCAGAAATATATTTGATTTTTGGAATGTTTGCGTTGGGGTTTTTAGCAAAAAAAAAAAATAGGTGGTGTCTTTAAATATTTATATTTTTGAAAATTTTTCAAAATCACTTATTTTTGGTTTAAATTTTTTTTCTTTCAATACTCCGTTTTAATTCTTTTTTTTTTCCTTCAAACTGCTTTCGAGACTCAGCTTATCTTTTTTTATATTTCATAGATATACGTGAAATGTTTATATGTTTGCACTGCTCCTTCAATGTCCTTCGAATGTTATTGTCAATGTAATATTGTATGCTTTTACATAGAAATAGTGTTGCACTACTATCGTCGTTGGTTGACGTTTTTCGTCTAAAATTGTTGGAATGCAGATACGTCGTTTTTTGGACTTTGTGCCGCTCTGACGCTCGCTGTTTTACTGCACGCTATTCGGCTTTTCGGAATTGTTTTGCTACCGCGCTTTTATTTTATGAGCCCAGGTTAATATGCATTCGTGTTTTATATATGTATGCCTACTAAAAATATGCACGTCGTATATGCATCTAGTATCCAAATATCCTGTATCCTTAACACCCACACTTTGGCAATGAATAAATTTGACGCATGCTCTGTATTAGCTTGACATTGACGTTGTTTTATCTACGTTATTTTTAGTCTAGTATCTTGCTACTGTTATTGCTTTTTTGTCCTTGCTGTTGAGTGATATGTATGTATATATGTTTATATAGTATATATATTATACGCCGGGCGTTGGGTTTTCGGTCGATTTCACAACAATTAGGTGTGTTTAAAGAATTTTTTTATTATTTTTTTTAATCTCAACGCTTTTAAAATATCCTCCAAACACTCAGTGACCGTTATCTTTGCGTTGAAAAATATTACGCAGCTCTTTGGAGATCCTTGCTTGACTAGTGCTTCTGTTGCGTCGTTATTCGTCTATTTTTAGTTATTACTTATGGTAATTGTATGCGCCTGTATGTATTTCGCTTTACTTAGTATCGCTGAGTATTGCTCACAGTATCCTGATATGCTATTTTCACGCAGATTCAATCCATAAACTTCCTGTGCTTTGCTTTCCGCTGAGCGCTTTTGCTTTTATTTCCGTTTTGTTGTTTTTTTTTATGCACAAGTGTAAATAGAAGTACAACAACTGTATGGCGTATGTTTTGTTATTATTTTTTTACGTTTATTTATTTCTTTCTTTCTTTTTTCTCTTCTTATTTCCAGCTTTAGCGCGTAAAATCGTACGTTATTATACTACACCGCGCGAATGCTTACAAGTAAATGCTGAAAAACTCGCCTCTCGCATGAAATATAAAAACTTTTTACCGCCAACCACTGTAGTGTGCCGGTTGGTGGCAAAATATCACACGCATACAACTTTATAAACGCTTTTATTGCGTGTTGTTGTATTAGTATAGACGACGCATCTGGTGGCATGAATAGCGCACAGTTAAAACATGTGGTATACACATATAAATGAGTTTAAATATACATATTGTAGGCATTAACGTAAAAAAGACATAACTCAAAAATTTCAAAATTTGAATTTTTGTGAAAAAACAGTTAATTGAATGCCAACAATTTTTCTACAATCTAGATTAACTGAAATCCCCCTTTATTTTTAGGCATTTCAGTCATTTCATTGCTTCTATAATGTCAAAAAATTAAAAAAAAACGATGTTCTTTTTCAAAGAATTAACAATAATATTTTTGAAGTCGAAATAGGTCTTTTGGGCTGCTTTGTGCGGAGATCGCATCCTGAATAACAACAAAAATGTATCGAAAAGGGAAATTCATCATAAAATCCAATTCGAAGGCGGTTTGATAAAAGCCTACAATTCTCTAAAAGTCTCTGCCAAAATTTACATGTAAATTCAATAAAAAACAAAATACTCAAATTTCAATTTCCTCGTTGTCTACAAAATAGGTCCCTTCCAAAATAATACGCTTATGCCAAGGAACAGTTCAATCATCAAAAAAAAATTCAAAATCAAACCGAAAGGGAGCAAAGCCTGCGTTGTTTTAAAAATATTATTAATCTAACAGTATTACTTTGGGCCAGAACTTCGTTCGAGATTTCATTCGACAAATCTAGCCCTTTTCGATGAGTTTGCTCACTATAGCTCCGCCGAACCTTCTGTTAAGAACCCCAGGTGCACCATACAGTAATAGTGAAGGAAATTCGACTTTGGCGTGGTTTTTTCAGTTTCAGATCACTTAGAAGATGACATTTGGCAGCTTGTTGAATGATTCAAGCTTACAATGTGACTGTGGGATTGGCATTGACTCATTTTAGACTCTCTTTAGCGACCTTTAAGTGTTTAAGTTTTTGAATAGAATTCAGGTTTTTGGAGATTAGTCGCGAATTTATTTCTGAGACACAAAAGTTCACAGTTTCCTGTATAAGTTTTTTTTCATTTTTTTTTTTGTTATCCAAAATTCTTTAAAACTACAGAGAATTTGTAATATTTTGAGTTATACCATTTTCATGTAAAATTCCTCCGTTAGCTTTGCCTGCTTTCTGCTCACATAACGTTTGTAAATCGCGTGCGCCTGATTCTCTACTCACGAGCGCCTCGCTCAGCATCGTACACGCCCTTTCGCATACCTTTACGCAAACAAGTTATAATAGAGTTAAATATATACATACATACATATGTACATGCATATATAAGTACGCAACTACAAAACAGGCCAAACCGCGCACACCTCCCAAATGGCAGCTGCAAAAGCTTTTTAACCTAACTCTGCTTTGTTGTTTCTCCTCTGCAGCTGCTTGTGCTCGCCTGACAAGTCATTCACCACTCGAATATATACACACGTGTATGTATACATTTTAAGCTTGGCACGTCGTTTTTGCGGAGGGCTGGTTCGGTGCCTGCGTGTTGTTGCTGCTGCTTTAGTAGAGTTATGATAATGAGCGCCGCTGAGTGGGTAGTGGCGGTTTACAGCGGCATGTGGGCTGCACACAAGCGATAAGAGCTTCAGGTTTGGCGCATATGTGTATGTATTTTCACATAGTTTCGGTGAATATTCAAAATTTTTTTTTTGTTTTGTTTTTATCTTATGAGTGTAGTGCTTTGTGCTTTGAAATTGCCTTCGTCATGCTCTCAGCGCGTTAAAGGTGATTTTATGTGCTCGCGTGTTGCGCTCAGCAAATAAAATCTGTAGTAGGTACGAGCCCCTCTTTTTTTGTTGCGAGTTGTTGTTGTTGGCAGTGCAGTAAAATGCATATATGCATGCATGTAAATACATATGTATGTACGCATGACAGTTTTTTTTTTATAAAAATCAATCGATTTACTGTCATTTTTGGTCGGCAGAATTTCTCTTTGAAAAAATAAATAAATAAATAATATAAAATAAAAAAAAATATTAAAAATAAAAATAAAAATAACGAAAAAAGAAAAAAGAATTCTTCAAGTATTTTTACTCGTGTTGAAACTGGTGATGAAAGTTACGAAAATACCTAGTAAGTTGCATCCTTGTAAAAAAAGCGCCAATTTTGGAGAGAAAGCATAATGAGTTAAGTGTTTAAATTGAACGTGACTGAGCGTAATTGCGCTAAAAAGTGTTGATGCAAGTTTTTAAAATTATTTGATATTTTTTTTTTAATTACACCACGCTCTTTGATATTGAATAAGCGTAAAGTAATAATTTCAAAACAATTGACAATTTGGTGTCTAGCAGTGATTACTCAGCACTAGTAAATACTTATTATTATGAATCTCAGCCAAATGCCAAAAATAGTATTAAACCGGAAACTATGAATTTTTAGCAGCCAATGAAATAATTTTTTATTTGAAATATGTAACCATCTATATGAATCTTCAGTAAAATTAGATAAATATTTTTTTTAATTAAATAATAAAAAAAAATATTAAAAACAAAAAATAACATAAAAATAAAAAAATAATAAAATAAAATAAAAAAAAAATATATTTTTTTTTATAAATTTGAAAACCTCACAACCTGCTAATAAAATTATTATGTAGAAAAATAATTGTTATCAAAGTTTGTGGAAAAGAATAATTAGAGGTTTATATTATTCTCTGAAAATTTCATCCAAAAAAAAATTGTGCCGAAAATAAATATTTTGAACAGAAATTTCATTAGTAAACCCCTTGGTATTTATTCTATATCTATGGTAAAAACTCCCACTAATCAGACAGACACATTATTATGTACATAAATATTTATCTAAGAACCGGCGTATTTCAATACATATATATATGTGTATCTATGAGCATATGTACAAACAGCAGTGTTGCGCCATTTTCTAACAATGAATCACCATCATTAAGAAATTGCTTGTGTTTTGCTTGCCAAATGGCTTAAGCAACAATGAATAAAAATATTTTGAAGGTGTGCTCCACATTACATACATAGATACATACTATACTGTGTACATATGTATGTAAATGTATGCTTGCGTGGTATTTGGTGTGTAATTTGCAGAATTTCATAATAATTAATGGAAATCTTCCAAATATTTAAATTTGAAAAACAAATATTGATTACGTTTATTTATATTTATTTAAGCACAAGCGTTATCGGTGTATATATTTTGCTTATTTACTAGCTTATTTTCAAATTATGGTATCAAAGAATATAGCGATAATAAGTGTATTTCGATATAAAGCCGTGCATACATATTTGAAAACTAAAGAAAATGTTAAGCAGCGGTGGTAGTATGAAAAATATTTGTATTTTACTTTAAAAGAAAAATAAATAACAATATTAATTAATTTTTATCAATTAAAATGTACCAATTTTGCTTTTATCTCTTGATAATTGCGTAATTAAAATTTGTTTGCATATATGTATGTATATACCAAGCATATTCTGCATATATAAATATAAAAATTAAATATTGTATTGGATGAGTGCATAAGTTCGTGCCCGATTTCAAGTGCAAACTAAAATTGAAATTTTTTGAAGAAAGCGCTTTTATTAATCAATTATGTATTCGCCATCATGTTCGGCAATCCACTCCCAATGTTCAACCAATTTACGGATGCCTGATTCATTGAAATCGCGCGGTTTCTCGTTGGAAAAGGTGTCAAGGTGGTTTTTGACGTCTTCCACATTTTTAAATTTTTTTCCATTCAAATTATTCTGCAGCGATCGAAACAAATGATAATCAGAAGGTGCAATGTCGGGTGAATATGGGGGAAGCGGCATGATTTCCCAATTCATCTCCTTCAGTTTGGCCAGGGTCGGTTTTGCAACATGTGGCCTGGCGTTGTCATGATGGAAAAGAACTCCTTTGCGATTGGCCAAAATCGGACGTTTTTCATCAATTGCTTTCTTCAATTCGACCAATTGCTGACAATACTTGTTGGCAGTGATCGTTTCTCCAGCTGGCAAGAGCTCAAAATAGATCACGCCTCGGATATCCCACCAAATGCACAGCAGTACCTTCATCGGATGCAATCCACCTTTCGACATCGGTTCCGCCCCTTCGTGTGCCTGTTTCCATGTTCTTTTGCGTTGAACATTGTTGTACAGGATCCATTTTTCATCACCAGTCACGAGCCGATTCAAAAAAGGTTCGTTTTTGATCCGTCGAAGTAAAGAAATTGCTGTTGACATACGGTCCACTTTGTTCTTTTCACTCAACTGATGTGGCACCCATGTATCGAGCTTCAAAGTGTACCCAACCTTTTTTAAACGACGAAACGCAGTTGATTTGTTGACGTTCAATTCACTGGCAACCTCTTCCGTCGAAATACGTGAGTTATTCGCAACTAAAGTCCTTAGAACATCGTCATCAAGCTCAGAAGGCCGTCCACTGCGAGGTTGATCTTCGAGGTTAAAATCTTCAGAACGAAATTTCGCGAACCATTTCTTTACTGTGCGGTGTGCTGGAGCACGGTCCAAATAAACTTCGCGAATATCTTTAGTTGCAGCGCCCACTGTTTTTCCGTACGAATTTCGTATAACATAATATGACGCATATGATCTTTTTCGTTGTTCATCTTCCATGCGTCTTTTCACTAAGCAACTCAAATCAAAATGAAGTTATTTTATGCTTGATTTACAGTTCGGACTGTCACCTTTCCAACGATATATAATATGCATATATTTCTTTCACGAGCGCCACTCTCAAACGATTCGTACGGCATCCAGCGGAATCGGGCCCGAACTTATGCACTCATCCAATATTACATTTGTATGTATGTATTAGCAGTAAATATTTCGCATAATCTACGACGGCTGTCAAGGAGTCTTCAAAGTCAAAATATCTTATATGCATACATATATAATTATAGGATATAGAGTTACAATACATATGGTAAGTACATACATGCAAACAGATCTAAATAGTATTCAAATGTCGTACTCAATTGCATATTTTGCGTTGTAAATATTGCATATTTTACAAGCAAATGCATAAGTCATACAAGCATATATGGGTTGGTTTGAAATGCAAATGGAAATATGTATGTTCATTAGAGTGAGCTGATTTCATTTATATTTATTTTATTTTACTTTAATTTATTTATTATTACTATATTTCTGTTTTCTATTTTTTTTAGATTATTTATTTTATTTTAAATTATTTTATTTTACTTTATTTTATTTTATTTTATTTTATTTTATTTTATTTTATTTTATTTTATTTTATTTTATTTTATTTTATTTTATTTTATTTTATTTTATTTTATTTTATTTAATTTAATTTAATTTTATTTTATTTTATTTTATTTTATTTCATTTTGTTCATTGTTTGTTTCATTTTAGTATTATTTATTATTAGTTATAATAAATTTAATTTATTTTATTCAAAAAACCTTGGCCACCCTAATAGGTATGTGAAATAATTTCCGTCGTAAACAAATCTGTCATGACTTATTAGTATAACTAACCTCAAATCGAATATCGTATAACCCTTTAGAAATGCATAAATTTACTCGCCTAGAGTTTTCTATCAGTTATTGCATAATGTTATAGACAAAAAAAATTATATATATACCTATATAAGAATGTATTAATAGGTGTGGGTTGAGTTATTGATCATTGTAACAAGTTGATAGGCGCCAGATATTGGTTACCTAAAAATATCACACACATACATGTGGTTCATCTTAATTGTTCATTTTTTGCGCCTTTAGATATGCTTTCATATTTCATATTTCCTAAGTAAAAATTGCAATTCCGTTTGATAATAAAAACTGGTAGTAAAATTGTCGTAAAAGTAAGCCTGAATATTTATATAATTATGAATGTAATATTTGCGGAAATTGTGCTGAAATATTTTATCGTATAACAAATTTATTACGTTTGTGCTTTTTGTCAAAAGGTCAAGGCGGTCTGTTATTGTCGTAAATGTGAATTAAACTCAAATTTTACTTACCGATTAAGGCTTATTGGGAAATGAGTTGAGGTATATTTAATATTTTCTTTCAAGAATTAAATAAATTCTGTAAACGGTGGTTCGATTTCTGCAAATAAATAAGAAGAGAGCAATTTTTAAATGAAGTAGATAAAAATATAAGTAGCTTTTTTATGCTTCATAATACATATGACTCAAAAATCTTATGAATTAAACAATAAAGAATTTTAAAAATTATTAAAATTTAATAAGAGAAAATTATTTTTAAAACATTTCGATTGCACTGTCACAATATTCAGCTGTTTTTAGATATATGTACATATATAATTGTTTACAAATAAATGCAAAAATATTCGGCACGTGCCTATTTGACTATGGAAATACAAAAATAAATTTTATAAATAAAGATAAAACTCCCATAAAAATATTTACTATTGAAAAAAGATCATTGAGAATGAAAATAAAAACATTTATTCTGTTTAAATTCTACAATAACATTTCTTTTATTTTTTGTTTTTTGTTTTGCTTTTCTTCAACAACAAAATTGCAGCTTGCATCAGTTTTGTTTTCATATCATTGTTATGTTTAATTTTAGATATTTTGTTTAATTTTTCCTCTTATTCGTATGGAGTTGAAATAGGTAAATGTTATGGGTGTTTACTAAAATTTTTTAAATCTACTACATATTGCTTTCAAGTCATTCCAAATAATACAAATAATAACACATTTGCATAAATATTTGAAAAAGCGGGCTATACCGCTACATATATTTATATGTACCCGTTAAATTTTTATTATTAACTTTATACATAGTCAAATATACATATATATAATATGTATGTATGTACATATATTTTGCCTTTAAAAAACATTTATATTTGGTTAGGCGTAGTGCCTTTACCGACAAAATTGTTAAGACATTGATAACGGAAATTAATTTTATTATTTGACTTTATTTTTATTTTCTACTTTGCTTTAATCAATAAACGGTTGATACTAAAATATATTTACTTTACTTTATATGTATACATATTTTAAGATGAGCAGATAAACGAGATATGTGCAGAGTTGAGTTTAAATTGTAGAGAAGCAAAGACAAGAAGAAGCATAGGATAACATATTTGTACATAAATAAATAGCAGCAAAATTTTACGATTATTCACCAATAATAATATTCGTAAAATAATACCAACTTTGTCAAGTTTTCACGAAACTAGTTACAAACTATACTCTTTGTAATCAGTTAATTAAAATTTTCCAATAAAAGTTTGTAAGGATAATACTCTTATACTTGTAGCTAGGTGACATTGATAATGCGAATTCATTTTAGAACCGGTTTCTTACGCACTTAACGCACATGCATATGTATGTATATATATATGTACATACACCTATGAGTATAAAAGCACAAATAGACTGGTTTGTCAAGTACAACAGAAGGTCATACATCTGAAAAAATCATTTCGCCAACAGACCACCAATTTCAAAGAAAAAAATAGATACATACACACATATAGGTATGTATAAATACTCAAAATTTTTTCTTCATTCATTTTTGTGCATACATACATATGTACAATGGCATGTGTATAACATCACTTGTAGCTGGAATCTAAAAGTGGCACAACATTTTCAAGGGGCTCGTCAAAAATACATGCGCATAATGCGTACGTGTACAACAACACGTACATATGTATATTTATATATTTTTGCTGTATTTAAAATTTATGACTGTAGTCACGTTGCTATAAAAATTCATGTTAAACACAACTGACTAATACATATAATCAGAGAATTAAATGGTTGACGCACATTTTTGGACGGTGAGATGTGAGTTTGTCTGTTCGTGTAAATTCGCCTGATGTGGTGTTGCCAAAAACAGAAGTGGGTTGTTTAACGTCATCGTAAGGCAAAGAAGTTACTCATGGAAAAAAATATAAACTAAAATTACTATGGTGATTTATGTATTTTTTTTTTTTTTTTTTGTATCCAAAAATATATGAAATATTTTAAAAGTGGCAATATCTTGAAGTTAAAATAAAAATAAGATTGTAAAAAATGTAAAAAAATCTTTTTCTTTCGTTTTTTTTTGGTTTTCTTAAAAAAATTGTAACCTCACATATTTGCTAATAAACTATTGTCAGTGTCATAAGTTCTTGTGCTTGTTTTTTCAAAAAAAAAAAATATTTACATAACATATTAAATACTCACACACATACATACATACTTACATACCTATATACAAATCAAGAACTTTTCATTCGTTTTTTAATAAGTTTTTTTTTCAAAAATCGAATTAGTGTTATCTAATCAATCTTTAGTCGCCTACTCTGACTAACCTGAACTTTGCTCCAGCGAAAAAATTATAGGCCTTACATAATATTTAAAAAATATTTGTATGAAAAAGGTATACGTCAGCACAGAGCATGTATGTGATCAAAGAAATATTAGCCCTATACAAATATAGCGAAACATATTTACAAACATACATAGAAACTCTTTCAAGCATTTGTATGCTTGTATGTATGTATATATATAAACCTCTTCCATTTACACCGGCCACTCTCCATCTGCAAACGCTTGCGTTCATTGCCTTGCCTTGCTCACAACAAACGTCGTCATGTCGACGTCATCATCGTTCTTGGCAACGATGTAGCCTGCCGAGCCCCAAAAATGTCACCAATCAGAAGCGAGTAAAACCCGCTGCCATCATTTTTCTTATTTATTGTTTTATTACATTGCGGTGTTGTTGTTTTTTTTCATTTTTTTTTGTACTTTTAGTGTTTACGAACTGCCTCAACTCACGACTAGTATGGGTACTACGGTGTGTGTGTGTGTGTATGTTGTGTTGTAAATTGTAAGCGCGCGCACACACCCCCTGGCAACGATAGCAGAAGCTTTTTTCCCACCAAAAAGCGGTATGTACATATGTTACGTGCATACATATGGACATATACATTTATGATACATATATATATATGAAAGAGTATAATGAAAGGAAGAATTTTTCGTCAATTTATATCGATTGTTGTCAATGTGTATATACATACGTATGGAGATATTTTGTTCAATGTCTTATGGCCCACTTTTGAGGTGAGTTCTTTGGCAATATTTAACTGGTAATACATACATACGTATGTACATACATATTTCTTTGGACAAAGAATGCTCTCTAAAATTGGTATCTCTTTATATCGCCACTAAAATTGCTAGTTTCGTCTAAGTTTGTGTTTAAAATTAATCATTCTGGGGCAGAGAGTGATGAGGTGGTATTTGCTAGCGTCGCTCCGACTCATATACTTATACATATATACAAATTGTCTGACGTGCCTCTCTCCAACTGTGCAAATATGAGACCACATGTGTAAGAAAAATACAAAAAAACTAAAATAAAAAAAAAATTAAAATAAAAACTAAGTAAGAGGAAACTAAATAAATGATAAGAATAAAGAAAATAAAAAAATGTAAAAAAAATTAAAACAAAAAACAATGCACACAATGTCAACGACTGTGAGTATCACGCGATGTGCTAAATGTGCATATTTACATACATATGTACGTGTATATAAGTATTTATATAGATATGTATTCGGATATATATGCACATATGTGTGTACATATGTATTTGCATATGAATTGTACCATAATTAGTGTGCAAAAAGCCTACTTTATAGTATAGTTACTTAAAAACGAAGCAAAATGCACTAAAAAGCTTTCTGTATTCACACAATTATATGTATGTATGTTTGTACATATATTTCTACATACATTCATTATATCACACACTCATTTACATACTCTTTTTCACAGTTTATACTTATTCAGTTCACTAGCCAGGCCTCTTTAATGCCAGTGAAGTCGGCTGTACGCTCACGAGCGTAAAAAGCTGTCACATTTTGTTTAAATGATAAGCGAAATTCCAAATAATTCACTGTTCATAGTACTAAGTACTTATGTACATATTTAAATATGGCATGTTAATCAGTTAGTTAATTGATTGATATATTTAGGTATTGGAATATTTATGTGGCAGATCATCTGATTGTCGATCACGTTTATTTTTGGTACGTAAATAGTACAGTTCATAGTCAAATGATCACAAATTGCGTAAATTTTTGATAAAAATTTGGTCTATAAAAAGTTAAAAAGTAGCAAAAAAATTAAAACATATTCTACGGAAATTAAATAAATTAATAAAAATTAAAATAATAATAAAGTAAATATATGTAGGTAAATAAATAAATGAAATGAAGAAAAAGATTTATAAAAAATAAATACATCCTTTTATTCAAATATGTTTTTCAGTTTCTTATAAAAATTTTCCAATTTAATTTCTAAATTTCTTTAATTTAAATTTAAATTTAAATTTTTAATTAATTTTAATTTAGTTTTACTTTAAAATATCTTCATTTAAAAAAGGAATTTTTCTTAAGAATTCTTTGTGGAATTTGTACGTAACATTGTTTTTTCATTTAGTTCAGGCCCAAAAAGTTTGTAAATATTATCAAAAAAATATTTTTCTTTATTTTTTCGTAATTAGCTGGGCTGGTATTTGTACCTGAAACTCACTATTTTTCAGTGCGTACTACTAAACCTTCTTCTATTTACTACGTTGGCTGTCAAAATAAAGAAATTTATCAACTACCGTCTTACTTAAATTATCGCTTTCGTAATAAATTACAATAAAATTACTCATACGTCATGGCGATTTAATGCATGACTTGCAAAGCTGGAGGTAATAGTGTGCACTGTAAAAAAAAAAATGTTAAAAACTATTGGTGGTTAGTAAAAGGGTTTTTCCAACTATTCTGCCTAAAATCCACAAAACTCTAGTATTTATCATTTATTTTATTTAATTGCATTTAATTCTATATAATTAAATTCAATTTAGTTTAATTTAATTTAATATATTTCAATATAATTTAATTCTATTTACTTTTGCATTATTTCATTTTATTTCTTGGATTTTATTTTATTGTATTTTATTTTATTTTATTTTATTTGGATTTTTTTATTTGATTTGATTTTATTTTATTTTTTTCATTTTATTTATTTAATACTTTTTTTACATATCTCTTTAGTGAAAGTTGTTTAAAACAAAAAATAAAAAAATCCCCTGAACTATGAGTTCAAAACACCATAATAACATATATTTATGCACATAAAACTGGTCACTTAAAAATTTGTTTTTCAAAGATTAAAAATTTTTTTAATTCAGTTATACCCATGCGGCCTTGAAATTAAAATAAATTTGGAATTTTTAATAATTAAATAAACGGCATCTTATTTTAGCTGCTGCATAAATTTTATCTGATTTGAAATTTGAATATTTGTTTAAAATTAGCTTGTGTGGTGATGTCTTTAAATATTATGTAGAGACATTCTACAAGCGCGTAGATATAAAACGAATATGCCGAGCCCCTCACATACATACAAATGAATATATTTATTCTAAATTGTTGAATGTCTACTTGATAAAAATTTTTAAAAATTAAATTGGCATATATTTTAGTTTCTTTAGCATTTTCTATGCAAATTTAGAAATTTTTTACATATTGAACTTTAAGCGTTTGACAAAAGTTATATCTATAATTATCAATGCAGCTTGATAAATAAATGAATTATTTTAATTGTTATAGTTTATAATTTATAATAAAAATTACATAAATAATTATAGTTATTTGTAAGCTTTAATGCTAAATATATTGGAGACGGTAAATTAAATGCAAATATATATATATTGTATAAAATAGGCACGTTGTCAGATAATTAAAAAAAAATATTGGCGAATTCGCTAGACTTTCTTCCTCAATTCAATATTACACACTATTATTTAAAATCTAAATATTTATTTTGGCGCAATAACAATAAATAAATAAATAAAAGCAAAAATTAAATAAGGAAATATGATTTATTAAATATATATGAAAAAATATTTAAACAAATATATTTTAAATATAAGAAAAATTAGAAATCAAAATTTTTATTAATTTTAATTTTAAATATACTCGTAATATAAAATACTATTTATCTATATTATACAATTGCCTACATTTAGGCTCGAACTTGACATTAAAAGAAGAAAATGGAGCTAAAATCTAACCTATATTTCAACCGCGAGTTTAAACATTCAACTCAATAAATAATGATAAATATTTATAAAATATTTTTCAAAAATATTTCTAAAATATCGAAACTGGTACTCGAGAGTTCACATTCGTGTTTAAAAATTATATTATATACATATGTACTAATATAAGTATCTCGCATTGTGCACATATTTCTCTCCTGCTTAATGTCTTATTACCAATCTATTAAGTTAATAAAAATTAAAAGCACACAACTACAAAAATATAGCGACAGCTTTCATATTGTAGAAGCTTTTAAAAAGTGCATATGGCATTCAAATTGTTTATTACTGACTAAGGGCGTACGTTAACACAGTGCCTTCAAAACTACGGCAATGTTTAAAGCAATAAATATTGCGTTTGGAGTTGAAGGCGGTAAAAGCTCTTTTTAAGTATACACATTTACTGATAATAACAGGTAGAATTAATATAAAGCTTTCAATGGAAGCTTTTTAAATGATATTGTATTAAAATCTTTTACTCGGTTAAAAACCAAAAAATAAAAGCTATTTAAAATTATTAACAGATTATCGTATATATTTAATTGGACAATAACGTCACATAAATATGTTTAAAGTGGTTTTCATTCGAAAATATGTATTAAAATTAAATATATTTTTGTTCGTTTATTTTTCATTTATTGATGTCTATTTTTTGTCTGTAGAAATATTTTACATACAATTTTTTTCTTAGAAATATAAAAAAATATATATTTTTTAAATTTAATTTTCTTATTTAGCTCTATCTATGTGCATTTATTTAAATTCCTTCTCTCCAGCGCACATCAACAAAATGCTTAAAAATAAATCTACGCTTTTAATAAATCTCAAGTGGCGCAGACAATTCTTCAATTTAACAAATTTCATAATAATTTACAATATTTTTTATTATTACTTTTTATAACCTTATGCTATCTACCGGCTGTTTGCGTGTAGCTTTTATTATATCTCTAAAATTAAATTTAAATTTATTTATTTTTTTTTTAAGAAATTTAATGAAAAGTGTAGCGTTATGCCGTAGCAAGCGGAAATGGACAATTTTCTGCACAATTTGCAGCGGGCGGGTCGGTGACAGCTTTGCCAGGCAAATGAACTTACAAACATATGTATGTACATATGCATATACTCGTATACTTAAGTGTGCATAAATGCTATGTTAGTTAAGTACTTGACCGGCACTTAGTTAAGTTTAATATGAAGATGACATTATTAACAAATGTGCCTGCACATACCTACACACATACATATACAATATACATACATAAGTGCCTATTTATATGGTTTTTAAGTATTAAAGAAAGCAAGTGAGTGGAATTTGATGATGAAGAGTGCTTCAAACATTATGAATTTAGCATTTGCAATACTTTGGTAATTTTTATATATATATTTAATTTTTTTTTTTAATTTAATTTAAAAACAAAAAATTTAATAAAACTAACACTATTTATTTTTTGTTTAAAAAAATTTCTACATTTACATAATGAATTTGTTTATATTTTTTCCTAAAAATGTCAAGTAATGTAATATTTTATTTTAACAGTTACATTGTGTTTTTACTATTTTTTCTGACCTCAAACCGGCAAAATTTTTCAAATTAATTAAATATAAATAATTTTTTATTTTGCATATATTTATTTACATGACGAACTTTTGTAGCATTTTTATGTGCTGAAAGAGTTTTATGTCCAAAAAAATATAATAATAAATAATAATAAATGGTTTTAATAAAATTATGCAAAGATTTTTGGTTTTTAATTTGCTCGAAAATTGATTCTATACGTAAATATTTTTTGTTAAATAAAAATAAAATTATATCTTCACATTATTATTTTTTATATTTTAACAAAATTTTATTATTATAAAATTATTTTCCTTTTTTTTGCTCAAAAAAATTATTCTGTGAAATTTTTCTTATTTTTTTTTTAGAAAAATATTTTTAATTTTGTCTTCAATCAACAACTGTTTTCGGTAACGTGG
Organism: Ceratitis rosa; assembly: GCA_037013455.1. Taxonomy (NCBI): domain Eukaryota; kingdom Metazoa; phylum Arthropoda; class Insecta; order Diptera; family Tephritidae; genus Ceratitis; species Ceratitis rosa. The sequence goes on from JAWMAG010000041.1 coordinate 4,265,063, forward strand.
TTAACATTTTAATTTTAATTTTAAATATAATTTTTTTTCCCAAAATTTTTTAATTATTCAATATCAACTTATTTAGCCTGTCCTATGCTTTGAAAAATGTGCATTATCTCTTCAAGAAGATTATTCTTTATTTTAAAATATCCCTGTATAATTTATATTATTATTTTTTATCTTCAGTCCTTGAAGAAGTTTTTAAATAGAATTTAAAGTATTATAATTTTTGCTAAAATTTTGTTTATTTCTTAATTTTTATTTTCTTTAGAATATTCTCGAGTAATGTTTAAGGAATGTAGTTTTGTTAACAAAACTTTCAACATAAGTATTTAATTACTTTCACCTCACGACTGAATTATTGCCACCTTTGATACAACGAGAAAGCTCATAAATCAAAGGCCAAAAAAACGAGTTATAACACTCACCATAAGGTAACCAGAAAAACACCATAAACGATTAATCAATCAACAAGCAATCGCAAAATACCTCGAGTACAAATACCGTCAATAACATTATAAACGACCACTAGGACCCAAATATCAGAAAAATAAAAGTTATGAGTACAACGTGCAAATTTACGAAAATTTACGATACGCAATAGAAAATTATTTCATTTAGCCCCAAGCAAATTAACTGATTACATACATTTTTTGGAAATTTTGTCAAAATTTGTATATGCAAACATTGTTTTTTTTATATCAATATAATTTGATAAGCAGTATTTTTGATTAAGTCAGTGGAAAAAGTAGACACTTAAACACATTTTTTTTTATTGCCGCCTTCGAATCGCCCACTTAAGCTATTATAACATAGCCTCGTACAAATCAACTTTTTACTATGCCTATCGCATAGAATTAATCTTTATAATTCAGTAGTACTCGAGGAAAGGAAAATTTGAGGATTGTTAATGAAAAATTCTGAAACAGCTGTACATACATACTATATGCAATAAAAAGACCCTGCACTTGTTGACGTGACCAATTAATCGGCATTTGATAACACTATCGTGGGAGACCATCACCTTAGCAGGACAAATAATATATTATATTATATTACATATGAGAAGCAACCCAATAGGAATTGAATTTGTTGCAAAAATATATAAAATATGAAAAAAATAGAATACAAGTCTGTTTCTGATATTTTCTTTTGTAGTTACTTTATAATTGAGTAATCGGTGTCTCCAATAATTCTTCAAAAAAGTTGGAAATATATCATTTATTATTGTTTTCCCGTAAATTGTATCGTTATTTAGTACATACTTGACTAACGTTTGACTCTAACGTTTGTGAATAGAATAAGTATCAGCTGCTTTACAATTGAGTAATCGGTTTTTGATTATTACTAATCCTTCAAAAAAATGAAGTCTTTCTCTTTTTATTACATCGAAATTAACTAATGGACCATTCTTAAGTAACAGCTATTTCGAACAAGCTCATTTGTGGTCATTCTTCAATTGAGTAATCGGTTTCTGATTATTTTCCATTTTTCAAAAGAGCCGAAATATCACTATACACGTATATATATCTTGTCTTTATGTTTAGGTCATAGCAAATTGGGCCAAAACTTATTGATAAATTAAATATTAGTTGAAAAGTTAAATTGTAGTCGTTCTTTTATTAAGTAATCGGTTTTTGATACTTTCCAAATTAAAAAATTAAAAAAAATATATTAACTAAGAAATGAAAAATATCAGTTAAATTTGAAAAAAAAAAAAAAACATTCTTAAAAAAATCACATAAATCACAATCCCTCACCCTCCCCTCCTCGATACTCGGCGCCAAACCACTACTCTAAAAAATTAATTATTCCCGCCTCTTTTCTCTTTTCCTATAGGCACTCCTTCGCTTTAATGCTTGTTTAGGAAAATTTTAGCATCATAAAATTTAAAAAGAAAGAAAAATATATAGTATTTATATATAATTTTGTATAAGTGCATATGTATACGCCTCTATGTGATATGAACATCCGTTGCATGCGTGAAAGTCGTCACACACACCGCTAGTTATTCAATTTAATATTTCGCATAAAAATTATTGAATTAATGAACTAAAATGTATGTTATCAGCTAGTTTAGGAGTCATGGAATATTTACTTTTAAGTACTTTTAAATATGCACATACATCCATACATATGGGCAAATAAGACAAACTAATATTTTTTGATAGCAATTTTTTTTTGCAAAAGACTATAATCAATATAATAAAATAATAATACTACATTTAATTTGTATATGGAAAATAACAACTGATAATCTGAAAAAATTGTTTGATATTGGCAAATGGGAGCCCACTTTTTTGAAGTGAAGAATCAGAAGTGGAGTGAAGAAAGTCCGCAAGGGAAAAGCTATTGAATTCTCTGTGATCAATGGAGGTAAAAAGGGTAGAATTATGAAATTTTAATTTTTCAGTAAGCACTCACTTATCTCTGCTTTAAATTTGCTAATCATTAATTTTTTTGAAATTAAGTATTTTCTTATCACGCTCGACCCGTGGACGCATGTTAGACGAGTAGTTATCGAAGTAAGGTGATTGATGAGTTTTAAATCTATTTACTTTTCATACAATTAGTTTTTTTCTACATTCTTCTTTTGTTTGTATTTTTTTTTTACTTATCTACCCAACGTATGGTCTAGACGCGCCCTCAAACATTTCTAGCCGTGAGACAAGATGTCCACATAACTGCATGACTTCGCAAAAAATGTAAAAAAAACATATGTCCAACCCAAAGGCAATGAGTATTTTAACGTATTTCCGCTGATATCGACAACTTTTGAGGCTTTAACCCAATTTACTGGGGTATTAAATAGTCATGAATTAAAATGATGTACGTATATTCAGCAGAAATTCGTTTAAATAAATGCTCATTGACTTTGGGTTGATATGCATTTTAAAAGCTCAATAAGCAATTTAGTGGGCGTGTACACTAAAGTGTGTTGTTAAGTACAGAGATGCATAAATATAAAGATATATATACTATTTATTACTCTTTTCGTTTTATTTAATTATTTTTTATTCCTTTAATTTATTTTATGATTTTTTTATACTTTTATTTTCTTATTTTTATATATTTATTTAATTTTTTTTAATTATTTTTACTTATTTTATATTATATATATATATATATTATTATTTAATATTATTTTCTTTTAATTTATAAAATTTTTATAAGTTTTTTATATCTTTAATTTTCTTATATTTTCAGATTTTTCATTTTTATTTATTTATTTTATTTTATCTATTTACTTTTTTATTTAGTTTTATTTTATATAAATTTTTAACCTATTTTTAATATTTTTAATTTTTTTTATTTTTATGTATTTATTTTATTTTATTTTTATTTTATTTAATTTTGTATCTATTTGTTTATATTTTAATTTTTTTAATCTTTTTTATTAAAATTTGTTTTTTCTTATTTAATATTTAATTGAATAAATAATTATTTCTTATTCACTCTTTTATATCTCTACTTTTTTAATTATATTACAATGTTATTTATTTTATTTTTTTTAACTTATTTAATTTTTTTTATATAAGTTTTTATATTTTATATATTTTTAATTTTTTATTTTTAAATATTTATTTTATTTTACTATTTTTACTTCTTTTATTTCAGTTTCATTTAATTTAATTTTTTATCTATTTGTTAATATTTTAATTTTTTTAATCTCTTTTATTTATTTAATTTTTTTGTTTATTTTATTTTATTTAAATTTTTTTTTATTCCTATATATTTATTTTATTTTAATTATTTAATTTTTTTATCTATGTTTAATTATGTATTTATTTTTTTAATTTTTATTTATATAATTTTTTGATCTATTTTTTTAATTTTTTAGTAATTTTATTTATTTTTGTGTTATTTTTATTTGTTTCAATAAAAGTTTTTTATACCTTTCCGTTTTTATTCTTATTTTATTCTTTTTGTATTATTCATTTAATTATTTATTTCTGTATTTATTTTTATTTAATTTTATTTTTAATTATTAAATTTTTTTATTTATTTCAATTTTATTTATACTTATTCTATTTTTTGTTATGTTATTGTTTTTTATTTAATATTTTAATTATTATATTACATCTTTAAATTTATTATTCCATTTAATTACTTTTATTTTTTTTATCAGCCCACCAATTGTTAGTAGGCATATGCTTAGTGCAGCATATGTGGAATTCATAATACGTATTTACTTATGACAAGGTTATTTATTTTTATTCACATTAACATTGTAATTTTTTATATACTCATATATACTCGTTACTGTGTATTTTTTGCAAATTCGTTCGCAATTTTAGTGAATTCTGCAATTTTCCGTCATCTGTCAGTTGTAATTACATTTTATTATTATTATTTTCTTTTTTTTTTGTTTTTTGTTTTTAGCTTTTTTCTGCATTTATTTGCTGTCATAATTTTAGTACAATACTCTTGTTTTTTTTCTACTCTGTTATTAAAAATTTATTGCACGGAAATATATGTACGTTAATATAATAAAAATGTTTGTCAATGAGATTTATTTGTGACAATGCTGGTTTTATGTAGATTTTTATTTGAAACTCTTTCAAAGGATATGGCAAGGTCGTATAAGCTCAAATTTTTTCAGGATATCTGCTGCCAGATGTGAGTTGAAATTGAATGCAAGTACATTTCAAGAAAACGTGTTCGTATTCTCATTTCTCTGAGAGTTGTATTTTGTACCTACTCATAGCGACTTTCCATTTCTTGTTCTTAAATATTTCAGAAAAAAGTGGCGCTGCGTAATATTCCGACCAAGATCAATAGATTGCTAAGGCGCCAAAGAAGCAAGAGTAATTCAAAAATAAAGGCCCATCGAAATGCTTGTCATATGACAAAAATCACTGTTAAAATACTCAACAACTAAGCAACAAGATACCCACATAGATACCTAATAATCTTATCATAAATTCCAACACGCACATTAAAATCACTCGAAAACTTTAAGATTGCAGCCATAAGATATTCACCACAAGTACCGAACATAAGTATCTCGAGATTTTTTTCTTAAGACACGGTATTTTTTTTTATCAATTTTATATGATGTGACATTATGAAGTATTTACTAATCTATTGTTGAACTTATTGACATACATATATACTATGTATATGTATATAGAAATACGAGTATATTTTATACTTTTTTTTTTGAGATTGTAAAAAAATATCTTATGATAATGACACGATAATCAGTGAAAATATATAAAATAATTATTTATGTACTAACGGCATGTTGTTGATAATAGTCGTTTACTGTGCCGTTATCAGAAGACCTCCAAGTGCGATCGTTGGAGGGAGATACTCGTTTATGTTTATGTGCTTAGATAATCGTGCCCACACATTTGGTTGTCATTGCTCGTATGATGTATTAACTTTGCCAAAATTTTTATTTATTTTATTTTTTTGCTGTTTTTGCGGTTTTTCGGGCATATCAATAAAAAATTTTTAACAAACACATAGTAGTTGAGTTATCAGCGTGATACGTGCTTTATATTATATAATGTATACATAAACATAAGTACATATGTACATATGTTTATGAATTTAAGCAATCTATTTGATCTAGAGGGATTTTAAATACCATATGAATGTATTAAATGGTTTATAAAAATTAAAAACAAATAATTAAAATAATAAATAAAATTAAGTAAAAAATGTAAAATATTGATAGCAGCAGCTAATTAGAAATACATAGGTATGTATTATAATATTATTAAAAAAAATCGAGGGTGAAAATTGTTGAGATTCAGAAAAAAAATTTCCGGTTTGTGTGGCACCATCCACTTTTGGCTCACAAAGTATAGCTCAGAAACTCAGAACACGAATAAATACACCTTTCTGCCATATAATGGACTTTTCACTTTCTACCTATCACTTGACTCATGTTCGGTTATCGAAGGCATTAATCAACAGAATTCAACCAACCAAACTTGCTTTTTTGCTATTTTTTGACGGGTACGTTCAGAGTAAGATCTTCATCTCATAAAACAAAGCTTCTATTTAAGACCGATCTGTGTACTTCGGATCGAATATTTCTGGAATTTATCGAGAGAACATGATCTTACTTGACAGAGAGGACAGTCACCAGTAAGGTAAAAAATCTGCCATATATATGCCATATAACTAGTGTTCAGATATCTATGGTCAATGATGACCAAGTATCTACGTGGTTTCCAATAAGAGCAATTTTTTTCGATATTCAAAGAAACTCTTTCCTTAAAAACTTGATGGTTTCGTTGCTTGTTCGGCACGTAGCGCCGTTTTGTTGAAAGTAAACATTGTCCAGATCAAAACCATCCAATCACTAATTTCGAAAGCGTAATCCATTCATTTTCGAAAAAGTAAAATTCAATGGACCCCGAAGGACCATAAACCGTGCCAAATAGTCACATGCTGAGAATGAAGATGCTTTCCAACAATCCATTTTGGGTTTTGGTGTAGCCATTGAGATGGAAATGGGCCTCATCAATCAAGATGATTTTTCGATGAAACTTTTACAGTGAATTTCGATCATTTCTTGGCAATAGGAGTTTTTTCACCAAACTAGTACTTTCATCTTTCACTTTCAGCTTCTAGCACTGTTTAAGTAGAATTAAATGGCTTGGATTTTTTGCTTAATTTTTGAAACTACTTATCACAATAAATTGATTGAAACTAGACATTTATTTTTATTAAATTTCTAATAATTTTTATGATAACTTTTTTCGTATTTTTTCACCGTCTCACTAGATTACAATACTTTAATAAAATCACTGCAATTTAATAACAATTAAATATTTCTTACCTCCTAAACTTCCTGAGTGTTTTGAGTTACTTTAGCTGGAATGAAAAAAAATATTATTATTATTAAATATATTATTTTTATTAAATATATTATTATTATTAAATATATTATTTTTACTATTTTTAATTAATTTTTATTTCACCTTAAAATTCATTAAATCTTATATAGTATACACAAAAACAAAATTTTTAACAAATAAAAGCAAAGTTCTTGCACAAAACAGTCACGCCACTCATCACTGGCGAAGTCAGCGATTTTTTTCCTCGAAACCGATATTTACTTGGTAGCACTTATTTTAAGAATTATAAGAATTTGATATTTTTTCACAAAAAAAGGTTAAAAACTGCTTACCTTCAATATATTGAATCACTAAATTTAATTAAATAGGTACATAAATTTTCCACAGAATAATTATAATTTAATTTAAAACAATTAATAAAATACAACTCGCACGCGTAAAATAATGAATCGTACTGTTAACGCGCGAGATGTTTTTGAAAATGACGACGAATGTGCGAAATCGCTACTTTTTAAACCAATTTATCAATAAAAGTATAACAATACATATACTTTTTGCATACATTTTTGTTGTAAATATATTATTATTTCCTCACTGAGGGGCATACCAATGTAGATACGCATATATTGTTGATGTATACGTGTATGTATGTATGTTTTTATGAAAACAACAAAAAATAATAATTAATCTCTTTTAAAAAATTAATCTTATCGCAAACGACTCTGAAGAGAGTGTCTAGTATAATAAGTTGAGTACTTTCGACATATGTACATATATACAAACACACACACACACACACAGAAAAAAGGCATTTAAAACCTATAATTTCCTGAGACCAACCACCCCCTATTTGCAGTTGATATAATAATAATTTTTTATTTATTTCCAAAATATGTGAAAACAATAGGGGAGTTCACAAGTTAAATGTCGTATTGCAATATAATGTCACTATAAATATGTATTAAAGTGTTTACTTTTTACTTTCACTCATTTAAGTCAGTAATCTCCTTTAGAACCCGAAAAAATAGTTTTTTCAACAATTTTTTTGAAAGGGAAGAAAATTTTTACGGTAAACGAAATTTTCAGACAATATTATACTATATTTAAGCTTTAAAAAAAATCTCTTCAAGTTGCAAAAAAATAGTTGAAATAATCATCCAACTTTTTTAGTTCAAATGGCAGATTTTTTTGGATCGAATCGATTTCGTTATACTTTTCGCTATCACCGGCAACTCTTTTGAATGGTATTTCTCAAAAGGAATTTCATAAAATAAAATTATTTTAAATGCATTTTATTTGAGTTTATTTTCGAAACCACAAAACGGTTAGCCCTCTACAATGAACTTAGAGCAACGCGACATATACGATAAACTTGGGAATACCCTTAATGAAAATATCATTCATAATTATCAAGCAAACATTTAAAGGACTAGAAATGAATTTCATCAATTTGTGTTTTACACAAAATCTTACTTCGGACAAGTGCTGATATTAATTAAGATTATTGTAGGTTTTGTCAGATTATTTAATTGAAGTATTTGTATGAAAGGTGCGCATTACTAAAAAAATTAGTCAGTTGTACTGTACATATGTAGTTTTGACATTTTTCAATTATTTTTACGTGATTAAATTATTATTATTATTTATTGTAAGAAAAAACCTGTTCTGATAAGCTTAATGCTTCCATTAAGTATTATATTATTATTATTATTATTATACTACCCCACGTCAATTACCATGACCCTATTAACCTTGGCGTGGCATTTGTAGACGGTTGAATGTGCAAAGATCTGTTAAATTGGCATTTAAGAACTTTCTCTTATAAAAATGATTGAGTATGATAAGATTTCCACCTGTCGCAGTAAAAATTTTTACAAAAAAAAAAAATTAAATAAAAAATAAAAAAAATTAACTAAATTAAAAGTAGGAAAACTATTGTACCCAATGGTAATTTATTGCTACTGTGTGATTGATGTGGCTGTCCGACCAAGCTTATCACAATGGAATGCCAAATTTCCTTCTCTTGATAATTATCTTTGGGTTTTTCGTCGTTGAAAGAAGTTTGGAATTTTTATTTTAGTTAAAATCGAATTTTGCGTTCAAAATTCCATGATCATAATAAAACACAGGTGTTTTAGATTTCCATTTGAGTTATTTAAATCGAAACCAAATCAGTGGAGAACAATATAATAAGAGGTGTTATTTTCCGGTAAATGCCGCTTTTAGAGCTGTAATTTAATCTTTGACAATACAAAACTACACTAATAATAAAAATTCAACAACGCATTGAAATCATTAAAATTCACTATTAAAATTTCATCGAAAAATCATCTTGACTGAAAATGAATGTATTGCGCTATCGAGAGATGATTAAAGATTTTTTATGGCCTTGATTTGGAAGGTATTGATCTGGACAATGACTACTCGCAATCCAATTGGATAACCTCACTTTTAACGCAAAATTAATATTCTTAAAAACTGTACACATTTATTAATATTTCATTGAAGTTCAATAGCATATAATGCTTGCACTGTTTGCGGATGTGATGTACCACATACGATATACGATCATCTGGCATTAGTGTAGTAAGAAATATGCAAAACTCAAATCAATTGCAGTAAGTAAAATAGGAAATATTTTTCAATAACAAATGACAATGCGAAAAGTACACCTGTCAAACTGTCTATAGTCTCAACATATAGCGTCATTTATTGGGTTAAATGTTAAACGCAGATGATGGGGCTGTATCTATCATTTATGCCATCAACATCTTCATCAAAAACTTAATTACTTCTTTCATTGAGCTTCATAATAATTCGATATTTTTTACGTTATCTCGAATTTTCCGTTGACCATTTCATATTTTTTCTTTCGAAAAAGCATTCTGGACGAGTTTCACCCTTACTAGTAGGTAGAAATAATTGAAAGAAATTTAAGGCGAATCGGCCGTCGTCCTCAATTTGAGTGTGTCTGTAAACGCTATGGACGTAAAATCGTCTATGTGAGAGCCGAAGCAGCAGCCAGTTTAATATAAACTAACCTATGGTGATGATCTACGCATCGGTGAGGAAAACCGAACCGAACTTTCAATACTAGAATTTTTTACTTTTTTCGACATTTGAGGAGGCATTTTATAGGTAGAAATCGTGTTCTATGAATCGACTTGTTCTAAATATGTTGGCAAGAGATCATTGGAAATAAATTTCTCGTTTTGTTAGTCGAATTATTTCCAGATTTTTCATCAGAAAACCGAATACTTGATTTAATTTTTTATCAAAGTGTTGCTTTTTGTCGTAATAACAAGCCAATATTGATTTAATTTAAATTAGCTCTTTACAAACAAAGAGAAAACAGATGTCGTAAAAAATCATTCAATAAAATATATACTTTTATAAAACGTACTTCCAGGTTAGGTTATCAGTTGATGCGCCTTATATAGACCCGTTCATCCTTTGCAGTATCAAGTTCTTGGTTTTATTGCGCCGTATAGGAGTCAACGAAGTTCAAGAGAGCCTTAAGGCCCTCGCCCAATGGCAATTGGCTGTACTTGCTTTCCTTTAAAAGCAACTTTGCTTTAAGGGACTTGAAGCACTGCAAAGTTTCAATAGATCTATATTCTATTTGTCAATGCTTTTGATAGTAAATATTGTATTGATATTGATTTTGTCAGCGTCTAAAGCGTTAATTTCGTCACATAAGCATTCAAAGTAAATGAAGTCAAGGAAAACTATCACAGAACCTTAAATATCAAATTTTTAAGCTTCCTCTGGTCATTTAAACTTTGAATTTTCAAAATATCTGAGACGAGTTCTAGCTAATGCCAGGCAGTAACAGTGGAGTTGTACTAATGTCTCACTGATGCCTACTTCTAAACACTTCCTAGATGTGCCACTACTACTACTAATGCCCATTCTGCCTGCAAGAGATGCTTGACCTATCATTAGATCAACAACTGACCTACAGTCCTTACGTGACCGTATAACCAAGAAATGTGTGTTTCCTTTGCTACTATTGCACATGATTTTACATGATCTTGGTGATTTTGCATTTTGGTAACGCGTTTCAAGTCACACGGTTGGTACTTTTGGTAATCTCATCAGCTTATTCGTTGCCCTTGATGCCCTTGTGGCCTGGAACTCTGCACATATGCAGCCGTTTGATCTGAGTACATTTTTTGTTCCGATGAGATTATTGTCTTCAGTGACGCCTGGCTATCAACATATCGACAGCTAGCAGATTTTTTTTATGGCGTAGACTTTTGCCTGGAAAATACTACAGCACTCTGGTAGCTTGAACAGTAGCCTGAGATCTAGATCTCAACCCAATAGACTCTGGCACCCACTCTTGCAGGCATTTTTGATCCTTCCCACCTATCTCAAGCGGGCCGCGTTACTTAATTAAATTTTAATTACATTAAAAAAAAAAAATTATACCTCTTGCACAATAAAAGAAACTGTATGACGATCCTTAACTGCTTGGTTTGTATCCGATAATAAAGTCGATATTATTGGTTTCTGTGATTTTTTTGTCATATCGGATCCCATGTCACCCCTGGAGTATTTTCAGTCGGTTCGATGGTGTCAAGTCTAGATGAAGACTTTGGAGTACGGCTTATATTTTCGAATCCTCAACAATTTGATAACCTAAAAAAGCTGCATTCGCCGATCAAACGTCGCGAAGTATAGTCTCGTTAGTTTTGTCAAAGAAAACGAGCTTCTCTCGCATTCGAGACGAATTGGCTGTTTATTATGCAGATGGTTAATTTCTGCAAAGCCTTTAAGCACTTACATACATACTAAGATTTACTAAGACATTTTCTTAACCAAACGTCTTGATATACTTTACCTCGAATATTATTATTTCTCTTGTTGTGTTTCTTGTTTTGTGTTGTTTATGGATTTAGTGTCTACGCTAATAAATAAAAACGGTTATATGGATACGCCTACAAATCTTATATGTATATACCATATATATCTAATAAAGCATCCTAGTACAAACATATAATATAAAAAAAATTGACTAATGAACATTTGAACTCTTATCACTCACAGCTCGCTGGCGAACTTGGACTTTGGATGACTTGAAAATGACGGTAATGCTTGTAAATGTAAATATGCAAATATTATTTATTTACATTAAATTGTGACAAATTAACAAATTGTTGATGCATTCACCTAAATAAATATGTATGCATGTATTGTTTATATCTGTGTGTGAGTACGTCAACTCAAGTGGATTCATTCAAGTTTATACATATAGTCCGCGTAGCGAGAAGCATATTTTCTGGCATGTGCGTCAACGATAACATATTGAACTTGGATTTTAAAATAAAAATATTAATATTTTAACAATATATAAATGGGTGTGTATGTGCATGAGTATACATATGTATGTATTTCTGGCAGCAGTACAATTGTTACCAAGTAAAAAAGGAGGAGGAGCGGCACTTATTGTTATCTGCATTGAGATTTATATACACACTCACACCTCTATGTACATATGTATTATATGCATATATGTGTGTGTACAATATACAGTATGCGTACAAAAATTAAGCACACTTAAAACTTTGCATATATTATTTTGAAATTTAAATCTAAAAAAAAAACAAAAAATGCAGGCATTTCTTGAATTGTTTTTAAGATTATCTTTTATCACAAACGTCAGTGGGCGAAATTGACGCAAATCAATGGCAAACTGAAGGTAGCCTGCAATCGCATAAGCTTTCTAAATTTAAATTTAGATTTATTTGTTATGAATGAGACAAAATATTTTAACGGTATGTTTTTTTTTTGTAGTATTATTTTTTTTCAAAAATAAACAATTTTCGAAATGCAAAAAGTCTTACGTTAACAAAGAGAAGTTTTCGATTTTTTTCCAAAAATAAAGAATTTTCTAAACCCAATAAAGGTAAAAGGTTTTTAGGAATTTACTTTTGCATAAACTAGCAACAAAATTTTTTAAATTAAATAAATAAAAAATAAAAAAATATATTTTGTATAAAAAAATTCTGAAAAAATTGGCTTTTTTAATCTTTTTCTCTTCACCTATGCCCATGTATATTATTTGAACTTCAAAGCGCACCAGATATTCATATAATCAATAAATGAAGCTTAAGCCTGACAGATTTTTTTTGCTTCGCATTAAATTGATTGCATTGATTGACAATACATATATTGATTGGCAAGCCTCTTCTTTGCAGTCACCCCTAGAATTGCAAAAAATATTTTTCTCATAAAAATAAATAAATAATAATAAATAAATGCCCGTTAAATGCTTTACATGGTTGAAATTTACGCAAATTATCAATTTTAATAGGAATACATTCACTTATTGATTTATTTGCATATTTATTTACATAAATAAATGTAATCTTTAATTGACTGCATTGCACAAATAAATTGGTTATTTTTACAACATATTGAGAATTTAATAAAAAAGAAGAAGATTTACAGAAATATCACGTTCTGGTAGAGCTACATAGTAGTACTTCTGCTGTTCAAGGACATTGCAATTGAAAATTGGTCGAACTCACACAAATGATAAATAACCCAAAAGTTATTTCTCCTTCAGAGTGAGAAATTGGCCTAACGGTGTAGCCGTGCAAATATTTTAAAAATAGTACAGAAATTAATTAAAAATGTAAAAAAAACGCAAATTCACTCTTTGTACTCTTGTCATGAAGTATTGCTTATGAAGCTTCTAACTCTTAAAAGTAGATCGGTCACATAAAAAATGAGTAATCGTTTCCACTTAATCATAATTCTTATAGCCTCAGCAGCATCTACTATAAGGAGCCTTTCTGCTTTTCGCCCTATAAGACAGCGGCCTGTCAGAACTTTTATCAGGTGGCAGATGCCCTCTTTTTTGAAGGAGTACATTTCTTTTGATCTTTACCCATATAATTTCGGTCCACAACCACGAACTCTTCCCCTAAAACCATTTTTTTTCACACCCAACTTGCATATGATAGCTGTTGGTCCATTAAAAAATTTTGTGGTTTGGAATACGGAAATTGTTTCCAATATATGTGTAGTTTGGTATGAAAGTGGGTATTCAAATACTTCCGAGTGTCCCAGTAGTTTGTTAACGATAGATGGCACCCTAAATTCGTATTGTTCTTAAGCCATATATTTTTGGACTTAAAATCCTCTCTCGCCGATAGGTATATTGCTAGTTGGTCACCAACGCAATAGCAGAGTGGTTCACATTGCGTATTGTTAGGTCAGGGTTTGAGTCCTGGTCCGAGCAAAATCCAACATTAATTTTTCTAATAGTCATCGTCCCTCGGTAGGGAATGCCAAGTATTTTTCTGACCTGAAATAAAAACTCTACATAAAAATTCATCAGGCGTTCGGAGGCTGCCTAATATAAACTGTAGATCCCTACATTTGTTGGTAAAACCATCAAGACGCATACCACAAACTAAAGGAGAAGCATGCTTCAGCTGTTCAATCTTTTGTTTAAGATCGCGCTTAGAAGTATAGCACTCAGGTCTAGATAAAGATAGTCCGTAGTCGATAGGTTCATAGCCAGAACTTAAATAGTATTTCCTCCTAATGAGAATCATTTTCACTTTATTCGAGTTGGCGCAGAGCCTACAATGAGTAGACCCTTCGAAGAGTTTATTGGATATTTTGTGCCAACAAGTGAAAAGATACGAGCTGCTTTTTCTTCCTCCGGCCGATAGAGACTTTTTTTATTATTGCAAAACATTCTTAAGGCTTTATTTAAGCAATTAAAAAAACAAAACTCATGCAACAGTTCTCTCACGACGAACCAAAACCAAAGTCTACAAGTCATTCATCATACCCGTCCAACTGTATGGGGCAGAAGCCTGGAAGATGTCAATATCCTTTGAGGTGACCGTGGGAGTCTGTTCGGGAGAACAGAGAACAATTTTGCGATTTATGATCCCTGGCAAATCAGCAACGCTTTGAAAGTATTCGATGCAGTACCCGCTGGTGGAAGCAGAGGAAGAGGAACTCTTTCACTCCGTTTGAAGGATCAGGTGGAGAGGGAACTGATTTCACTTGGTAATTCCAACTGTCGCCAAACAGCGAAGAGAAGCAACGCTTGACTTGAATAAAGTGCATAAATATAAAATGATTCATTATTAAAAAAATAATGATTTGAATAGGACTTTTAAGCATAATTAAGACGTTGATATTGTTATTAACTAAAACTAAAAGCAGCTTCAATTACTCAGTGTTTTGCACACAAAATATGTTTAACTACGCAAGAGCAACCGTTAAACTTGAAAAATAATTGTTTTTTCTTAATAAAATTTCGTTTGAATGGTGTCACTGCTGTACACACAAACGTACATGCCTGGCATATAAATAAAAAACATAAGTGCGGTTTAAAAGGAAAACAATATGAGTATATAAATATGACCAATGATATCATTGCATTTCTACAGACTTGACTGACGTCAGTGATGCAATATATGGTAAATGAATCTGAGAAAAAAAAGCAAAATTCGAAATCGAAATCAATGACAACAAGTGCAACTGTAAAGTTCAATAAATGACAATAATAATAAACACATGAATAATAAATTTATAGATATGTATTTACGTCGACAACGGTTGTGAGGGACGTATCTATTGCTGACGTGCCCCCTTCTTTACACATACCTACATATAAAAATATATATAAACATACATATTTTTGCAGCAATTAAAGCAATCGTTTTGAGCTTGCGAATTAAACTGATTACACGTGAACGTGCCTCTTTTTACGTGAATTAAAAGCAATAAGGAATCAATGGAATTTTGTTTTTTTCCATATTTTACATAATAAGCATTTTTCGCAATTTATTGCTTTTATTTATTTGTAAATATTATTGCATTTTTTTTTATTGCATATTAAAGGCAAGTGCATTGTGTACTTCACTTGAGTTTCTAATTAGCGTGTAATTCCTAGATTTAGAAGGAAAAAAAATTACATTTTTTTTAAATATGGTAATTTTTTATTATTTTTTATTATCTTGAGTTTTTTTCTACTGATTACACTTCGCCAGCGTAGCATTCATTACTCAAATTCTAATTTTCTTAATGAGCCCCGCTCAGTAAATATCGAGTTTTTTTATTGCGTGAAGTTTTCCAGTTGGTATAAATATATAGGGTTATCTATTTCGTGGTTTCAAATAATTATAGTTTCAAAGGTGCACGGCTGTATTTTGACAGCTGTCAAACTTAACTGTCAAATCAGACATGTTTTGTTAGCTAAAAGTCAGACAACTATGAAAGTGGATCGCTTAACAGGCGCACGATGTGTTAAAATTGTTAAAATCAACGACAAAAAAATGGTGATTCCAACGTGACCACATTTCGTACTCCAGCAATTGGTAAAATTAAAAAAAAAATTATTGAAACTGGATCGGCTACAGATATTGTAAGTCCTGTGGTGCATCATCGTTTTGCTCGTTTCACCTAAAATTTCGCTACTGTAAATGAAAGGAAAGTATAGTCGAAAGCCCGAATGTGTATATTTCTCGATGTTCTAAGGAGCTGGGACTTTCTGACGGCACATTGAGGCATATTTTTCACATGGGCTTTTACCTACATTCATATGAAGTCCAGCTCGCACAACAACTGAAGCTGAACATTTACAGAGTTGTAAAATGCGTCGAGAATAACAAACAGTGTACGGCGATTTTTCTTCATTGACGAGTCACATTTCTCACATGAGGGGTAGGTAAATAAGCAAAATTGTCGAAACCTTTGGCGATGCCAATTGGCCAACGGAGGATCGAAGTTTGCAAAAATTCGTGAGGGGGTCATTTGAGTGATGTTATATGTCACATGTAATGCCAAGATTCAAGCTTTATAATAAAAAATGACTTTCTTGAAAAAAAAACAAATATTTTAAATGCATTTTATATATGTACGTTCATTTTCGAAACAGTAAAATGAATAACCCTGTAGGTAAAACCATGTTCATTGGCGTATACCATATATGTATGTATATGCGTACATATCTAAAGGTTTATTTGCAATTCACTTTTACATTTTTTTTATTTTGCTTTTGGCGCAACAAATGCGGTTTAAATAATAATTATTTCTCGCTTTTAGTAGCCTGTCTTTTTTATAGCCACTCTTTACTGTTGTGACCTTGTTAAGGTCAAAGCAGAGGTATTTACTACTTTTGTTTACAATTTTACTATACCCAGAGCTTTGTTAATCGAGGGAAATTTATTAAGTAAGGCTCTTTTATGATTTTAAGCAAAAAACAAAGACATCTATTTGTTTTTAATTTAATATTTTTATTGGTTATAAGATTTAATCCTTGAGTTGGCAAATACAACTCCACATATTGTCTCGTAGTAAATCGGACCCAAAGATATCGGTTGAAAGCGATATTCTTGGTCGTCTTTTGTGAATTTATTCTCGAAGATTTCATCGGAAAAGATGTTTTGAAGCAAAACGAAACTGCATCGAATAGCCATTCGGCTTCTGTTCTTGAAATTGACCATAGAGCTCATAGTAAATGATTCCGTGACAAACACACCAAACACACAATTAAACCGTCCTTGGTGTCAATGCTGGCTTGGAGGCCGCGACCACGACTGATTTCATTTAACTTTGTTCTAAGCGATACACTTTGCATCGTCAGTAACCAATCGCTTCGGAAATTGGTCGATTTTGTCAGAATTTCAGCTGCCTGACTTGGCAATTGAATTTTAGGCCAATATACATATGTGCGTATATGCATTTTTTTAATATTAAATTAATTCGGAAATGTGCATTGGGTTCAATAAATAAAGCTTCGATTATAAAACACTTACACATTATAAAGTATACATAAAAACGCAAAAAGAAATAATTTTTATAACCTTTTAGAGTACACCACAGACAATACATATTTACATTGACTTAAACACGCCGCGTTGCTATTGTGCTTGTAACTTGTGGTTTAATTAACATTGAAATGCACAACCTGATTACCTTTCGGTTGCGTTTGATTGTGAGTTCTCTGTGCGTGTTTATTTCATTATCATAAATCAAAATCGCACTTGTTGCGTTTAGTCTTCTGCAGAGGTACCAGCTTTGTTTCCTGAATGTTTATATTATGCTTTTGCAATTTTGTTGTTTTGTTGCTTTGCATACCTTGGACTTGCTGTTGCAAGTGGAAATTTTGAAATGGTCAGTTGTATTTTTGTTAAAAAAATATATTTTTTGAAGTGCGTGCACAATTGTTAAGTTGAAGGTGAGTTTGATTAGAGATATTGTTTTCAATCAACATTTATGAATTAAAATAATTGTTTGAAAAATATTCATTAATAATAATTTTCAAATTAAAATATATTTTTTCATTTTTAAGTTTTATTTCTTAATTAAATTTTTTGTTTAATAAAAATAGTAGTTTTTTAAATTTTTGTTTACTTTTACTATTTGTAAATAAATAGTTATGTGTCTTGCTTAGATATTAATTGTTATTAATTTTTTGTAAAGATAAGTAAATATATGACTGTTTACTGTAAGGAATTTTGCTGTCAGCTCGTCCACAACAGATTGCTGTACTATTATCTTTTGTTTTCAGTGCTGCCTCTGCCTTTGAAAAATCCCAAACCTACATACATATGTATGTATATAAAAATGCACATATGCTCACATATATGCATATGTATAAAAAACTATATTTATCTCTATATGTTTGTATGTACATTTATACGAGTATATAGATATATCGCTCTAAAAACTAGTTTTTTTCATTCATAAAAATAGTGAAAGAGCATGATCAAAACAAAAAACGAAATTACGCACACTCCTGTCATGTACAAAAACAAAAAAAAAACGAAAAAAATGTTATAATATTTGCAAAAAAAAAAAAAAACTAAAAGTAGCAACAAAAAGCAATAATAAATAAATACCATTGTTATGCATCACACATGTCGTTTTTTTAAGGTTACACATACTTATATGTTTATATAATATGTATGAATGTAAGTAAATCGAATTGTAATATGCCAATTCACTGCAATAAAAATTTATGATGTGGAGCGAAATATTGAAAAAGAACGGAATGAGTCCAATCGCCAAACTTATTTTACGATAACGAGATGACAGACGACCTTGCAGGGAATGACGCCTCCATTTATCTTCTACAATCATAAAAAAGTATCATGGGCAAACCACTCTTCACTTGTAAGATCACAATGAAGAGTTATTCATCATGATGATGCTAACTTAAGATGGAGAGTCTCCATGTTTTGCAATGAAACCAGGACAATGTGACAAACTTAGAATAAAAGAAAGCAAATATCGACACTTATGGGTCTTCTAATAGGGCATTTTTTTATTGGAGCGGTAGTTGTAAAGAAGAGACAAAAGACCGAAAAGCAGGGAATATTATTGTAGTGCTGCCTTACTGGTAAGAAATAAACTAAGTCAAAGTGAAATTTTCAAAGGTTACTTGTGACAAGCTGATCACATTTCATCGTTGCTCCCAAACCATTTGATATTCTCAATGAAATAAACATCTCTCTTGATCCTTTCTGGTGGACATGGTATGAACTCCGTCAAGATATGCCCCCAACTTGCATAACTAATCAGCTCTTTCGTTACCAAAAATGTTTCCATGGAACTAGATTGCGGAGAAGTCAAGCTCAAAGCTTTCTCGACTATAACACTAGCAGTCGCGCTTTGCTCTCCGAGCATACGTGTATGTTTGTCTTTTGTTTTCCCACGTAATCATTCATTAAAGATATCTAGGAACTCCATTTGGAAAACATATTGAATTTAGCAAAAAAATCATTTAACTTGAGCTGAATTAAAAAAAGAGAGAAAATAAATAGTCCAGGTGCTTCAAGTTGTCAATGAATAAATTAATTATTAAAAAAATTAATTAATCATATAAACGTACATAAACAAATTTATGTATTATATAAGAGTCCTTTTTCTTTTGCGATAAGGAATAGATAACAAAAGTATTAGTCTTTTAATTATTATTATAAATTATTTAAAATGTCTGCACATCGTCATATGGAACACAGACACATGATGATAACTATTATATATTTATTTATAATGATAATCGCAGACAATAAAGCTCAAAAATGTATTAAAAAGATTATTGATATGGGACATAACGTCCAGTGGTTTATAGATAACATATGTACATGTGCTTTTTAAATTGTCATGCTTATAAGTCAATATACTTATGATACAACACAAACAAAAAACCAAGCTAAAAAACAATTAAATTAAATAAATGATATTTTTGCCCATACTTGAACCCATCGATAAATAATTCATTGAAATTTTTATGTAATTCTTGGCGCGTGAATATGCCTTTATTTAAACAGAAACACTTATTTTCGATATTCTTTGGAGGCACGTATCTCAGGTGTTTTGAAAAAACCCCAACAATTGACTTTTTGATGCCAACCACCAAGGCGGTTGGTGTTTCATACATTTAGTATTAAAGTCAGGTAACACTTTGGCGGCTGAAAAGGGGATTTTCAATAATTTTTGAGTCAGCATTGTATTTATATTCTAGGAATTTTTCAGCTGGTTTGCATATTAAAAATAAAATACATATTAAAATAAAATAATTTAATTACTTTAAAGTAATAAAAAAGTGAAGAGAAATATAATTTTTGTTGCTGTGGATCAATAATTCATTTTATCTTGTCAAAAAAAAAAAAACTACTGGAGACAAAAAGTACCTGGAAGCGCCTAAATTTTGGTAGAAAATGAGATTCCGAGATCGTTAAATATATAATTAAAATATTTAGAATATTTATATTTATATATAGATGTATTAGATATAACAACATCCAGAAAAATATTTAATTGCATACAGTAATACCTATATAGTAAATATTTTTTACTCTTGTTAGTACATTACTGATATTTAAAAATAATCATCACGTGTATCTTTTATTATTGCCACGCTACTGCAGTCGCATACGGAAATTGAACATATGCATGCAAAATATCAGTTGATAAATTTTATACAATCAAATCTATATGAAAAAGAATGTGGAAAAAAGTAGCAAAGAAATTTACAATTAACTTCGTATGTGTGATATGTTTGTGTATGAAACGGAAGTGCACATTATGCACGGAAAACTGTTGTTGACAATCGAACCGCCCACTCGCTGTCAGTTACGCATGTGTAGGTACATACTCGTACATATGTTCACTAGAGGGGGTCAACTTCAAGTACGAACGAAATATATTAAAGAAACCAAAGAGAAAAATTTGCAAACCATTCATCTTACCAATGGTCAGTAATTTATTCTTAAATATTTTTCAATTTACTAAATAGGATGTATGTACACGAAATACTTGGAAAGCATAAAGTCAGCTTACTTAAATCATACTAACTTTTATTTATTTTAATTAAATTATTTCTTTATTTAAACTTAATTTAATTTAATTCAATTTTGTTCTAATATTTTATATTTTTTATTTTAATGAAATTATAATTTCCTTTTCTTTATTATATTTTTTTTATTTAATTTTATTTCATTTATTCTTTCCATGTTATTTAATTTGATTTTATTTTATTTTTATTAATTGTATTTTATTTCACTTAGTTCTATTTAATTTTATTGTACTCGTATTTTATTTTATTAAGCTTATTTGCTTTATTTTATTTTATTTTATTTCAGTATTTTTTATTTTATTTTATTTTATTTTATTTTATTTTATTTTATTTTATTTTATTTCAGTATTTTTTATTTTATTTTATTTTATTTTATTTTATTTTATTTTACCATATTTTATTTTATTTTATTTTATTTTATTTTATTTTGCTTTTTTATTTATTTTGCTCTATTTTATTTTATTTTTTTTAATTTTATTTTATTTAATTCTATTTTATTTTTTTTTTATTTTGTTTTATTTTAATATATTTTATTTAATTTTTTTTTATTTTTTTATTTTTTTTTTTTAATTTGTTTTTTTTTTTTTTATTTTTTTATTTAATTTAATTTAATTTAATTTTATTCCATTTTATTTATTTATTTAGCTTATTTTTTACCTCACTAATTCATTGCTTTGAGCTACGTAGGTATGTACGTATGAGCGCATGTGCGTCAGCTACACCAATAATTGCGCACGCAGTATTTAATGCTCCACAACACTGGTATTGTCATCTGACTAAGCCTTGCTAAATGCCATTTCATATGGCACCTTATTTTCACTTTTTTACAAAATGTCGGCTGTGATTGATGGAATGCACTGAACTTAATCATAATGGTACGTAAATGACAAAAGCACTTCTTTTTTGTGATTTTTTCTTTAATGTAATATATTTGCATGCATTTGTTTTGAAAAGGTATGTGGTAATTCATTCTGTATACATAAGTATGCACATAGATGTTTATTTATCAACCGTCACATGAATGCATGTCACGTGCCCACATTAAATTAATTCTTTGAGCTTTAATTATTATAGCGAATTAAAATTTTACCCAACAAAATTATCAAGTGTCAATAGACCGATAAATAAATAATATGGAATATGTATGTATATTTACAAAAGGTTTATGCCTTGATTTTTTTGCGTGCATTCCATGTAGAACCTGTAGAACTGCCAATCACTCAATAAATATCCGCAGAGCGGTAAAGTAAAAAAAAAAAAATATTTAAGTTCGTTCGCAAAATATGGCTCCTCCTGTAAGTTGTGGCAGATCTTGGAAGCAATTACTTACATATATATATTGCTCACTGGTTGTATCGAGGTCAGAGATAACTCATTTCTTAGAGATGGTATTCGAAAATTATCAAGGAATTGGGAAAAAGTAGTCGTTTTTGTTCGACAATATCTTGAATAATGTATTTTTTACTTTTGTCAATAAAAATCACTCTATATATCCAATAATCAATAAATTAAGTAAAAATGGAGCAAAAAATGGAGCAAAAATATAGATATTAATATTTTCACTATAATAAATTTTTAGTTACGTTTCATTGATTTAAAAATAAAAAATACCATTTAGTTTAGCTTAAGTTTCTATACTCACACAGACCAACTGATGGTTTGGCAGCTTTCCAGAGTTTTCAAAATTGGGAACTGAAAAAAATATATAATTTTAGTTAGTTAAAGAAAGTAAAGTAAGTTTATGCATACACACACAATAAATGCATGAATATTGGTTAATTGGAAAAAAATTAAAATAAATAAATATATACAAAATATGTAGAAAAGAACAGTATTTCCCATACAAATTTTTTTTAGGATTTTGCCTGCGATTTTTCCCCTACATGTCAAGTAGCTTTTAGTTTTTTATTTCATTGAAATATTAATAATCTATCTAAGTGAGTATTTTTTTCCGAAATACAGGGTTATCCGTTTTGAAGAAACATTAATAAACGGCATTAACCATGGCATTATAATATATGAAACACTACATCATTCAAATAACCGCCTCGGGAATTTTTGCAAATTAAACTAATGGCATACCATAATATCGCTTGTACTTGTGTATAGACCTGAAGTTAAATTTTCAATTGTCCAACTGATAAGATATTAAAAATCTCCATATTAAAATCAATTTTATTTATTTATTCTTTTAGAGCTGCTAAAATTTATCTATAAATATGTATGTTATTTATGTTCTCTAGAAGATATGCTTCTACGTTTACGGAAGCAATTAAGCGTGGTAAAGGAGAATTTAAAAGTTAAACATTCTTAACTAATTAAAATTTAATTTAATTTAAACGCTTAACACTTTATTACTCATTTGTTTGCGCATTTGTGTCTATTACTGCTTGACTTCATTTTAATTTGATTTTTACAGTGAGTAGGAAGTAATAAAATTTTTTCACATTAACTGAATAATTTATAAAACTTTTTAAATCATGAAATATATGTATATGCCTAAAAAATTGAAAATACTTTCGTATTATTTGTCATGTAGTGATAAATTTGATTACTTCTCTGTTTATATAAAAGAAACTAGTTATTAATTTTTACTAAAAAATTGATTTTAAATTTAAATATCTAGTAATTGCTACAAATCACGTTTTTTTATATGGAATCCTCACTTTCAGCTTTGTTATTGTTTCTTCACATTTCTCCATAATTGCTCTCTTGCTCATACAACTGCAATAACTGTCACGAACTACAGTTGAAAATTTATAGCAAATTAAGTTTAGTGAGTTTATTATTGTTTATATACAATTTTTTTTTTCATAAATGTGGCTTGTTTTTTCTGGAATGCTCATCCAACCGAGATGTGTTGATTTTCTAGTGAAATGTTTTGATAAATTGAATTTTGCTCTATAATTACAATTTTTAGATTTTGTTGTAATTATGCATTTAAATACATATTTCAATTTAATTATTCGATTACTCTTCCAAACATTTTTTTTTTTAATTATTCATACTAAATATCATATTAAAATTCCATCGAAAAATCACCTGAAATATGGAGGGAATGTTCTATGTGGTCTCTGCGCAGGGTAGGTATAATTATAGTTTTTGAAAATTTATTTACCACAGCTGCGGCCGAAATAGGGAAAGATCTGTTAGGGTTCAAGCTTAACCTGATCATTTTTCTCCGATCTCGGTGAGAAAGTGCCAATTATCTCCCCACTCCACTGGCTTGAAAACATTATAATTCCTTTCGCTCTGTAAAAAATTTCACACCACGCATCGACCTCTTTTTTTCGCAACATGAGAAATCGATGGTCAAGATTCGAAATATGCTGATATGTATTTTGCCACTTTCTTCGCTTGATAATATTTTTCTTTGTGGCATTTTTTTCAGAAATCTTTTAATACTTGTATAGAGAACCCGACTATTGCTGTCGGCTCATTAAAAGCAAACTTCGGACTCGTGCCTCATCATTTTGAAACAATAAGAAGGCAGCAAATGACTTAGTGCGATCAATTGCCTGTGATTTCACGCTACCATCTGCTGTTGGCCCTTCTGGTAAAGGCTAGTCTTAATAGACACTTTGCCGAGGAAAGGGGTATGCCCCCGTCATGTGTAGAGTTTGGCAGGTATACACGTATGGCTATTCCCTATCCCTACTGCTCATCGGTCACGCAGTTGCCTGAGATGTCTCTATGATCAGGTACCTAAACCCAGGACGTTTCGCATACAATTGAGAAAATCTAAAAATCCAAGTCTCGAAAAAAAGTAATAAGATAATTTATTTATAATAATAAACACGTTTGGTGTCAAAAATTTCGAGCTGAATTTTTATATCATGGTTGAAAGTAAGTACGTGTATGTACTATGTCTGTACCATAAGTCTCTTTTTAGAAATATTAGAATACCAAAAATCATGATCTAAATATTAATATTTCACTTTTATAACATAAATCATTCCCTTCTCACATAAGTACATACATATGTATGTATTGCATAAAAAGAAAATTTTCCACACATGTGACTGTATGTAAATACGTATGTTTGTATACAAACATACGCATATGAGTTTTCTCATTAGATTTTCCTTTAGATTAACTTTTTATGTACTCAAATATTTTTATTTATGGAACAAAATAAAAACTAAAATTCAAAATAAAAAACAAAGAAAAATAAAAATAAAAATAAACAAAGAAAATTCAGAATTAGAAAAGTGGAAAAATACCAAAGAGGAAATGAGTGTGAATGTCAAAGCGTCGCGTAGACAAAAATAATTTTTCGATTTTTTGCTAGAAAAGAAGACGCAAGTGTTTTTCTATTTTTGTTTTTTTAAATAAATAAAAAATAAAAAAGCAAAAAAAAAAAACCAAAAAAAGCAAATAATGAATAGTAAATAGCAGTTTTTATATAGAAAAACAATATAAAGAAGTGAGTGAGTAAATGAGTTTTCCCCAATAATAAAGGAAAACAAAATACCATCAAACACAAACAAATGCAGTACGCACATAAATATTCCATGCATTGCTTAGAGTGGGTACTTTTTGGGTCTTTTTTCTGTTTTATTTTCGTTGTTTTAATTTTTGTTTTCTTTTCAAACTAAAAAGAGCTTACTCATTTATTTTTAGAGTTTTTCTTTTCATGTTACCTTAGCCTTGGAAAAAAAATGTTTAGGATTTGGCACTTTCTTCGGCACTTAGAAAGAACATTTTCAATAAGTCTCTACTAATTTAATGTCGCGTTGATGACGCTCGAAAATACATATGTACATACAATACATATGTATGTATGTATATTAAAAATATACAATATTATTAGAATATAATATTAATAGCATATTTAGTTTATTAATTTTTTATACTCTCTTAAGGATATTGACTTTTTTATTATTATTATAAATACTACTCATAAACGACATATACTCGTACATACACATTTAATTACATACATATGTATGTATGTTTACACAAATAATGACGCCAAGAAATCTAATATATGCGAGAATTCTTTTTTTTTTTTGTTTTTTTTTTTTTGGATTTTCGTCAACTGCACTGCACAACGCCGACTGCATTAAACGTCTCAGAATGCCGGCAAAATAACGAGGTGTAGTATGTCAAAAAAGCAATTGCCGAAACCACTTGCAAGTGCATTGACCTGCAAGCTAACAAAAAATATACATACATATGTATGTACAAGTACCTGTTTTGTATTTTAAATTAATGGCATGAAATTATATTTTTTATTTATTGTATTTGTTTTTTTTTTTTTTTGTACTTCTCAAATGGTATTCTGCTTTTAATGAGCAATTGTAGTAAGTTGAATGTAATTTATATTCATTTTTTTTTTATTTATTATTTATTTTTTTTTTTTAGAGAATTCACTTTATTTGGTGCTCTTTATTTAATTTATTGCATTTGGTATACTCGTGGGGAAATATTTTTATGCATGAACTTTATATAGGTTAAATGCAATGGGTGGGCGATGACGCAGAATGACGCAGAGTTAGACCTTAAGATATTAAAAAATTTCAGGGCTTTCAAAGACTGTCTTTTTCTATACTTTAGAACGATAATTCCGCTGCAAAGCCTTAAATATTTAGACTAATAAGTAGCTCTCAGACACTCAGAACAATATTAAACATCTGGCCTGGGACTTAGCGGCATCAATCATAAGGCGAACCTGGTTCTATTCACAAAAAAAAAATATAAAATTTCAATTTGAATCAAACGAAAGCGGAATCGATCATCTGATCAGCAACTGCATCAACTCGACTCGACTCGGCAGTATGATAACATGATTGAATCGGGTTTATATGGAGTCTTGATATAGCAAACTCTCAGAAAACAGTGCGTAAGCTTGACGCAATGTGTTTACTCTTCCTGTCGGTTAAAAGAGCTATTAGTCAACAACAGAGGCATATTAATTCTAGTATGTATGTAAATATACCTACATATGAGTCATACAGTAAGATAATTGCTTACTTACAGACTGCGGTTTATGCTATTATCAAAGCCATTAATAAATAATTATTAAAAAATAATAACTAAATTTAAGAAAAAAAAGTTTAACACTTTATATTTATTTACTTTTAAATTAAATTATATTTTTAGTATTTATATAAATCACTCCATCACTGTGTTAATCCAAATAAAATTCACTTTAATATCTCTATTGATTAATTAAAATATCTGTTTCCTGTCATTTTATAACATTTAATTGCCACCAAAGTGGTTTAATCAGCACATAATAATGATAATACAATAACAAATAACAAATAACAAATAAGAGTATTTATTTAAGTATGTACATATGTATATGCATGTTGTACTCGCAAATCAGCACTTAAGTGAAGAATTTTCAATATGCAAGTATGCATTAGTAACACAATGCACTCGGGGAAGGCACTTTAATCACATACGAACACCTACATACATACGTGTATGTACATACTCGTACATAACATATAATTCAATAGGTTGTTTATGAGAAGTGAAAAGACTACTGAAAGCACGCACAATACAATTAACACATGCAATTGTTAATACATACATACATACATACATACTTATGTACTTAAGTATAACCGTTTGTATGTAGGTATTGCTTAACTACTTAACTTTAATATGTAGATCATACAAATATACAAAATTGTTGACATAAAACATTTAGTCACTAAATATTGTTATCGTTTGTTTCAATTGGACATATGTATATGTATACAAGTATGTATATGCATATCTGTATAAACTTAAATATAATACAACAGTGTCACGCAATATTTAAATGCGATGGTTTCAAATCACTTGTCGCTCTTTTATTTATCACTCAGCCCCGGAAGACTCATATATAATATATTTTTTTTTTACAAAAATACATACTTGCATATGTACATATGTACATATATGAAAAGTTTTTATATTTACAAAAATAACGGTCTGCCATCTGTAATCATACTATATGTAAGCTTTGTAAATATGCGTATGTGTTCATATAAGCCTTTGCATTAAATAAAAATCCATTTGATAAGAAGAACAATAATAAATAGAATACTCATATCAGTGGAAACATTTTACTATAGTAGAGTATTTGTCGATAATTGAAATGAGTCGTGTGCATGAAACAATAAATGCAAGTAAGCTATAAAACACTTAGGCGTGGTACGGAAGGGTTGTGGGGGAGGTTTTGTTTGTGTCAAAGTTTTCAAAGTCATGGAATTGATCAGTATTTTGCTGAATGCCACTTTCGGTAGAAAATATTCACCCCTCACAAGTCACTTAATAAAGTGTGTTATGTTCGAGGAGTTTAATGCCCAAACTCTCTTAGAGGCCCTCAACGTACTATAGATCATTAATTGAATATAGTTCTGCCGAGAATGCTGATGTAAAATCTGACTACTCTACAGTCCATTGTCCAGATCCATCAATTATATGAGTTAGATATGGAAATATATTATATTCAGAGATTCTTCTATTTATGGAACAACAAATATCCTTTTCTTGAGAATAATACTTTTCCTTACCATGTATCATTAATTTATAACCGGAAATGCACAAAAAGAATATTTACAGTCGAAAAGTCCAAGATCAAAGTTATAATTAAGACAAAAGTATAGCTAATCCCATCTTAGAATGAGAACTATGCTGTAATATTTAGACTAATAAGCAGCTCTCTGACGAATCACTGACTCAGTGGTAATTAGCGGCATCAATCATAAGGCGAACCCGGTTTTATTCACAAGAAAATATAAAATTGAATCAAAACAAAATTGAGAGAGAGTTGAGAGAGCCGTAATTAAGCACTAAGTGCTCCAAGTTGTCGGAGAGGCTCGATATGGCTGAGTGATTGAAGAGACAGCAGCAGCACTTCAGACATATAACAATGTTAGATTACATCTGAAGGTCTTCACCAGCACTTTCGCATTGGATATGCGTTGCGATTATCAATACAATACTTTACATGGTGTTCTTTTATGATAGTGAAGGGAAAGACAACACATCTGGGCAGACTATCGATGCACAGCAGCACCGGAGCACTTAAAGCAACACATCCGCAGCGCTTCTTGAGATTTTGAATATTTTAGCAGCGAAATTATCCAGTGAGGGTCAGAGCATACGAAAACAGTAGTATAACTGCAGAATACGTGTGCAAAGGAGACAGAGGAAGGAAGCTAAGAACTCAAATTTGCAGACCAAGCTTTGCACATCTTTACAGCTTCAAAAGTGACATCTACCGTAAGAGCAGGTCATTCAAAATATCACCTCTTATTGGAAAACTCTTTATAATAACAGTAAGGGACCTCAAAGTCTGAGTGGTTAACATTGCGTATAACCTTTCGAGTTCAATTTTTGGTCCGACCAACATCCAAAACTTCTGAAGATTAATATTTCTAATCGCGGTCGCCCTTCGGCAATAAATGTCAAGCCCTCCGATTGTATTTTTGATTTGAAATAAAATCTCCTCTGAAAAATATGACTCATATTCTCCTGCATTAGCTTCCTACATAACCTCAATCTTTTCCAGGTTATGCCAAAGTTTCAGTTAAGTAGAT
Organism: Ceratitis rosa; assembly: GCA_037013455.1. Taxonomy (NCBI): domain Eukaryota; kingdom Metazoa; phylum Arthropoda; class Insecta; order Diptera; family Tephritidae; genus Ceratitis; species Ceratitis rosa. Next base: position 4,294,756 of record JAWMAG010000041.1, read on the forward strand.
CTGCCTAAATATTATTAGATAGAGTCAGCCTCGTTTGAAGGTATTAAGCGAACATTATCGATATGTACTCATAAATAACTAAAAAAATTTCATTTCACTTTATGAGACCACAAAGTGAGCATTCGAAGATCATGTGCATTCAATCAATATTAGTACGATATAAAAAAAAAAATTCTCTAAAATTTCGTGCTTTATGAACAAACCAATAAAAGCTTAAGAATTTACGAAAATTAAAAACAAAATAAATATTTTTATGACTCCTCCTGAAGTTGTGAGTGTGAAAAAAAAATTAGAAAATAAATAACAGAAAAATAACCGTAATTAAAATGTCACCGGCACAACAACAACTACGCAAATAGTAAATACTATAGGAATATACGAGTATGTATGTACATAGGTAGGTATGTATGCATGTTTATAGCCAGCTATAATATTTATTGGTTACGCATACCACACACGGTTTACTTACGGACTGATTAAACTCTTACCAGGAACCAACAACCTGTACGAGTACTACTTAAACAATTTTCGCGCATAAACAAGGTTAGGAAGAAAATATAAAAAAACAAACAAATATGAAATAAATAAATAAATCGTTGTGGGCGAAAATGTATGTGAAGTGCTAATAATCAGCGTCATTTAACAACTATATTATGTACGAGTACTCGTATGTACGTACGTGTGTACAAATATGTACTTTATCTGATTCAGTGGCATTTAATCTATGTTTAGCTGTTGTTATTCATATTTATCTTGCTCAATAAGTATGTATGTTAGCATTTTGCGTTTGTTGGAATTATTTACAACAAATATTATATACATACATATTTGGTGTATCAGATTTGCATTTATGTACGCGGACATATCTGTTTCAACGCAAATGCTCATGTCAAATGCCTATAAAAATCAACAATTTTAATTGTCAATACTAACTAATTGATATTTTATTCATATTAAAAGAAAATACATATATATATACATTTATTGCAACAAGTTTGTTACAAACCTGATGAAATTTCTTGAAATTCGTAAACAGCAATCGCTGTAATATGTGTACTCGTATATGACAGTGTACGATATGATTGGGGAAGTACACTCACTTTGCTTATTTTCCTCGGAAAAAGTGGGTGTGAAAAATAAATAAAATAAATCGCTAGAGTCAGTTTATGAAAAATAATTACCAGTTTAGTAGCAAACTAATATTTTAACATGTCTGAACAATGTTTAAATACTATTGTAATTATTTTTTACATGTACTATATGAGAGATTTTAACGGTACGAGAGTTGTTATTGAAGTATTAGAGCAATGGTCGCTATAGCAGAGTGTTTAGCATCGCATACCAACATTTGGAAGGCCAAGATGAGAGTCCTGGTTCGACCAATATCTCAAAAGTTATAGAAAGTTAATTTTTCCAATTACGGTCGCCCCTCGGCAGGGAATATCAAGCCCTCCGAGTGTATTTCTGACATGAAAAAGAAAGTATAAACTGTAGGTCCACTTGCTGGTAAAACAGCAAGACGCACACGACAAATTGGAGGGGGAGATGAGTAGAAAATTTGAAAATGGCTTCAGCGCCAGTGTTTTAATTTATCTCACTCAGGCGTACCCATTTACAAGAACAGCAAGTTCCCTTTGCTTAGTGATAGTAACATTGAGTTATACACATATATATTTTTTTACATGGATCTGAAATGGTATGTTAACTATGGTCCGAAGTATGTAAGACCCAGAAGACGAAGTGAGAGTAGTACAGCAAGGTCCAAATATATAAGATACTTCATTAAAAAAAGTTTTCCAATAAAAAATGTTATTTTGAATAGCCTGCTATTTGAAGCCATTTCCATCTGAGGCTCGGAAAACCCAAGATTTACTGCTGAGAAGCCTCTGCATTCTCAATGTGTAACTGTTTCGTGCGGTTTGCTGTCCGACAGGGTCATTGAACCTCTCTTTTACAAAAAATGAGTGGATTGCGGTATCGAGAGATGATTAGTAATTGGATGGTGTTGAGCTGGGCAACATTTAATTTCAACAAGACTGCGCTACGCGCCACACAAGCAACGAAACCATCTATCTTTTAAGGAAAAATTTTCCGGCTCGCGTTATCTCTCGAAGAGGCGATCGCAATTGACAATCGTGATGTTTTTATTGAACAACTTGCGACTTCTTCCTTTGTCGATTTAAGATCTCAAAGAAGGAACTCGTGAAGCTATTGAGGGCATAAAGCAGAGATTTTGTGAAAGGTTATGGTCCTAGCAGCCATTTGGCTGATATTGTTTCCCATTATTAATGGCAAGTCCGCTTCTTTACATTGGAATAAATATCCGATCATTTATCTCAGAAAAGCCATTTTGCTGTAAATATCAAATAACACTTTTTACTGGAAAACCCTGTATATGTTTGTTTATCTTTTCCGCTTTCTGTATTGCTCGATCGAAGTTATTCTATAAAAGGCAAAAAAGTGCAGCAAAATTCGTAGAATACATAAAATTTCGGAAAACATAAAAAATTCGCAATTTCCCAATCAAAATCAATCGAAAAACACTTGTTTTGCTATATAAAAAATTTTGCAAGCTTCAAAACAAATAAAAATTTATTTATCCAGACAAAGCTTTTGTGCAAATAAAAAACGTGTGAAGCGTGTGGGTCTCTCAGCACATCAAAATTCCATGCAAACAAAGTATAAAATGTTTTGTTTTATTTTATATTTTACATTTTGTTGATTTTTGGTTTATCGCGTATTTACTTTATCATTAAATATTTACGCCTGAAGATTATTGTAGCATTAACAGTTACAATTTCTAAGCTAAAAGAAAAATAAAAGAAAAAAATGCTGATAAAAAGCATTTTACCTGTCTGAAAACTGATATTCATTATATGTATATATGTACCGTTGTATGTAACATAGATTACATTTCTACATTTGTATGTATGTATGTATACACTTAGTATTAAATGCTTGAGTAAATTTAAAAAGTGTTCATAAGTGTAAATAAATTCTTCTTAGTACCAGTTACAAGGGAATGTTTGTATGTACATACTAGTATGTACCATAAGTACAGATGATTCTTCTTCATATATGTATGTACTCTGAGTATCATATTTACAGTTACTGGCCAGTCACAGTACTTTTGCGCTTACTCAATGTCAATATTATGACCACTTGTCGCGTAATTTTTGTAGTGTAATTTTTTGTATGAAAATGTGCAGTTTTTCTTTTAATTTTTGTATTTTTTTTATTAATTCTGTAAATAATATATATGCTTTGTTTAAAATCACAATGCCCTTATTCGCTTTACGCAAACTTATATTCATGTACTTTTATATCTATATAGGTATGAATGTATGCAAGTATGTACATATATGTATATTCCATTCGTATTTTCCATATGTTTATCAATTTCATTTTAACGTCTGCTACTGTCACCACACTTGAAGGTATTTTTAATTTACTGTACTTTTGTAAATTTATGCGCTTTCAATAAATTAGCACTGTTACATTTATACAATGCAATATTTTTTTTTTTTTATTTTTCTTAATTTTTTTTTAATATTTTTTTTATTAATTTTTTTTAATATTTTTTTTTTTTAATATTTTTTTTTAAATCTTTTTTAATATTCTTTTATTATATTTTTTTTTAGTTTTTCGCACCAAAGAGTTGATTATGTTTTGCTTTTTTTTCGTATAAAAAAATGCCACAAATGTCTGTGCTTTTTAATGAAAATTCTTAATATTTTTTACTGCTATTTTGTTTTGTTGGCATTTCTTAAATCAATGACTTTGTTCAATGCAATTTCCTTTTATACTCATACGTACCCTTATATACATATGTTTTTATGTATGTATGACTTTGTGCATTTTTACGCATTTAAATCTGGCGCAGCATCTTCGTCTACACGTGTATCACACTGAATAATAAATGCAATTTATTGTGTTCCATTTTTATTATACTTAAAAAAATATTTTCCAGTTTTGTGATAAATTTGTATGCAAGAAAAATGATTGCTTTTTTAACAAACAAACAAAATTAATACATAAAATTCATTAAATTCAATTTTAAACGAAACATTTTTTATACAATATTTTTAATTTTTTTTTTCTAACAAATATTCATAAATTTAAATAAAAAATATATAAAATTTAAATCCAAAAAAATTATAGTTATTTTCAAAAAAAAAACCTAACAATTTTATCGACATATTTTAAAATCAAAATAACCATAATTTTAGTTGGAAACTTAGAAATTGCAAAACATTGAACAAAACCAACCAAATTTCATGCTCTTAGTTGCTTTATTGATGGAGTTTTGACCAAAAATCTCAAATTTGAAAAACCGGTTGCATATACATATGCCATAGTACGCCGATCTGATCGAAAATGATCGTTAAACATTTTGTTGAAATATCTCAAAAATTGATGGGCTGACAGAGAGGCATACCTAAATCAACTCAACTCCCAATTCGGACCCGAAATGCCAGATGCTGACATTGAGACGGTTTCACGACATGAGTAAAGTTTCTACGAAATATAGGTATCAAAGAGAAGAAAAGGACAGCCGAGAATTCGGAATTCGGCGCCTAATTTAGAACAAGAGCCTGAACTCTGGGGCGAATACATATTGGTACGTAATTTAAGGTCCTAGAAGGGCTACCAATGCAACACGGTGATCACATATAAAATCTGAAAGTGCATCATGTTTCATTTCTATAACATTTTCGGCGTTGCTGTCTGATCACCTTTTGTCGGCTGTAACATTTGCCACGTGACCAAGACCAATAGAAATTACAATACACGTGACTTTTACCAAACAAAAGGCAATTCCAATTTTTCTGCCTAAACGTATTCAATTTGATTTCTAGTATCGAAATGATATTCTTACAACTAAATATAAGCATTTTCTCGACGCTTCTATTAGCGCCGTAGGCTGTATGGAAGAAGAGGGTGTGACGGTATCAATGAAATACACGTGTGTATTGTAACTAATGATTATATTGTATGGTAGATGATACAATGATTGACTGAAAATCGCCTAAAATCCAGTTAATACACGTATAACTGCATGTATATATGTATGTAGGTATATACTCTTCACAGACTTACGAACGAGTAGACTAACTAAATAAGTTGGGGGTGCGCAAAGTTTTGTTATTCTATGCATTCTGTATGAGGAAATTTATTGTGGCCTCACACTTGCACACCTCAATGAGTAATTAGTAAAATTTAGTTTTTGTTTCCGTTTTTATTTTGTTTTTCTTTTTTCTCCAAGTGTTAATTGCAATTACGGTATTTTAATTAGTTCTAAAACAACGTGTTTATCTGTTTAAGCGATTCTGTTAATTTTCCTATGCGGGAATTTTTTTATCTGAAAGCAATAACGTAATTATGGCGATATCAACACTAATGAAGTGCAGGTGACAAGCTTTAATAACAAAAATACTTTGCTTTCTTTTAATCGATCAAGGACGTTATGTGTCGATTTGAATGTCTAGCAGAAAACATAATTAACGACTCACTAATTTAATAGCTAAGGAAGAGTCAAGTGGGAGTAAGACCAAAAAACAAATTAAATTATATTAAATAAAAGTAATTAAAAGAGAATATAAATATTAAAAAAATAAGAAAACAAAAAAAAACATTAAATGAAATGAATATAATTAAAATTAAAATTAAAATAAATGTAAAACTAAAAAAAATAAATCAAATGAAGTAGAAAAAAAAATTAAAATTATTACAATTAATGTAATACAATAAAATTTATTAGAATCTAGTAAAATAAAATAAAAATAAATGAATTAAAATCAACTTAAATTAAAAAAATTCAAAATAAAATAAAACACATAAGAAAGTAAAGCGGCATTATATAATTAAAAAATTAAATTAATTATTATATTACATAAAATATTAAAAAATATATTAAAACAAAATGAAGCAAAATAAATAAACTAAAGTATAGAAAATTAAAAACAGAAAATTAATAATATTTTATTATAAAAATTAATGACATTAATTAAATTAATTAAAATAAATTCAAGTAAAGAAAAAAATTAATGAAATTAAAATAAAATAAAATAATAAAAATAAATAAGGAAATAAAATGAAATAGAATAAAACAAAATAATGTAAAACAAATAAAATGAAATAAAATAAATCAAATAAAAATAAACAAAGTAATATAACATAAAATAAAAAAAATAAAAAATATTGAATTGAATTAAATTAAATTTAAAATAAAATAAAATTGAAATTAAATGAAATAAAAACCATAAAAATGAACAAAATTATTTCCATTTAAGATTGAATAAAATTAAATAAAATGATAAAAGGGAATAAAATTAAAAAAATTTAATAAAATGAAACCAAAATTATTAATTAATTAAAATAAAATGATAAAAATGATTAAAATTAATTTAATTTAATTTATAAAACAACATAAAGTGAAAAATTAAACGAAATAAATGAAAATAAAAAAATAAAAAGACCAAATTGATTATTATATAAAATAAAATAAAGCAAAAATTAAATAAATTATATTAATAAAAATTAAATAAGAAAAAATAAAAATAAAATAAATAAAACGAAATGGAATAAAATATATTAGAATATAAGTAATTCTAATTACAAAAATTAATTAAAATTAAATAAAATTAAAAAAATGAGAGAAAAATAATAAAAAAATTGAAAAAATTAAATCAAATCAAATAAAATAAAAAAATAAATATTACATTAAGTAATAAAATAAAATAAAAAAATATCAAAATAATATAAAAAGTAATACAATGAAATAAAACAAAATAAAATATGGAATTATTGGTGAGTCTCGATTGAGCTTTACTCTTAAAGTTCTTCTAGAGATTTTTACGTCACAAAATATTTTTTAAATCACGAACTATAGAAATAAAAAAACTTCTATATATTTTGAGTATCTTTCTACGACTACGGCTGGGAACTTTCTTTACACTTTTGTCCTAACCTTTTAATTTTACTAACTCCAAGTTCAATTTAAAGAGTGAAAGAATATTTTTGTATAACTTTCCATCGGATCCAAGTGTGCTGATAACCAGCAGCTTTTTAAACCGAATTGACCCGCTATAAGCTACATGACATTTACATGACTTGTCATGACTTTTCATTAAGAATATAAGTACTTAATTACTCAACCTTTCTTTTAACGGAAAATGCACCTATAAACACATTAAATTATTACATTTACGACGGCGCACAAACATTTTCCATATAAGGATCTCCACCGCCGCCTCTATTATCACCTTCTTTATGCATGTAAACTTAGGCAAGAAAACTCAAAAACTAAAAAAAAAAAAAGAAATTCATGGAAAATCACAAGAAAACAATTTCGGTTGCGTAAACTTGACGACACCTCCTCCATGGTCATGCAAGGCAGGCGCACAGAAGGATATAATTGTATACAGCGGTGGGAGTATGCGTCTGCGTAGGCAATTATTTATTTTTTATTTTTGCTGTTGTTGGTACTTACCCTTTCACTTTTGTCAGTGCTTCAGTGCTTTGGCAAATCGTATCGGCACGTTTTTGTTTTATGTTTTTTTTTTACTGTCTGACCTTCTCTTTTGCTTGGCTCTTATTATTTTTGTAAAATTTATTTACGTAAATATGTATGTATGTAATTTAAGTTCGTTACTTATTCGCCGTTTTTTTTTTGTTTGGTGCTCTGCTTTTAAGTTTTTTTTATTATTTAATTTTTTCTTATATTATTCTTCTTGCCGCGCTTAAGGACGTACGCAAAGACTTAAACAACAAACGTGATAAACACAATCCACAAAGCCAGTACAACAAATACAAGAATTTCAAAAAAAAAATAAAAAATTTTAAAAAGGAAATGCAAACGACGAGAGGTACACAGTTAACATTGGCTGGAGGACGAACAATTGTAATCACATATGAAATTGGCGCGTACCTTTTGTTGTTGTTGTTTTCACTGCTTTTGCGAAATGTCTTTTGTCAATTCGTTTAAAATCAAACCTCAAAAGAGTTTAAGAACAAAAGCCTCGTCTTCCTTTGTTTCTTTTATTGCACTTTTGTTTTCGATAACAAAAAAAAAACTCCTTATATTCCACCGACTCTTGATTACATAAAACTTAGGCAGGATTCTGGGAAAACACACTTGTGTAGATATATATTATCGTCACACTGGATGCTTAGAATTCGTCCAATGCGAAAATCTGCTGATTAGGTCGATGTGGGGTAGTTGATGTGTTTTGTTAGTGTTGTGTATCGCGCAGGCCGCGTGTAGCGTATTCGAGCTCGCAAAGACGACTGTGCTGACGGTTGTTGTTTGAATGTGCTCGAGGAGGTCGCACCGAGCCAGCAAGTCAGCACACACGCCAACCAGCGAGCCAAACCGGCAGTCATTTCGTCATTTGTATGTACAGAGACGAGGCGAGCAGCGAAACAACAACAGCTATTGGCAGCAGCGCTGCAAGCGTCATGACATTGCTCGGCTGTTTGGAGCTCGGTAAATCGGTAAATCAACGTCAGTGCATATACAACAATTACATACATACATATGTATCTGAAATTGTCTGTTTGTAGATATGCAGCCTTGTAAGCATGTAGATATACATATGTATGTATGTATGTATGTATGTATTTACTTTCTTCTCGTTTTAAACGATTTAGTTGTTGCTGGAGCAGCATTGTATGTTGGGGGCACGCTGTGCACATATTGTACATATGAACATACATATACATATTGTATGTACGTGTATATGTATAATTTTCCTTTATCGGCTTTGTGGTTGTTTTTGGTTTTTCTTCCGTTTCAAATTCGAGTACTTTGTCACATATGTTCTCCGTGGCAGGAATATGTACATACATACATATAGGTACATATGTACATATTTATGTGTCGAAAGGCCAAGAAGGCATCCGCAGCCGCAAAAACCGGCAATCAATGACATTCCGCTGCTTGATGCTGCACAGTGGGCTTCGGTTATCGAGAGTATTTCGGAAATTTTAGTCTCGTAACGCTGTTAAAAAGAAAGTTCCGAGTTAACAGGCTGACGGGTCGGGTCCTTCTCTATCTGGTCTTTCCAACGGAGTGAAGGTCTTCCTCTTCGTCTGCTTCCATCGGCGGGTTCTGCATCGAAAATTTTCAAACCTGAAGTATTATTATCCAGTCGGCTGCGGTATTCGCCGTTCCCAACTCGTAGAGGACCATAAATCTCTCTCTATTGTCCGAAAGATAAATTAGGAGATTAATTTAGGCCTGGTAAGTCTACCAGCAAGCAGGTATTCAGCGTAAAGTCTTCTCTTGACAGACAAAACTAAACGTTTAACAAGACGGTGCAGTAACATGAGCTGTGTCGCTCCACTCGCAGTATTCAATAGAAAAATACTCCGAAAAATCTTCAATCCCATACGTATTAGGGACGACTATCGTATTGGGATGAACCACGACCTCTACAATCGATATTGCACAGTGCATCGAAATGCAAAGTCTGTACATGTTGAACATATTAACGAAGAAGCTCCATCGAATAAAGTGTTAGAAGGGAAAGGGAACAATGGCGACTCCAATGGAAATACTAAGTTGAATAAAACATTTTCATGTTTGATGAAGGTGAAAGTGAAGAGACGTCTAGAGAAATCCATTACTCGGTAAGGGGTTGTAGTGGCTACCATTATGTAGACTTCGACTGACTCCTAATCCCCAGTATATTTCGTCTTCGTTGAACTGAATTCGAGACCAAATTAATTTCTGTAATTCTAAGGGCTCATAGAGCTTTGCTGAGTGTATTTCTGGTTATTTTCCACAAGGTCATGACAGGGCCAACTAATATTTGTATAAATATTTTTAAATTTTTCGTTTTTTCTTTACGTAATCACTGTGAAAATCTCACACATTACTTGGTTTGTAGCTCTGTACTTTATGAAAGCGATGGAGATGAGAGATAGCGAGAGTGAGAGTGAGATTGAGAGTGAGAGAGTAAAAGAAATTCGGCGCCTTTTATTTCCCACAGAGTTCTGCAAAGCAACTTTCGCCCACCCACACATTGAACCACACAGTGATGTCCCAACCCGAAGACGTCATCAAATTGGGTGGCTAAACCCACAAGTCGTTGGTCATTTACCCAGGGTCGAGGTAGCAGTCAAAATAAATGCATATTTACATACGGTTGACTGCAAATGCATACATATTTACGTATATGGTTATGTATCTGTAAATATATGCTTGGCTGCTGAAAAAAAGATTGCAAGGATATGACGGATGCTATGTGGTTTTCGCAAGGAATATAATTTTGTCCTTGTTGAAGGTGAAAACGGATTATTTGTGATTTCGTTTTCTACTATCATTCTTGCACAATTTCATTGCCCTTTTAAGATTTCGAATTGAATTTCACACTTTAAACTTGAAATTGCGTTGCTTTGACATTCGGTCGACGTAGATTGGATGAGTGTGTGTAGATTGCTTGTAACACTTTCAGTGACTCAATTCTGAGCGCCATAAGTTGCCTTCCTTCAGATTGTCTGTCGGCATACAGTGTATAAGCTTTCCTGGATTTTGTGGGTGCCTTCATTAATATGGAACCGCCTGCTGTTACCTCTACCTTCACGTAATTTACATATGCGTCAATTGTTCGGATGTAGATACAGAGTCATAGCGTATTTAAATCTGATGGCGGATAGAAAAGTGGGCTGAAATGCTGGACTGTCTTAAGCATAAACCCATAGAAGACGGTGCTGGTTTTCTTCACTAGGTAATATAAGACTCCAAAGCTATAAACCCCAGAAACTCTCGAGAACGTAGCTGCATATCAGTGAGTCTGCTAAATACATGGGCTCTTCTGCCCCAAAACTCGTTTAAACCTTCCCAAGAACCATAGAAACAGTCTGAAAAAATTTCAAACCAATCGCTTGGGAACTCGGAGATGAAAGGCTTATGACACTTATGTTGTGTGGCATGTGGTACCAACTTGTTGAAACCACATATTGTCCAAGTCGTGTTCTTTACTTGCAGACCAAAAAAACTAAAACGCTCCAAATTAGGACAGCTTCGCCGCTGTCGTTTCAAAGAAGTAAGGTCCAATCACACCTCCGAACCAATTTTTTTTTGGGTGTAATGGCCTCTCTTCAGTTACTTGGGAATTCTCGGTGTCCCAGATGTAACGATTTTTTGATATTTATTTATACCCCGAGTGCGAAATGAAATTTTGTTCGATAAATCGCCGTTCAACGCTTGTTGCTCAAGCATCCAATCGACTTTGTGAATAGTCAGCCGGCTTCGGTTGTTCTATCAGCTGTACTTTATATGGAAGCAGGTGTAAGTCCGAGTGCAAAATAGCTCTTGAGAACGTCGAGAAATATACACATTCGAGTCTTCCGATCCAGTCGATCCAGTCTCTTTAAAATCACTATAAAATTTTTGCAATTGCTTGAATGATTGCATGGTTATTTGCACTTTAAGAGGGGAATTAAAGCACGAAACGTGGCTTGAATAATCATTTTTATTGTGGGTTTTAACCATTTTCAAAAATGCTTGACTTTTAACTAAAACAAAACCTATTTGGTTTGACAGTTAAGTTTGACATATGTCAAAATACAGCCCTGTACTCCTGAAACCACGAAATGGAAATCCTCACATTTCATTAAAAATAAAACAAGTCATTTGGAGTAATGTGTTTAAATCATTGGCAAAAAATGTTTTGTAATGCATTTGCATATTGTATTTATTTATATAATATAAATAGTTTTTAAAACCATTTTTTTTATTGTTTATTGTTCATTATTTTGAAGGAAATTATTAAAATGTTTTGATTAAAATCGATGTTTACTTTACGAATAATTTATGCTTATTATATACGAGTATGTGTGTATTAATAAATATGTATGTATTTATGTATTTAAAAAAAAAGTTTTGCATTCCATATTTGGTATAGTAATTAGCAAATCGAGATTTAATTCCCTATATGAAAATTGCACTTCCTTACATACTACTCTTCTTTAGTCTTCGCATCATCTCGGCCTTTAGTCTCGACTTCTCCCTTACTTGCTGTTGTTGTAAAACCGCAAAACTTCCACTTTGCCTTGGTCTCACTATCCTTCGTCTCCGTTTCACCTGCGATCACAAAGAGATTCGTATAGGTGCGAAGTATTTCTTCGAGCCTGCCTTCCTGTAGTTCCAGGGCTTTCATGGTTTGGCGTAGATAATTGCAAATTGACTCAGTGCTGACGGCGAAGGGATGTACTATTAGATAAGCAGCGACTATGGCAATGATTTGAGCTTCCAAAAATGGCAAGAATTGTTTTGACTGAAAGAATGGTGGAGAAAGTGGAAATTGTTGTTGTATTAATTTTTTTTAATATTGTTTACATTTTAGATCCTATTCTTAATGAGCGAAAATATTTTTTTGATTATTCTTCATAAATAATATTTATTTTTAATATAAATTTGATTGAAATTATTTTTTTGAATGATATAAAGGGTGTTTGTTTGCAGACGTGAGGTTAACCATGAGGCAATACTTTTTTCGGTGGGGGTCTTTTTGTGGGTCAAAAAATTTAATTTCACACAGAGAAATAAATACATATGTATGCATATAAAAATCGAAAAGTCAGAATTATTTTAAAAGTTAATGACTTTTTCAGATAATTCTATAGAAATCTTCAGTTTTTTTTTCAAAATATTTTCCTTATTGCATTATATTTTCCCTTAAATATGTATAGTTAAATTGAAAGATCTTCCTTACCTCCATGTCTTTGGCATCCTCCGCCAATTTAGTCTCCACTTTTTCGCTACACGCGAAATCTCCGGGTTTCTCAGTGTCTTCTATCTCTGAATTCCCACCTGACACTTTGTCTAACGTAGACTCTGCTTCCTGTTCATTCGGTTGATTTTTCTCCACTTCATCTAATAGCTTCTCATTAGTATCTTTGTTAACACTCTTCTCATCATCATCGGTTTCATTTATTTCCACCACATCACTGTGATCTTCAATGATATTCACCTCGTCATCACTTTTGTAGCCATCGATATCGATAATTTGTATATCACTCGTTTTAGGCTCAACCGAGGATGGTTCTGTATGATTTCTCTCTTTATTTTTACCATCCACAGTATTATTATTTCCTGACTCGTTATTCACATGCACTTCCTTAACATCATCATCGTCGTCTTTGTCATCATCGTCTGCTTCATCGATTAAAATTTCACTCGTTTCGGAGTTAATTGACGCGGTTTCGCGATCTCTTCGCTTGATTGTTTCTTGAATTTTAGTTTTTAGCAATAATTGCTTGACGCCGGCTTCTTTTAGCTTGCGCTGCAACTGTTCAATCGTTTTGGTGTCTTTCTGTTCGCGCGATTTCGTTTGCAACAATTGTGTTTGCATATTACGAATTGTTTCTTGCAACACTTTAATCTGTTTCTCACGATAATCGTTATCGTACTTGATGTCGGTGCGCACGTGCGACATTTCGCTACGGAAAGCCTCTAATTGGCAGCGAAGTGAGTCGTTTTCCTCCTGGGGGGAAAAGGAGAAACATTTTATGTGATAGAACACTATATACAGGCCTTTAAAGTAGTTCTTTCAATGGGAACACTGAATTTCAATACTTAGGAAGTCATAAGTAGACTCGAATGCGTACTTAAGAGCCAAGTCAAAGAGATTAGCGATTCGATAATATCAGCTGCAGAGCTAAATAGAGGATCAAAAGGTCAGATGTAGTAGTCTACGCAAGTGCGAAACCTTTCTAACTGCCTTTCGATGGGGAATGGCCACTTAAGCATCTGCTGAGTAGAAAACAAATATCCGTTTGGAGGCAAGCTAAACTAAGAAGGAGATTAGCTTGGTTTTGGAATCATAAAAATCTGCTAGTCCTCCGTTCTTTGAACTGATATGCCAATTTCGCCGTATATCTCGTACAGCGCATCGTTCCATCGGTTCTTAGAGGACCACTACTCTTACACAAAACGTTTCTCGCGAAAACTCCTAACGTCGACTCATCAGATGTTGTCATCGTCCATTCCTCCGCACCATATAACAAGACGAGAAGGAAATTCAATTTATGATGAGAGAGGCTCCGTTACAGAATACCTGGCGATTTCAACGCCAGGGTTGACAAAGGAGGTATCTTTGCCAGAACTGTGCCGTCATGATGAAGCATCCCAAATTTTACAAAGAATAATCGGATTCCCCACCACTTGATATTATATATCGTTGTCTGTAGTACCAGATTTCGGCATAAGAGAATTCAGCAAGAAGCCGAAACTCCTAAGAAAAATGCAGTGACCTACAGAATATTTCAAGACCGGAGCTCATTCATGTAGATTCCAAAGAAGTAATCTAACGACTAATGTTTGGAGAATACTGAGTTTATGGAGAGAACTTTTCCATCCAGCTAAATATTAGTAGAAGTGAAACAGCCAGGGACCCGATTCAGTATTCGAAGAGTTGTCTTTTATGTAGTCCGAACTTTTATAAATATCTTAAAAAGAATAAAGCGGCGGAAACCTATGATTTACTGGCCAAACTATTCAAATATATTGGACCCTAAGTATGCTCAGCTAATCGACAGTCTATCCAACTATCATAGGGTCAGCTTCCTCAAAATAGCATATAAGATCTTTAGTGTTGGGGGAAAAATTAAAGCCCACCGTTGACAGATACTCATCATGAGCCACGAAAACCAGTTGCACCGAAAAAGATAAACAGCCGTGGAAATTACCACTGAGTAACAACAAAAGCTCTTTTAGGATCATAAGAGACCTATCTCTTCGTTCCGTTTGATACTAAACCTGGTTATAGACAAGGTGACTTTTTTGGTGTGATAATTCGATGCTGGTGAATATAATGAAGGAACTACAGAAATATACAGAAAAAGTACAATTCCCAAGAGAAAAGCTGACTAGTAGAGCTAGCGTATATCAATGGCATTGAAATTTTCAGTGATTGGAGGCTTTCTCCAGACAAGATAAGAAAGCGAAGTGGATGTGTCTGGCAGTGAACGAGGACAAGACGAAGTATCTGCTGGCTGCCCGGTTTTGAAGTTGGAAATGTCAAGTTCATTTGTTGGGAAAACATCGAATTGGAGGAACATATCGGCCGAAAATCGCTTTTGTGGTTACATAACGCCAAATATAGAAATTGTCCAGCTCAATGTGCTCAATCCAGTTGGATAGAGATGAAAGGACAGCATAAAGATCAATTGTATACATATAATTCCAACAAACTTACCTTTAAACTGTCCGAATCGTAACGCGTTCGCTTGGCGCTGCCACCCTGATAGTTACGATCGTCGTCTGACACTTCCATTTCATCATCCTCAACTTGGACCGAGCGTAATTCCTGCATTATTCATAGCGTAGCATTAATTCAACGTAACTTAGATTGCAAATATTTCTTAAAGCTTACAAAGTAATGAGTAAAAAGGTTGAACAAATTATGACTCAAGTTTTTTTTTTTTGGTTTTTTCTTTAAATGAAATTAAATCTGAAAAAATCCTATATACCGAAGAGTAATTTTTCATTTTGTACTATATAAATTTGAAAGCATCTTCAGACGACCATTTTTTGTTTGGTTTTGTTGTACTTACCTCGAGTCTTGTACTTTTGAAAATGAAATTCGTTTAAAAAATATTATTTTTATACGATTTCATTTTTTTTAATTGGTTTATTTTTTCAAAATGTTCGATTGGTTTCTTTTTAGGATGTATCGTAATAAATAAAATAATTATATGAATGTTTGTTTTTTGTGAGACTAAATGACGAATCACCAGTTCATTTATGTATAATGATAATGAATTAATTGAGAGAGAACCATTGTATAATACATACAAGTGTAACAGACACAGATGAATTGTTTATAAATTTAGTAAATACAACACAATAGAAATGTTAATGCAATGGATGCAACTCTTGGTAATAAACAGTTGTTAGTTCCAAACATACAAACAAAGGATACAAAGCCATGCTAACTAAGTAAAAATGTTAATATGGTGTAGAGTAAATAATGAATTAAATCTTAAAATTCTAAAATATCCATAAATACGAATGTTGACTTTTATAATTTCAGCAGCCGACAACTTTAACGTAAAGTTTGACGTTTTTAATGTTAAAAAAAAAAAAAATACTCGGAACGTTTTGACTTGCGAGCGCTATTTCTATTGCCTACAGTTAAGTTGAGTTCGAGTTGATGCCAAAGAGCACACGATACGAAACTCCTTATCTCGTGAGAGCGCTCTAAAAATCCACATTTTGTGAGAGTTTCGTATCATGTTGTCTTTGTTGATGCGGCTATTGGTCAATGAGCAACGCACTTAGGCCAATAGGTTCATTGTGATGTCACTTTGAGGCTCCTAACCTCACCTTCTCAAATGTTCCAAACATTTCCTGTGCCTTATAAAAACGACGGGATTACCAACTTTCGCTAAGGCTAGTTCAGCGAGACAGTCGAAGAAGTGTTTCCCGAGGGGCTTATGTCGCGCAGATGTCAAGGCTGGACAGTAACTCTTCTTCGTCTATAATTGCGTTACAGTTCATTTGTAATTTGCCTTACAGATCCAGAGTAAGGAAGTTGAGAAGAGTTAGCAGTACTTTTGGGGGAGTTGATGACAGTGCTCTTATTACCAGAACTCTCTCTAATTTGCTCCTGAAATTTGCCACCAAACGGTGACACCATAGAACAGGATTGGTCTAACTGCTATAAATCCAATACACGATATTCGGTTTTAGACCCCATCATTATCCTATCACCGTTTTGCAAGCGTAAAGTGCAGTTATAGCTTTCCTTAACCTTTCTGCCGTGTTCCGGCTTCAGTTGAGTTTGCTCTATCTAAGATTATCCCGAGATATTTGACTTCGCTGTCCTTACACCAGTTCCCAACTATGTATAGAGCATTTGGAGTAGATCGCTTAAAGTTTGTATGTGTTTGCCTGTCGCTGTTCGGGCAAAGTCGTCAGCGTATGCCACCACACCACAGCCTGTTTTCTAATCTAATCGTGTTTGCTATTAGACTCCTACCTGAGTGGTGCCTCTTGTTGTGTGCATGGCGTTGCCAATCTCTGCGAAGATGATCCTGTTTCTTAGAAGAGACTCTAAAAGATTTATTATGGGCTATTGGAGACGCATTCTAGAAGAATTTTGTTGAAATCATCCTCAATGTCGAGGAAGATACCAAGCGTATACTTCTTTAAGGCAGTCCCTTGAGCTGTATCGACAGATTTGCCCTTAGAGTTAGCATTTTGCTTCCTCGAGAGGATGTTTGGGCGTATATAACTGTCAAGCAGCTAGTTTTTTGGGGGAAAGGGGTAAGACTAATGGGCTGAAAGTCTTTTGGATTGACGTGATTGGCTCTTACTCCTTTTAGGATAAAAATTGCTTGGCCCTAGTCCCAGCCTAGTTTTGCAAATTTTACATAGAAGTGGGGATAAGAATTTTCTTATGAACAGGACGAATTTACCATAGATATAAACCTGGTTGTAATGGGATCGGAAAAAGTTACGCAAAATAAACTCTTTATAAAGAGAGGAGAAGACGGATAAGTTTGTGGGAGTTTTAACCACCCACTGCTTGATATGAAAAAATCCTACGAGGCTTGGAATTCCATTTAGGAAATAATTGAGGATCTTCAGGAACGATGAAGATGAAGAAATTGTTCTTTTTATTTTATGCTACTGCCCTGCATGGGGCATAGCTAGGTTTCAATATCTGAGGATTTTTCACTTCATATTCACAAAAAAAAAAAAAAAAAAAAAATGAGAAATACTAAATTTTTTTAAACAATTTCAGAACTCAACGAAAATGACAGCATAGTTGGAGTATAGGAAAAGGGTTTGAGTGGACTTGGAAAGAGATGATTAGTGCCGATTAGTGGGGACTAATTGCATCGGATATATACTATATTATAAAATACATATTTACTCATTTCGGTCACTCTATCAATGACGAAATCCCTTTCAAAGGTTTCGAAATTAATTAGGAAATATACAAGCGGTACTCAATTAATATTAATAAACAATTTTGTGAATGATTTTAGCAAGCAATCAATAATAATAATAATTTTTTTTTAGTATATTAATAATTTCTGCAATCAAAATTTGTTAGGTGAAGCAGAGTGTTTGGGATGTGCTATGGATAAACAATAATCAAGCTTTTAGTACAGATAAATTAGGCTGACAATATTTTTTCAACATTATACATATGTATGTATGGTATATAGATAATTTGAGAAATGAATTTACACATGAGATTTCGATTCTATCGATCAGCATGCTTTGATGTTTGTATGTACATATAAATATGTATATAAAGCAACGTTAAAAATATGATTACCCAAAATGAGAATACGATTAAGCATATAATTTTCTACAAATAAGTATGTATGTATGTATGTATGTACGCATGTGCAGTAAATAACGTCACAAAAACAAACACAGAATGATGTATAATGCATAGTAAAAATAAATGTAGTAATTATTTGTTTTTTTTCTTTGTTTTCTTTGTTTTGTTTCTTTTGCTTTTTGTACGTACCAATGCCAGCTTCTTCCACTGATCGATGTTCTTTCTTTGAGCTTTGGTGAAATGGTCCCAAACCTTCTTGTGACTTGCTGCACTGAACACTTTTTCAATCTGAGTGACTGAATATGCAATTATAATAATAACAATAATAAAGAGGGGAGAGGGTTGGTTGATTGTTTTGTTTTTCTTTTTTTACTTTTTTGTTGTTGTTTTTTTTTTTTGTACGCTTGCTATATACTTTTACTTTTTTATATGTACGTATGTATGTTTATGAGAATGAATGTAATTTTATTAAAAATTTCTCATATAAAATTCAAAAATAAAATTCGTGTATGGTATATTTCACTTTGGTAATTTTTGGTGTTGATTTTTTTTTAATTTGCAAATGTGTATTATAGAGAAAAAATATGAACTAAAAAATTTCAAAATGTGGTATGTAGAAAGCTATACAGACGCACTTAAAATTTGTAATATTAAGTTTTTTCCAAAAATACACAGCTTTTTACCACTGAACTCCAGCAGTTGGAGCTTTTTTTTTAGTTAATTGTACTGCCTTGCCTTGCCTTTTTTACGAATTAATTTAAAATTTGTATAATATTTAATTTACCTGCAGCTAGTACTTCTACAAACCTTTATTTAAGTACTCCGAAATTGAAGTTACCTTTAAGTTTTGGCGCTTTAGTTAAAATATGCATATATTAACGATTTGTAATTATGTAAGGTAAGCCAAAATCATTTAAATTTTCTTATATAACATTATTAATACTCCAAAAAATGTGCTAAACTGAAATTTCGAAACTTTGGTGTACACGAAAATTAAATTTAAAACATTTTTTAGCTTGAAATTATTTCATGAGCAGCACAAAACTGCTTCCAAGCATTTTTTAATTCATTCAAATTCGAAAAAAATTGTGTTTAAACTGGTTTATATGTATAGGAGTACCATATTGTTACACTTCAGGTGATTTTGGCTGTTCTTATGCTGTTTTAGGCGTTCTTTCTGATTTTAAAATTTTCGAAAATTTTATGTAATTTGCGTATTATACTAATTGGTACTGTTTAGAACTCCTTTTTATGCCTATTGTTTAACAAAAGCAATTTGAATGTTAGTACTAAAAGCCATGTGCTACAAAGACGCAGTTTGACAAAAATAAAAATTTAAATTTCAATATAACAACAATTTTATGTTACCAATCTAATTGAAACGTGAGTCGACTTTGCAAAACTGCGTCCGTCTATCTCCCTAAACAAGTTCAGAGCTTAGAACAAAAAAAAAAAAAAAATAAAAATCAACTACTCGACACTCCAAAACTAAACTTATTTCGCAACTAATTTGGTTTTTAACACAAAACTTTCAATTCTTTAAATACTTACATTGTCTGGACATTATCAACATTTGCTTTCGATAACTTTCACGCGCTTTCCGCAAATCATCTTCCAACTGCTGTTTATCGGTGTGCAAGCGACGCACTTGTGCGTGTGTACTTTGTATCATCGAATAAAACATATTAGCATTACGCTTCGTACAATCGCCACGCTCCAACCAAACTGCAATTGTCTGCACGGCTTTTACAAACGTATCACTAGTACGCAGATGTTCGGCTACCAGTGATGCTTCATGATCATTGTAATGTGGTATTGGTGGCGGCGATGTCGAACGCATTCGGTCAGTCGACACACGTTCTTTGTGACGTTGCTCGCGTTGCAGCTGTCTTTGCTTACATTCATAATCGTATAGATCATCTCGTGCTTGAGCATAATCAACATGTAAACGTCCGAAATTTGCTGGTTCACTACTATTAGTCACTCGCATACGATAGCCAGAGAGATAGATGGCGCGTTCAACGGAAGCTTCGTGGCGAAAACGTATATGACAGAAGTTTTTCTTCGATGAGCGCAAAGTGGTGATTTCACCACAGGTTTCGAATACTTCACGTATAAGCTCCTCGGAGCTGTTTTCAGGTAGACCTCCTACAAAGATGGTACGGCAGCCTGGCGGACGTTCACGTGTGGTGGGCGGTGGCACATTTGGATTGGGCGGAACAAGTGTACAATTTTGTGTTCTTATAACCTCTTTTATACCAGCAGCTATATAGAGGAGAAAACAAATTTATTTAAAATAAAAACAGTTTATAAAACAAGTAAAGGTCCTACCAGCGCCCGTTGTTGCAGCTGGGTGTCCATTGAGAGAGGGATCGGCATTTGTCATTGCAGAAGCAAAACCAGCAGCATAATTTTGTTGCATTTGCTGCATTGCTGCCAACATTGCTGTTGGATCCATAAACATTTGATTGGCTGTTGGCGTTGCGGCTGTCGAGACTACATTCGCTGCTGCTGCTGTGTTGGTTGGATAGAACATGTAAGCATTGCCCGTTGCTGCGGCGGCCGTGGTTGGCATAAAACCACCATTCATAAACATTTGACTATTTTGCATGCCCATTGTCAGTTTGTTCATTTGCATATTCGAGTCTGTAGTTGAATGCACAGCATTGTTTGCCGTCATTTGTGTTAGATGCCCAATCTCCGTTTCATTTTCAATATCCATAGGTGCAGTGCCACGATTGGGTTTTACTCTTTTTGGTGAATTTGAGCGAAAACTAGGTGCCGGTGGTGGTTCCGGTGTACGATTGCGCATATTATTATTTCGAGTTGTGGTATTAGCCGCATTTGCTGCACCAACAGCTGAAGTAATTGCAGCCGCAAGTTGATTGATGAAATTCTGATTACTATTCATATTGCTTCCACCGGAAATAGCACCAAGCAGAGGCACTGCAAAAGATTGTGTAAAATTTATTGTTTACGAATACAAATCACAACAAACGGCGTGCGATTGCGAAAAGGGAATAACAAACAAGAAAAACAAAAAAATATGAAGGGGATGAAATAGAATGAAGACCGGAAAGAAAAGAGAAAAATGAGATGTGTATGCAGAAATATGCAAATGAACTTGGAAAAAATTTCAACTGCCCCTTCAAAAGTAAAAAATTAAAACCACAAATCCCAGCAGATGTGAAAATTATTGAAAGATCTATTTCTGTTGTTTGTTAGGAAAACAAACCGCAATTTGAACTGATTTAAGACCTTTTTGCGAGTTACGTATACAGAATCTACTTACGCATATTCCCTTAGTTGGAACAACCGAAAGCCTTTCAGTCTTTGCCCTTAAATCAAAGACGTTTTACAAACACTTTTTCGATATTTAACTACACTATTTTCACGGTAAATTTAATTTTATAGTTAAAATCTGCAGCCGATTGCTATTCCATTTTCTTTCCTTTACGTGAAAATTTTTTTTTTACAATGCTGCCACATAAGCTACATAAGAAAAAGAGAAATAAAAAAACATCTGCCACCTGAAAGTATAGCTACAAACAGCGCTTTGCAGGCGTTAGCGTCCATTTGTCATCATGATATTGGCAAATAATCAGCGAGCTTTGTTTTCTTGGACATTGGCTATTTTTTTTTACTACAGATATATTTAGGTTAAACAAATATCAATTATGACATCCGAGTGGTTAACATTGTGTAATGCCTTTCGGAACGCCAAGGTATGAGTCCTGGTCGGACCAATATTCGAAAGTTATAAAATTTAAATTAAAAATTAAGTTAAATTTTCTAATTACGGTCGTCCCTCTTCGGAAAATGTCAATATTTTCGAAGTTATTTCTGATATGAAATAAAAGATCCTCCTAAAAAAACCATCAGACGTTCGGAGGCGGCTTAGTATAAACTGTAGCTCTTGTATTTGTCGGAAAAACAACACCACAAATTGGAGGAGGAGCTCGAAGGGTTGGCGTGATCCAACCACGTATCTATTACAGACGAAAAGGACGAGCTGCTTCGCACAATCCGAGAATTCAAAGCCCAATTCAGGTAGGTTTTACTCCATATGACTGTGACGTACTTAACGAATGTCTGCTTTCGACACTAGCCACCTCCTTACACGTCCATTATAACCACCCATCACCACCTCTCGTATACTTGGGACGATTCTTTTTATTAAATTAAAATTCAATTGTTGAATCAAATCGAATTGACTCAGAAAATCTTTGTACTCATAGTGATTGATTGTGTTTATAGAATACATGTAACCCTCCAACTAAAATAATCGTTAGATTTTGATAGCCAAAAAAGTATTTATGTTAGGTAATGAAAGTGTGTACTGTAATGAAGGTAGAAAACTCACAACTTCAAAAGTGTTCTATGTAGCGTTACCTTTAGAAACATATGATCACTAGGCGCGCCATCTCTTGGAAAAACGTAAACTGCACATCAAAACAAAAGAAGGTGAATCATCTGCAATTGGTTTTATTGACGTTCGAGAAAATTTTTGAATTGCGTTTGCTAAAAATAGGTGAAAATTTTAAAGAATTTTAAAACAGAATTATTTGTTTAGATATCATTAAAGATGTCTGTTAATACTGCTCACGCCAATAATGGTGTTCTCATCCACGCTGGAGAGTAGTAAGTACAATTTTGAAGACCGTGGTATATGTTTTTGCCAACTTGCGATTAAAACAAATGTTGAAGTAATTAGTGACATCATTGTAAAAATTATATGTACAAAATTATCTGGAAGTAAACTTAATTTATAAGCTAATTGACCTAAAAAGTGCACAAGCTATAAGAAACATACTGCGCAATGATAAAAAGTGACGTGGACAAATTGATTTATGACTAATTTAGATTATATTTACTAGTTGCATAGTACTAACTTACTTTTTTGTTACTACCCCAGTATACTACTGCACAGTGATGGCGTTACTATGGATTTCTCGGGACAAGACAATCCTGTGTTTAAAGGCTCAAAGCAAGGACGTATTTACTTGACATCGCATCGCCTGATTTTTAACCACAAAAAGCCGGCTGATCAATTGCAATCCTTTAGTGCACCGTTTGTTGCGCTATCAGATGTAATATATATACACTATTTTTACACATATAAACATGCTGGTAATAAAAATAATTGTGCGCTTATATTTCAGGTTGAATTGGAGCAGCCAGTTTTTGGTGCTAACTACATCAAAGGCAAAGTGCGTGCACAACCGAATGGCAATTTCATTGGTGAGGTAAAATTCAAATTACACTTTAAATCTGGTGGGGCTATCGAATATGGTCAGGCATTGCTGCGTGCTGCTAGTACAGCACAAAGTAATTACCATCGTGGTGGCGCACCAAATGATGATCCACCACCGTATACACCGGCAGGTGCTTGGCATGAAGCACCACCACCAGCCTACCAACCACCACCAGGTTACTATGGTTGGTTGCCAACACATGAAGCGTTTAGCGGCCCAGCAAATGGCACGGTGTTCGTGAGCGATAATCCACCACCATATCCAGGCATTGGTGGACGTAAGTATACAAACATAAATGAAAATGCGTGGCTCTATATATGCGTATATTTTCAATCGTATATATGGAATAAGTCTATAACTTCTCGGCTTTTGTTATATTATTTGTTGTTGCGCTTTTATATGAGTACATATGTTTGGTAATATGGGTACTGCACTGTAAATTAGTCATAATATGATAACTCATTTGAAATTAATTCAACGAAATTGACTAATTTTATTTTTTTATTGGCTTATTGCTTTTCCATAACTGTACGGCTATTTTAACACAATCAGCACCAACTTATGCACCACAACAATATCCGCAA
Source organism: Ceratitis rosa (assembly GCA_037013455.1). Taxonomy (NCBI): domain Eukaryota; kingdom Metazoa; phylum Arthropoda; class Insecta; order Diptera; family Tephritidae; genus Ceratitis; species Ceratitis rosa. The sequence goes on from JAWMAG010000041.1 coordinate 4,318,906, forward strand.
CCCGGATATGCACCACAACAACCGTATGGTGGTTATAATCCTCAACCAGGTTATAATCCGCAAGCAGGCTATAATCCTCAACCAGGTTATAATCCTCAACAACCACAAGGTGCTAGTAATCCACAGCCGCAATATGGTAGTAATGATGCACCTGCCTGGAATGGTTTTTCAGCACCACCAACTGCGGACGCACAACAGCAACCGCCACCTGGTAATCAGCCACCACCTTATGCAGCCGGTGGTTATGGACAGCCAGGCCCATATCAACCGGGTGCACCCAGTGGCTACAATCCATCTTATAATCCAGGTTACAATCCGGCTTATAATCCTGGTTACCAACCAGGCCATTATCCACCTCCTGGCGGCGCACCAGGTGGTGCTGCAGCTGGCGCAATGGGTTTCAGCATGCCACCAGCAAGTAAGTTCATATTGTTTTATTTAAAAATATTATTATGCGTTTATTAATGAAGTTAGTTAAAAATAAAATAAAAAATTAAAAACGTTAACAAAGTAAGAAATAATTGGCTCCAAAAATGAAAATTGTAGATCAACTAGTCCAAATCTAACCCCGTTACATACATATAGCACACATTTGAATTGATCCTAAACCTTTATTAACACCTGTTGTTCGTTATGCTTACAATTATTTATATTAATTTTTTTTATTATTTTAAATATTTCGTCTGCAGTGTTTTAAAGTGTGTCCCACAAGTATGCAACAGCAAAAATAATAAATAAAATTCAGTGAATATTACACCGTCGAAAAAAAGAATATATGTACATATGTACGTCACAAAAAATCAAATCCCTAACTCAGGTACTGTTTACTTTTTTTTATGATGTAATGTAATGTTTTTTTTAATTATTTGCTTTGGCTGAGTTTTATGAGTTTGTTAAATACAAAACCAAAACAACAAAGCAACACAAAAGTCGAGAAGTTACACACTTACACGCTTACAAGTTTAAATATTTGTGTAATGTGTGTGTTTTTTACTTAAATATTCTCATTTCTACTATCTGCAGGTAGCACTACATACTATTACTATCCATATTATACTTCACCACAAACTTGTGTAAATTTTGCTTTTATACCAATACCAATTATATTACCATAAACATCTACTCTGTGCGTATTGTGTGTGTGTGTGTTAGCCAATGGGGCAAGAAAAAATATACTTTGCAACAAAAAATTCAAGTTCTTTTATAAAAGTAAGCATTTTCGAAAATTCTATTTTGTTACTACTTTTTGCACATGAGATTTTCGTTATTAGTACTATAATTTATATAATATTTTAATTCTAATAATGTTTTAATTGTTGTTTTTATTATTCACTTATAGATTCAAAGGAAGCCGAGGCCATGGCTAGTGCTCAAAATACGACATACAATCAATATACTAATAATGCTGCGCCAAGCGACTTGCCACCAGCATATGATGTATGTATTCATTTATGGTTTTATAATTCGAGTTGATTTATTAATTCATGTTTTTTTTTAGGCTTTACCACCCAACTATGGCAGCGCAAATAAGAAGAATCAATAAACGCTGAATTATGCTTTTTTCGAAATTTTATTTTATTAAAATAACTAAACAACACACAAAAATGTGTCACAACTTGAAAATGTATGAACGAAAAAATGGTATAAATATTCGAAAAAATTCTTATGAGATGAAGTTGCCTGGCTAGCGACATTACAATGGTGTATTTGCATATCTAATGCATTCCGCTGAGCTCTACAATAATATAATAATTAAATAAAATAACCACAATCCCTTATATTATTCACATATATGTGTTAAACAAATATTATTATATATGTAAAAGATATTATATATATATACACACATACCTATTTCATTCATGTTTTTAGAAAGTAGCCTTGACATACCAAAAATAGTAAAATCTATAAAAAATGAAAAGAAATCCGTACATACATACAAAAGTGTGTACTATAAAGGCTTATAAAATAGTATATCGGCTTAAAAACAATTAAAAAACAACTATAGTGAATTGTAAAATTTTTCCAAATTATATTTCAAGTTTGGCCAGTATTCTTTCAAAAATTGTAAAAAAAAAATAAAAAGAAATATATATTTTGTAAATTCTTATTTCATCTTCTATGATTGTGTGCAATTTGTTAACGTTATACTTGCACACATTTTTTATTTCCTTTTTTCACTGTAATTTATATGTATGTATATGTATAACCAAATTAAATAAATAATAAAAAAAAACAAAAATTAGTTGAAGTAACCAACCACATTAATGAAATATTAAAATATGACTCGGATGTGATAGTTCCCTTTTGATCACGAACCTTGAAAGCCTTTTAAGGTTGAGCGCAAATTTGGTATTAGATTTGTTGGCATTCACCACGGTGGACCAACGTCTCGCCAAAAATTCAACACAAGCGCAGTTCTTAAACGCCCCGATAGAAGAGTAGAACGATTTGTTTTTTATTGTGCCTAGTGATTTGAAATCGGTGTGGGTAAATCAGCCATATCTGATAGGTATATCGGTTGGAAAATTATGCCGTCAGGTTGAAGTATCTCCAAACGGACTAAAAGTGGTCGTCTTCATCGGGGCCCGAAATATGATTATTTCGACACAAACAAATCTATCAAGCTAGACAAGCTCCTTGGCGGCTGTGATCGGATCGAAAGACTCGAAACCACAGTGATCATTTTTTTGATAGACGGAAGACATACCTTCAGTATCTTGAATGTGGGCACGCTTCGAGGAACTAGCATCATCTTCTTTGCAAAATTCTACTCGGATGAGAACATGACTGACGATTGGAACATGAGTTTGTTGTACTCAAACCATAAAAGGGAGATCCTACAGTCTGCGCCAATTGTAATGGGATAAGCCTCCTTAATTCCGCGTATAAGATCCTATCAAGTACGTTGTGTGTAAGACTAAAGCCCACCGAAAGGGAACTTAACTCATCGGATCTTATTAGAGTGGGTTCCAACCTGGTGTGTTCCGCCACTTACCAGATGTTCATCATGCATCAGATGCACATACCATCTCTTCATTAACTTTATAGGTGAAAGAAATTAATGGGAAAACATAAATATCCTCGATCAGGGAGTCATAGCCATCTTTTCGGACCCTTCAAAGATCGATGGATGAGGGGCGTGGGCAGCAGAACTCTTTGCAATCATGGAAGCCGCCGAGTAGCTGCTCAAATCTACGGTAGCAGGACGTATAGTTGGAGGTTTACCTTTGTCCACGGCAGAGTATATGCTAAAACTGGCTTTTGTCAAAGACGAAACTCTAGTTGGCTGAATGAGATCATGCACAACGTGACCACACAGCTATGTCTATACTTCTAGACCAGTTCGCCATTAGTATAATCGCAGGTGTAAAAACAGGTCACTGTTTAATGGGCCTTTATGGCAAAAGAATGGGCTACCACTCTAATGATGCTTGCCGCAGCTGTAAGTATGAAGCAATAGACGAAGAAGAGTCTATTTAACACTAGCTCTGTCACTGTCCAGATATAAATTCCTCGGGGAAACACTTTTTCGACTGTCTCGTTGAGCTAGCTTCAGCGAAAGTTGGAAATCTCGTTGCCCTTATAAAGCACACGAAATGGTTGAAACATTTGAGAATGTGAAGACTTGACTTGTCTTGCTAGGAACGGCCAGCTGCCGCATCAAATCAACTCTCAACTTACAACTCCATCAACTCTTGCCCAGTGAATGGAATGACATCGGAATCCAACTACCATACGCAGGAGACGAACAGCTCGAGTTCCTTCGGGACAGCCGATTGATATTACCTCACTTAAGGTCTGGTTACGGTAGTAGGTAGACTCAACTCCAGACTCATCCCTGATGTACCAACTGCCTGCCCTGCATACAATGAGTCGACGCACGACACTCAGCGCTGCTTCACATGCTCTCTAAGCTTACTCATAAATTTTAAAATATTTAATATTTAATAATTATTTGATTATTGCAAAATTACAACCCTAATAAAAGCATTTACATACATACGAGTATGTACTAAATATAATATTTATCTACACGTATGTACCCATATGAGTGTGTATGAGAGTGTTATTGCCCTCAATACCGTTAGCTTCTTCGGTTGTGCTATTTAATATTTTTTCCTTCTCACTCATTTCAGCAATCAAGAAGTTTACATATCTTTCTATACCTTCGTGCGTTCCAATTGTTTTCTTTTTTTTCAGTTTTCGCGTTTTCCAAATTTTTTTTTTTTCATATAAAAATTCATATCCGTCGGTCAAAGTTGTTGAAACAACTCATTTGTTTTGTATTCAAATTGTTTTGCGAAAAATCAAATTAAATTGAAATTGTTGTTGTTGTAAAGTAAAAATAAAAGTTCATTAAAAGTTAGCTATAATTCAAGTTTGTTTCCTTGAAAATGAGTATTCAAGATGAAAGTTTCCCCAATGACGAACTATTCGACATGGTGCTATCACCGGCTCCACTCCAAAGATTTCAATTTCCCCATCGTTTACGCGAACGTCAGCATCAGCACAAGCTCTGCCTGGCGGAGAGAAGCAAAAGTGCAATCACATTAGTTCATAACCTCAGCACCTCCAGTTCTTCTGCCGATCAAACAATCTCATCAGCTGAGTCTGCCACGGAGCACCAGCAGTCTGTCGCTGCCATAACGACTGATGATCGTATGATTAAAAGTGATCAAACAGGCATGTCCAGTAGTGGTGAGACGCGCCCACAACTACTGGAACGTGATCGAAAATCTTACTCTTATCAAGATATACATTCGGAGTATACGAAGCGTCGCTACAAGCATGTCGAAAGCAAAGTTGGACAATATATAGCGAATATACGTAACGAGGACGAGCGGCGACGAAAGATGGCACGTTTCCAAAGACATCGTTCACTGCCCGTGGCGCTGGTGCACGATCCACAGGCGTTAAAGACGACACAGTCTCAGAGCAATCTAAGCGTTGTTGCCGACGAGAAGCTGAACCGTGCGCTGGTGGGTGTAATTGATGGTGTTGACGAGGAAGAGGTGGAGGTGGAGGTCGAACAACCGGAGGCAAGTACGGATTCATCGGCCAGCAATGTAACAGCAGCCACTTCAGGTACAATGTCTACGCAGAATGGCAGTGGTGCTACTGCAGACGAGAACTGTGACGGTGTTGAGTATAGGCGGGAGACAGACGTGAGTGGCGTTGGTACAGTCAATGGCGGTTCCATTGATATCAATACATATGCCATGTTATTGAGCGAACGTGATCGTTTGCAATCTTATAATGACTATCAGCAATTGAAGCTGGACGAGAAGCAGAGTGAAATTACACGTTTACGACAAAATGTTGACTTCTTGCGTGTGCGCTTAAGTACCGCCGAAGATCAGTTGAAGAGAAATCAGAGCGAGCGCCATGCATTTAATGGTTGGACTAACGGTTCAATGGGCTACAGTCAATCGAGCACAAATGGCATGCCCTATAGGGGTGCCGGACGCCAGACACAACAAGTTTTGTTGAAGAAAACAACGGACACAGCGACACAAACGGAATTGCAGCGTTGCAAGTCACCACCGCCACCACCGCCGCCATCACCATTACCGCTACACATTGGCTTGCCAAAGGAGGAATTGCAATTCTATGCAACACCCGAAACGCCCGATGCGAACAACAATCATTGCGCGGCTGATGGTACGCTGGAGGGTTATGGACGCAATATAAAATGTGTGGCGGCCATACAACCGATGTCATTGAATTTCGGCAACTATATGGCTGTGAAGAATGCGGAAGGGCGGACAACAAAGGTTAATGGTATGCAACAACTGAACAGACAGTGTCTTTATTACTCAAATACTTATTCTTGATAATTAATATTTACACGTCTTACAGTCAAACTGCGCAGGCGCAGCAATTCTCTTACAATACCACAAACACGTACCCAGAACAGCAATGTAAATAGCAGCGAGAAGTCAGAACACAACTCGCGCACAAGCCAACCGAGCAGCACGGATTCGGCTATTGAGGTCGAAGCATTGTCCTCGTCGCCAAAACCAACACAACGTAAACGTTACAGCATGGAACTCAATGAATTTGGTACTTATTTGCCAAAAATTCGCTCCCTGCATTATGACCATCGTGAACAGAGAACTCCTTCGCCGTCGGGCATATACATCGAACGCTGTCCAAATAGCACTGCCATTGAAAATTCGTTGGCGCCTAAAGAACAACCGGCGCTTAAAGTGCCCAAAAAGCAGCGGAGAGTTGACGGCGGCAGGTCTGTTTCCCGACGCTGGTTACGTTTGTTCGGCAGTTGCATGCGTTGCAGCAATCCTCAGCAGAGCGAAAGTGAACAGTTCGCGTTACATCAGACCTACACGCAAATTCCATTGCTGGAGACGACATTTGATAGAAGCGCCATGGCGGTTCGCTCGAATTAACGTGGTAAGAGACACTGTCTCTCTGTTTCTGAAGTTAAGCACTTCAAAATTTGAATTTTAGTCATGATGAAATAATTATAATTATTTCATCATGAATTTTAGTTACATTTATTGAGTTCTACTTTGTGGCTGAAATCATAGCAAGAGTTTTTGGTTCTTTCAACTTTATTTTTTATGTATTTATTTATTTATTAATTTATTTATTGTTAAAGTTTTCTTTACTTTTTATGTTAATGTTTTAAAAGATACTCTCCAAAACGCGCTCACTTAAATGTGGAAATTATCTCTAAATTACTCAAAAAATAAAAGTAAAATTTGTACTTTCTAAAAAAAAAATCTCAAATTAAGGTTCTAAAATACATACATACATACATATGCGGATTTTTTATTTCAAACTCAAGAACTCAAGCCGGCTGATCATAAACAACGTCCTGCCTTTACTGAAATGCATGAAAATGATCCGGATTTTCATCGAAAAATCATCTTGACTGATGAGGCCCATTTCCACCTCGATGGCTACATCAATAAACAAAACTGTCTCATCTGGAGCTCGGAAAACTCAAGATTTATTGTTGAAAAGCCTCTCTATCCTCAACGCGGAGTAATTTGATCTTAATTTTTCGAAAACGAGACTGAAGCAACAGTTAAGATGAATGGATTGCGCCATCTAGATGGATGGTATTGATCTGGACAACGTTTACAAGACGGCGCTACGTGCCACACAAGCAACGAAACCATTGATCTTTTAAAGGAAAAGTGCCTCTCGAATATGGGATCGCAATTAGTCACCCAGATCGCGTGATTTAACATCATGCGACTTCTTCCTTTGGGGCCACGTGAAAGATAAGGTCTACGCCAACAGGACAACGACAGTTCAAGACCCCAAAGATGGTATTCGTGAAACTATTGTGGGCATACAGCAGGCACTTTGCGATTTGGTGATGGAAAATATCATAAAAAGTTATGGTCTTACGGCGGCCATTTGGTTTGGATATTTTTTCCATTATTGATGGCATAACTACCTCTTCTACATTGAAAAAAACACGGTGTTTTTTCTAAACAAATGCCATTTTTCGTTTAATATCAAAGTAACACCTCTTATTGGAAAACTCTGTATAATTGGTTGTCGAGTATTCAGCATCAAGAATTTCTTGGTCGATCGCAATTGGAAAATTAACTTAATTTTTTATTTAAAATAATTTTTTATAACTTTTAGATATTGATCATACCAGGAAAATCTATCTTCAAATTCCTATAGGAAATTTCGGTGGATCCGACGCCGGAATATGGCTATAATATTAACATAGGCTAAATTTCAAGTGCATATGCACCAACCCAACTCCTTGACTGTCACTGTCACGTAAACAACACAAATGATAAGGAATACAAAAAAAACAGATGTTTGACTGTGTTATGTCGTAATGTGTAAACAAAAACAAGCAAAACAGCGAATGACAAGCGCATTAGCGACTGACAAAACCATGACATTTGACAGTTGCAGTTTGTGAATTTGACAGTTGAGTTAGAAAATCGATAATGAAAATAGACTTGCGCAGTACACACTGAAGAATTGAAAATGTTAGGCAAGTGTATTGGCACCGCACGACGGAGAAAGCACATAACATTTGTTAGCACTTGAAAAACGCGACATGAAAAATATAAATTAAAATTAAAGAAAAAATAAATTAAAATTAATTTTAGTAGTAGAAAGTTTTAGATAAAGTTTTGCTAAACGTTTAAGCGCGTATTGTGTTGAGACAGAGTTCAAGTTGACTGTGCAACCAGACAGGAAAATGTTGTGAAACAAATTTTTAAGTGAAAAATCGAAATTGCCACAAGCAATGCGTTATATTTGGAAAAATAAATGATTAAAGTGTTATTCAAGTATATATGCAAATATGCATACTTCTGAAAAGTAAACTTAATTAAAATTAAAAAAAATTAAAAAAAAAAATAACAAGTGTTAATAGAAAATACAAATCCTTTTAAGGTGTGCTGCTGTGTTGTGGCCATTGCACCAACTTTTATCGATTAAAATCACGGCAGGTTGATGAAATGTGTATGGCAAGGTTTTTTTTGGCGAAATAAGCGGCTTACGTGAATGTTTGTTTAATGAATTAATGAATTATAATTAAAAAACAAAAAACAACTCCAAAAAAAAAATAAATAAAAAACAAAAAAAAAATATTTATAAAATTAAAAAAATTAAATAAGATTTAACATGACATAAAATAATATAAATAATAATAATAATAATAAAAAAAAATTAAAAATATTTAAAATAAAAATTCAATAAATATAAATATATATATACGTATAGTAAAAATAAAAACAATATATTTGTGCTCACCACGTAATGTTGAAGTGAAAATACCACTTACTCCTACAAACAAACAAACACACACACATACATATGTACACATATGTTTGATAATCCCTTAAGTCCCAATTGTTTTTTACAATTCAAAATTTCTTTTTTTTGCTTGTGCGCCGCAAACTAGACTACACTATTTGTATTTGTGCAACAAAATAATAAAAAAACAACAATAACAACAAGCATTCCAAATACTACTGTCTACTGTCTCATTACCAAGTACATTTGCATACCTTGAAAGCGCATACGGTTTGCGGTTGAATAGCGGAAATGGAATCCGCTCAGGCAACAACTTATGAACCGTTAGAAGGTCGTGGTGCTGGCATACGACACGAGCCCATGGATAGTCCGGAGGCGGATATACGTACACCGAAAGATCAAAAACATTCCGTGTATATAGCCTTGTTGGCCGCTGGTATTGGCTTTGTGTTGCCCTACAACAGGTAAGTTTGGTTGGAATGTACAATATACAATGTCTATTTATTTGACGACAGAAACTAGTTCCTTTACTTACGAGATATGGAAAAATCTCGATGGAAAGTCACCTCGAATGAAGCCTTATTTGGTATAGAGAAGAAGAACCTTTAAATTCTGATAGTGCTTCTAGTGCTTTTAGAGCCAGATTACAATAAGTTTAAGTAATATAACAATATAAGGCTTCAAGGAAGCTATTTCAACTGCTACCGAAGACCGCTTTGAAATGGACGAAAATATGATGTGTTTTAAGCTTTTATTCAGCAAGATTTATTTTCAAATATTTAGATTTTGAATCAATAATGTATCCTCCCGGTCAAAAGTTAAGATGGGCTATTATATTTCATTAGGAATTTGCATATATTATTATGTTTTTCCATGCTAATTGAAACATACTGTGGGGTAGTGAACGTCATCACAGCTTTCACTTACTTTTGGTTCATTAGTTCTTCGAATTCGCTATCTTCTATCGCAGGGAGGTAGTGCTTTTTCCTAGAAGTGTGGCTTAGAAAGCTTGAAATGTTGTTCTCATTTATACTGATTTGATAGCCATCGCACTCAGCGTGCAGTAATCTCAGTAGATAAAGTTTTAAACTTCGAATTTTCTTTGTTTTTGGTGGACGCTTCTTAGAAGTCAATACATATCTTGGCTGTAACAAGTTATTAGTTCAAATCGATGTCTTCTAGCTATCATAGCATACTTGGGTTGGTTACTGCTGTTTCGTCTCATTAATAGAGCTATAGTTTGATGGATTATCTTATGCTCTCACGGTTGATCAGCCTTAATCTCCTTGGAAAGGTATGTTATGGAGTCTCAAAATTTCGCCTGATCCGTTAAAGATACTAAATTTGCTGGGAGTTACAATAAAACTACAAATTGCACTTTGAAAAGTAAAATCGGACAGATCTCACAAGTGCGCTCCAAGCACTGTACTACATGTCCTCGACTATATCGTTCATCTCTTTCGTGGATACGAATGAGTTCAGCGACAGAGCTGCGTATCCCTTGAGAGCGCGGTGATATAGCAGGATGTCAACTATTTCAGCTAGTTTAAAGGTCTTTTGGCTTAATGACATTTTAGAAGATTTCGGACGAGATCTTCATTAATGCAAAAATTTAATACACTTCGGCTGATCCTGAAATTGAATATTTATTAGCTTTTCAAGCTTTTAAAGCTCCATAAAAATAGCATAAAATAGTATTCATTAATTCAAAAAAAATAAACACAATTTCGGCATTTAAAAACGTTTTGTCAACTAAAATTACAAAAGTATTGTATGAAAACATTTCTTTATCTGGCAGACCTAATAATGACGTTAAATAACTGATTGTGACTACTGTGTAATATATTAATGATAAATTCGTTGTGTTGCAAGCCACATTACTTAAGTATGTATGTGTGTTCGTTAACAAATTGATCAATATACAATTAATTGGCGCTATGCTATTTATCATAATTAAATATCCTTTGTGTAATTATAATAACTGGAAGGAGTGCAACAACAAATGCTTCATCATTTGCCTCAATTATGTCATCATAAAGTGGTTTAAATGTAAAAAAGTCATTACTGAGATTTTTCTGGTTTTTCTTTTTCATATATAGGTATATTATATATATATGTGATATTATGTGATTTGAAACAGTGTTAAAGCTTTAAATGTGATACAAAGCTTACTAAATTAATTAATGAATAGTCAACTTTTAAAAGATTTTTTATCTTTTTAACATCTTCATGAATTTTCAATAAAAATTCAGGTTTTCCCACATCTATTTGATTTGTGATAATTTTTGTGAAAATAATCTAAGTCAGTTTCTGTGAGACACTCACGCAGAAGCCTGTCAGATTTAAAATGGAAGGTGATGTACATATGTACGTTGACAGCTTCTTGCTCTGATTTCCCAATATTAACTTCTTTATAAAGACCATAGGCCGATAAGCATAGGGAATCAGCCCCAGGCATGTTGAGTTGGGAGTTGAGTTGATGCGACTGTTGGTCAGTGACTAACGCACTTAGGCCAATGGGCCCATTGTGATACCGCTGTGAGGAAGGGAGTTGTAGAGATTTTACAGTGCTTTTGTGGAAGTTGATGGCAGGGTTCCTGTTACGAGGATATCAACCGACCATTGTACTCTTTTTAGTTAGCTCCTGAAAGTAATTTTTTCGGGTGCGGGTCAGCATACGGTGACGTCATAGAGTAGGACTGGTCTAACCAACGCTGGCGAGGTCCTACTGTGCCTAAATGATTGTGTTTTTTAGAAGAGAGTCCACAAGATTCACTATGTTTTGCTGGATACCCATTTCTCTAAGAGCCTCTATTACGAATTCGTAAGAATGTTATTAGAAACGTGTATTTATTACCGTGTTTATGAAAAAATTGCAACTTTACCAACAACAAGAAGCAATATTATTTCAGGACCTTAAAAAGAGATTCCTCTAAATTCCAGATACGTTCTAGGTCATAATAATAGCTTCAAGGAAACAAATTAAGAGCCTTATCGGCTCAAAAGAATCATCAAACATGGCGATGCTACGTTCCAAATTTTCTTACATATACAATTGGCGCTTTGTAAGCGGTGACTCGACCCTGGCCTTCCGAATGGCAGTACGCAATGCTAAATACTCGGCTGTTGTGGCCGCGAACTCATCAGTATTGATATGAATTTATTTATTGTTTAGTATCGGCTTCGGCATTCTTTCTTTGCTTTTCTTCCATTATTCCAAATTCGCTGGCCCTGCTTTCAATAGGATTCCTCCCGCTGATTTTCATATTTATCATCGATTTCATCGATATACTTAACAGAGTTGGTGGGTTATATAATGTTATCTCTTAAAAATGGTGAGCTGAATTGATGAACTTTGGTCTTTCCGTTCGGATATACTGAGAGTTCTTGTCTTTCAGCTCAATCAGCTGCGATTTTAAGTGTCCTCTCTTAATTTTGTTTGTCAAAATTTCTTTAGTATTTCAAGGAGTTTTACACTTTGCATAAATAAATTTAAAATTATAAATAGAAAGAAATTCTGAGGTAAAACTCCAAATTTTTGTTCAAAATGCTCGAATGGCTCGAGCTCGTGCTCGTGCTCGAAAATATACTCGTTGAGCTGCTCGAAAATGTTCGAACATAATCTTGAGCTTTAGTGGAATCAGAAAGGATCCTGTCAAGGTTAATTAAAAGTCCGAATAACAGTTACCGTTCTTTGAAAATTGTAGTGTTGGATATTCCGAATTCTCGGAAGAAGATCGGACAATAAATAAATAATGTTATTCGAGCGTTGTGGGATGTTTAGAGAGTAAATTCGTCGGAAATTCGGATTTGATACCACTATAATGCAGCACAGTAATTTTATGACAGAATATACTTTTACCTCACATGTGGAAGAGTAATGGTTATTGACGCATCATACGCGTCATTGCATTGTTATTGTTTATATAAGTAATAATGATTTTTATACCACTTACTATGCAAATAACGGTGATTTCATGTACATTTATTATATTTAGGTATATAAAATCATTGTATGTACACACTTTACTCTCTCCAATAACTTTTTATATACTGTTTTTTTCTTTTTGTCTTTTTGCAGTTTCATCATCGCCGCCGATTACTGGCAAGCGCGCTTCCCCGGTCGCTCTGTGGCATTGGACATGTCTATGACGTATATAATTGTCGCATTTGCCACGGTTTTGCTTAATAATGTTTTTCTATCGTTGGCGCCATTTCGTGTGCGTATCCTTTTCGGTTATGTGGTGTCCTTTACGACACTCATCTTTGTGGCGGTCTGTGAGGTGGCATTTCATATGTTTGCTGCCAATACAGCATATTCGGTGAACTTGGCTGCTGTCTCATTGGTGGCTATTGGTTGTACAGGTACAGGAGGGGGATGGCTTATATTATATTTGTTGGAAAGTTTTTTAAATTTTTTTTTCATTGAATGCAAATTTTATGTCTCGTCATTTTTCGTTTTTTTCCACATTTATTTTGAATTCATGAATATTTAACTAAAAGTTTGGCGAATTATAATAATTTCTATTGACTGAATATATTATTATTGTGACCTCCTCGCACACACTAAAAACATGAGCGACCCTAGTGTGAGGAGATGGTTCACCTTTATAAAAATTTGCCTAATTTCTTTCTCTTTTACTTTGCCACAGTTCAACAATCCAGTTTCTATGGCTTTGCCAGCATGTTGCCGAAGCAATATACCCAAGCAGTGATGGCCGGCGAGAGTATTGCGGGCTTTCTGGTATCTTCCAATCGCGTGGTTACAAAAATGTTGATACAAAACGATCGCCTATCGACGGTGATATTCTTTCTAACCTCAACATTGTATGTACTGCTCAGCTATGCACTGCATTTGGTCACTATAAACTCGCCATTTGTGCGATATCACATGAAAGCGTGCGCAAAAATCGTGCTCAGGCCTGATGAGGATCGACTGGTGAGTATTTGATTGTTTGTATTTACCTTAACGTAATAATCATGTTTTTTCTTCCCGCTTTTCATCAACAGAATGAACTCGATGGCGATGTGCCCATCGCTAAGTATGGCGTGCTTACACTGGAACCCACTTCCCCACCATCAAATGCAGCAAACACCGCAACAGGCGCGCTGAGTTTCAGTAATCCCGTTTATGAGCTATCCAATCCCACAGCGGGCGAAAGTGTAATCGAGGGTCTCAATAGTCTACCCGACATGCCGAGTACACCGCAAGAGCCTACCACACCAACCACAGTCGCATTCAAGGTAGAGCACGTACTCACACCGGGCACATGTACGCCCGGTAAGTTGAGCGATTTGAAAAATGGCTTCGTCTCACGTTGGACTGTGGCACAAGCAATCTACCCGTATATGGTGTGCATTGCTTTGGCCTACTGTGTCACGCTCTCACTCTATCCCGGCATTGAATCGGAGATAATTTCCTGTAGTCTTGGCACCTGGCTGCCGGTAATGCTTATGTTTACCTTCAACACGGCGGATGTGATTGGCAAGATACTCGCTGCAGTGCCATATCCATGGTCACGACGTCAATTGATTTTAATGTCCGGTCTGCGTATCGTCTTAGTGCCGCTGCTATTATTATGCTGTGCGCCGCGTCATCAACCGGTCATCTCCGGTGAGACAGCCGCTTTTATTTTCACAATTGGTTTGGGCGTTAGTAACGGTCTCGCTGGTAGTCTTCCAATGATGTTAGCGCCAGCCAAAGTACCCGGCACGCTGAAAGAAGTTACAGGCAATATGATGACCCTGTCGTATAATGTCGGCCTCACAACTGGTTCTCTCATTGGTTATGTGTTTGAATCTATGCTTGGCGCACAGTTGACAAATCCATGCCCGACGTATCCATATGCGCCGGCCTCTATGTTGGATCCAACGGGTGCGCATGCGCAATTCATCAGCAGCACCACGACCACAACCAGCACCGCAGCGCCCATTTTGAATACCACAGCTGTGGCGGCGGCGCTACTCACCACAACAGTTTCGACGCTGCTGCCCACTACTGAGGCGAGTACAACTGCTATGGCGGCAACAACAGCAGCGGTAGCAACAACAGCAGCCGCAGCAGCGGCCACTACAACTAGCACAACTGTAGCGCCGCTATTGCCCACACTTATAACGCCGACCGCGGCGTTTGTTACGTCAACAGCGGCAGCGATCTTAAGCTCGGTCGCTGGCACTATCGATAATGTAGTGTCGGCAGTGGTGAGCACTGTCTCGACGGCGGGTCTGGGCGATTTGACTGGGGAGACGAGCATAAGTACAACAGATCCACAAACTTCGATTGAGTTGATGCAGCAGATATAAGCGAACTCCACAGAGAGAGAGAGAGAGGGAGGGAGGGCGAGAAAGTAAGCGAAGGATTTTATAGAAATACCAAAGCGCTTGAACATGTGGGAGATTTTTAAAATTCTTAAGTCACAGTGCATAGTGCAAAAAGCAAGGAGAGAGGGAAGGAGAGAGCGCGAGAGTAAAACCTATAACAGTAAAATAATAATATATCTTTAACGGACTTCTTTGAATTCTCTCCTCGCTTCACTAAATTTATGCTGAAGAAGAGCGTATCATTTTACATAAGAAAGTACCGTTAACTTTTTTCGAAGTTGCGCAACTTAATTGACATGAGAAATTACTGTACATAGCTGAATTAGGTATTGATGTTATAGAGGATTAATTTCAGGGTGTGAAGCGTGTTTTTTAATCACATAGACCTCGCTATGGGTGGACGACTAAAATGGAGGCGGGAATATTTTTTGTTAAACTTGTTTTTTTTTAAATACGCCTATTTGTTTTGAAAAAAAAATAAAATAAAAAAGATTAAAATCAAAATAAACAAATAATAGAATGTAGTGAACCAGAAAACAATAAGTGGATAGAAAAAGGTTTTGGGAAAGAGATAATACATTTTACTCGCTACTAACATTATGCCATACTCATACCAAATACATTTTAATATACTCATACATATATATATTACGCGACATACAAACAAAAATTATTCTTTTTCAGCTACGATGATCCTTAAAATAGATTTTAACAAAAAATAATGCTAACAAAATTTACTTTGAGCCCTAAAGTTGTGAGCACTCAGGCAACGACACGACATAAATATAGGGCAACCGCGACATAACTTTTCTTTCGAAGACTTCCGAAGCCGACTCACCAAATATCGGCACTCTGCACAGTTCTGAGCAGGATCGATGAGCGACTTGTGAAGTTTAGTTTTTGTTCGTCGAGAGAGGGCTTTACTTTCTAATTGCCTGCTCAGCCCCAAGGGGCATCTGTTGACAAGAGTGGTTTTGCGTTAGATTTCAAGTCAAGTAATTATTATTGGTATTAAAGCTCGTCCCACGATAGACGAAATTTTCTATCCTGTTGGTCCATTGTAGTACCAGATGTAGGTTCAAGTTAACTCGAGGTAAAATTGTCTGCCATTCTGAATTCAGAATATCATTAAATGAATCTTACCTTCCCATCTCACCAATTTCTAAATAGTTTTAATACTGTTTACAGTGTAGATGCTAAAATGTCGTGCCGCGTTCGAAATCACTTGGTGTGTGTCTTACATTTGAAAGAGACGCCGCTTGTCGTAGTGTCGCGGCCTTTGTGTTCACTATTTAAGAAAAGCTGCAATATACGCAGTTGTTAAAAATACATAGCATAGTTTTGGGCGCAATTATTCCGATGATAGTAAGGCAAATAATTTCGTGAATGGCCGGAAAATTTGAAAACATTTTGAATCTTATATATTTAAAAAAAAAATTAAATTTTTTTTGCCATGAAAAGTGTGCTGTTTATCATTGCCTACCTTTGGGCGCTGAACGTTTGAAACTCTGTGTTGTAAGACTTGTTTTTTATTTTAATACTCAACAAAAAAGAAAAAAAAATATCACAATAATTCATAGCCAATAGAAGAAAAGAAAAGAAGTATTAAACAAAAATTACAAAGTACAGTAGTGGGAAGAAGTGTTAGAAATTAGTGACATTAAATTAGTGGTAAAAAAAGATACTCCATTTGTATAACGTCAAAACTCCGTTGGTACGGGAATTCAAACACAGCAGTGAAAAAAATACTTTTAGTCGCATTTTATGCAGCGTGACAAAAAGGATTACAAGAAATTGGAATGCTGGGGATTCTAGTAATGACATGAGATATATTTTTAATATATGCATACATACATACCTACCTAATTAAAAAAAAAAATAATAATTAAAATTTATTAATAAGCCAATAATACCAAAATCGCGTTGAAAATTTATTATTCGGAATTAAACAAAAAAAAAAGAAAAGAAAATATTTATTTCTATGCGTTTTGGAATCAACCAGAGGTACTAAAAATTTCCTTCCATTATTACTGCAACAATTTCCTTTGTGTGCCTTAATGTTTTTATTTTTTAATAATTTTATTTTTAGTTGACTCGATAAGGTCAAATAAAAGCGCCCAGACTCCATTGAAATAAATTCCTTAAAGTAAATTTTGAAAAAAGACAAAGGTTAGGTAGAGCGCTCATCTTTAGGAAAAGTTATAAGATAGGGTGTGTCAAAATTTCAATTAACTTAAACCACCCCAGAAATATTGTAGTTCCTTGAATACGAAAGAATTTATTCTAGATTAGCAGCTTTGTTGTTCCCGTTTTTCCTCACCTAGAGAGAGAGAGAGAGAGAGAGAGAGAGAAAAAGAGAGAGAGAGAGACAGAGAGAGAGAGGATAGAGAGAGAGAGAGAAGAGAGAGAAAAGAGAGGGAGAAAGAGAGACAGAGAGAGAGATCAGCTAATAACTTGTGAGAAGCAGGGCAAGAGAGCTAATAATTGTCGATTTATGATCAAAAAAAAAATCTCTTATTTGTCTAAATAAATGTCGAAACGACTCATCCTACAAGACTCCTTATTGGTTGTGGAAGGAAACAACTCTGAACCACCACTAGGAGATCGTCTGAAAATAGCTTCCCTAATGCCAACAGCTACTGTAGGTAATGGATGTGTTAAGAGTTGGTCCCAAACTGCTAACACAAATGTAGGCGGTAGATTACAGGGAGAGAGAATATCTTTCTTGAATCTCGTACACCCTAAAATATATTGGGATTTCCAGCTTGACACTTTCCTTCACGTATTTCTCTAAGACCTCGAAAGCTTCGACGCTTTAAAGCATGTGCTTCTGAAACAAAAATTTGTTCTTCAATTAAAATTGAACCTTAACAACTCTTCTTGATATATACTTCCCGGACAATATTTTCCAAAGTCATATCCTTCAAGACCTCTCAAATCGAGTCTACACCTAAGCAGGAAAGTAATGAGCTTATGAGGAGGTCTTCTGCTTGCAATGTGTACTTCACTGTTTTTGGGTTTCAACTAAATAAAAATAAAAAAATTTCTTAATTAAGTTATTATTTTTGTTACAATATATAATTAATTTCAATTTAATTAATTTTTTTTAATTATTCTTTCTTTAATATTTTTAATATTTATAACCGCTATTTTAATATACTAATAAAATCCTCGAAATGTTTAGCCTATGCAAGCTCCGCAGTTTAAGATGCTCTCATGGGGTAATATTAAAAATTAAAAAAAAAAAAACAAACACTAAAATGGTCTTAAAATTTTTAGTTATAGCATAACAAAAAAAAAAAAAAATAAGTGAAAATGTTATCATTGTTCGTCAAAACTGTGTATTTGTTGTATGTAAACGTACATATGTTATTGTGATTTAATTTAAATATCTTAGTTGTAATTCGAAATTGCGAAAAATTGAGAAAATGTGTTAGAGCATTTGAATAAACATAAATATATTTATATATTGTTTATCAAATGATGGTATGTATTGTAATTGTAATTTGAATAAAATGAGGAAAATAAATTGTAAGTTAATAGAAATATGAATAAAGTGAAATTTCAAGAGCCAAATTGTGTTTCATTAAATTTTTTTTGTTAGTTTTAAATACAACAAATCAGGCGTGGGGAATTAATGTTTTAGCACCAAAAAGGAATTTTTATTTATTAAATAATATTTATTTTATTTTAATTTATTATATTTATTATTTATTAATATTAATTTTTTTTCAATATTTGTATGTATAATATTCTTTATTTAAAATAAATCTACTCACC
Source organism: Ceratitis rosa (assembly GCA_037013455.1). Lineage (NCBI taxonomy): Eukaryota > Metazoa > Arthropoda > Insecta > Diptera > Tephritidae > Ceratitis > Ceratitis rosa. Next base: position 4,337,770 of record JAWMAG010000041.1, read on the forward strand.
TTATAAATTACGTCAATATTTTTATTTTTAAAAATTATGATGGTAAGTGTAAAATCTTAACAACACTCTACAAAAACTTTCTCTACTCTACACTGTTTGGCGACTAAAAGCACTTGAGCGCAAAAGCTTTTAAGCAAAACCGTTAAAGCTCAGCATAAAAAGCTTTAAAGCAACTACAATTTTCAGCTCCAAATTCCTTGTGTATGTTTTTCGTAGAAACACGAGCTTCCTATAAAATTATGAGTAAACAATTATCTTTATAGCGCTTAAGGGAGTGGTTATTGTAACGACACATTTTCTTAGAGTTATCTTTTTATAGCAAAGTTACTCTTGGGGGTAATTCACAATAAAGTTATCATAATAAGAATTTCGAAAATTATAGCAAAAGCTGTATAAAACCGTTTTATAGCATTTTTCGAAAAGCTTTTTTAACGAAAATTTTTATGGAATGAAAATAAAAAAAATCTGCAATAATTTCATTGTTTCGAATTTGCGCTCTTCCTAGTTTATAAATTAACTTTTGGTAATTTTCCTAAAAATTATAGTAAATAATCACAAATATTAATATAAATGTAATAAAAAGTATGAATAATTCTAGCGCCCTCTATATGTCATTGTTCTTTATTAAATTTAACGACATTTTGTTATTTTGACTTTTTCCTGTAGGGATATGTAGGTAAAGTCTAAAGACTATGCGGACAATCTCGCTTCGATTAATGCCAGTCGAAACGCTCGAAAAAGTCATCGAAAATTGCACTCAACGTAGCCGCGGCCAAAATTTGAAAGAAATAATCTTCAAAAAATACATTCCAAAGAATGTTATTTCGAATGTTAATAAACATCCCCAATTAAACTTGAATTTTCTTTGTTTTTTCTTTAAAAAGTAGGGAATCTCGAAATAGAACATTTGCTGCATATATTTTCGAGACTTTAGCTATAGAAAATTAATTAATAAAAATAAAATTAATATGATACTATATATATAATAATATAATCATAATAATATAATAAATAATATTATATTGTCCCTTTATATGTTATTTAGCTAATCTATAACATGTGCTGTTATTTAAGCCTTTCGATGGACTGTTAACTTTCTCTGTCCAACTTACAGTGAAAAAGGGGAAAGGTTTCCTACTATACCTACTTAACAGAGGACAACATTTCAGTTGTTAGACCGACTAATCGAAAGTTGTCATCGTCCACATTTCTGAACCATTTAGCAAGGCGGAGTTATGAGGGATTTTGAATTGGTTGTATTGTGGTAAGGGTTTAGTTTTTGTTCCTCGAGACTGGAATTTGGTTCGATCTGCTTTCAAAATGGATGAAATGATATACGTCTTCAATTTTATGACTGTCAACAGTAAAGTGGGTGCCCATACATGCATGCATTGGCTGTTTGTATTAAATATTATTCAGTATCGAACGCTTAACAGAGTTCCTTAGAAATACTGACAGAGCTTGTTTTTTGTGTTGTACTTGTTGTCCTTATATTGAAATCTAATGCTGTAACATTGCTCAATATGCAAATTTGGTAAAAAAAACTTCCGGTCGCCACCAAGAGACTACCCACTAATTACCGCTACAATCCTCTGCTTATCAGAATTTAATCTTCACCTTATACTTTACAGCACATTAAAGCCTCGTTAATATTATGCCTAGACAGAGAGAATAAAAATTTTTCATGTAAAATATAAATAATGAAATCTACTTACAGGCATTTTTTACACGCAAAATTGCGTAAATTATACAAACACACCACATGATGACGACAACTCACATGAGGTTTTTAATGAAATATGCAGAATTTTGCTTATTTATGAGCGTCGGTGTTATAAAAAATAAATATGCCAAGCAAATAACTTGTTTATGCAAAACAATTTCATATTGCGCCAAAATGTATGCTACATAACTACATAACTGTGGTCACATATGGTGGCTGGGATGGTGACGGTGACGGTGACGAGTATGGTGGCTTGAGCATTGCAAGTTTTGTTGCTAGTTTAATAGAAAAATTTCGACGCATGCACACATACATACATACATACATATTTACATATTTACATGCATACATATGTAAAACTTTCATTATGTAAGCACAAGGTGTGCACTCTGTGTATTTTAGCGGTCATAAATGAATTGCGCATACACACAAGTACACGAGTACATATAATATTAAGGAAGCAAAAGGGGATACAGGGCGGCTGGCGTCGTTAGCGCATGTGAAACGTGACGTGCAAGGTTCTTCCATCAACAGCGACGCAGGCACACATTTCAAGCTGTGACGTGGCACTTCAGCACAGCTATTCGAAGGCCTGCCTGCGGCTAAATGCATGCGTTCCACGACTTAGAAATATTGATTTTGCATTTGTTGTGTGCAGCGCAGCACAGCACAGCGCCTACCTTTAGGCATTTACTCTGTGCCCAACTGCTGTGCGGTGCTCTGTGTGCTGTGTGTGGAAACGTGTTGCAGTGCATTTTGCCAGCGGCGAATTACAAGAAAATAGACTCGTGACTGCATATACTAAGAATAAACACAAGTATTTGTGTGCATACATACATACAAACAGATATTTTTTGCTTTTCCGTGTAAAGCGGTAGTGAATCAGCGTGGAATGAAGCACCACCGTGACTACACCGCCACGTCTGTCTAAGCGGCTCGCATTGGGGGTTGGCAAAAATATAGTTGTACACAATGTCATTGCTCCCATATTTAATACCTTCCTTTGCTGTGGCTATACTCTATACTTACATATGTATGTTTGTACGTGTTGCGTTCTTTTCTTTTGCCCCCGTTGCCCTTTTCTCCATTTTTCTATTTCTCTATTTCTCTATTTTCTATTTTCATTTCCGTTTTTGTCATTTTTGCTATTAACCTCGTAGCCAAGATTTGCTAAGTACGCGCATAGTGCAAACGGGTGTAGCGTAGTGCTAACGGTACAAACGAATGACCCAGTGTGGCGTACGTTGTTATCGCCGCCCATTTCCTTTTATTTACAAAAGGCTACACTTGAAAATGCTCAGCTCGAGGGCAACAAAAACACAAATACTTTTTTGAGTGTGCAAACATTGTATGAGTATGTATGTATGAGTGTACCATATAATGGTGAATTGAGTTTTATTGTATGCTATTATTGTAGTTATTGTTGCTGTTTTGTATAGTTGTTAATGCATTATTTACACGTCTTCTATATTTCAATTCGTAACCGGTTTTATATATAAACTCAAGTAATTGTTTTGCATTTGTAAAGAGTTCGTATTTGATTTTTAATAGTGTATATTTATGTGTATGTGTATGTGAGTTGTGCTCGCCTTAGCAGAGGGGTCATGAGCCACTCTTAAGTGGTCTTAAAATTGATCATTGTCCCAAATAAATATATTAGAAATTTTAGCGAGAACTGTCTGCTTCCTTTTCCAGATTGGATTTGGTGATAAAAAAAAAAAAAAAATAAAAAAATAAACGAAACATCCCCAAATGGATCGACTTCGACGAGGTGAAATATGGTTGCCTGTAGTACTAGATTCCAGCATAAGAAAATTCACCAAGCTACTTGGATGAAAAAAATTTTCCAGTGTTCTAACATCAACTCGGATTACTATCTTGTTGCAGATACGCAATCGCCTCTGTGTAGAGTTGCAATCACAACAGACTGCGATGCGGTTTTCAATTCGGCTTGCACACTTGCTTTCTGAGAGCACTCATCAATAAGGGAACTGTGTAACTACATACCGCCGCGATGGAAACAATTGGTTTCGGCAGTGACAGAAAAAGAGTTGGTACGATGGGGAAAGCCGAACTGCAGTGGAGAGAAAACTACCTACCTCACAAGGTAGGAGGCCGAAATGCGCGAGTATGAAGAGAAAGAGGTTCCACTTGCCCCTTTAAGGGACTACAAAGCAGCTGGAGCTGACGGCCTACCGGCAGAACTATTAAAACATGGCGGTGAAGAGCTGACAAGGTGCATGCATCAACTACTTTGCAGAATATGGTCGGACGAAAACATGCCCGATGATTGGAATTTAAGTGTGCTCTGCCCAATCAATAAAAAAGGCGACCCCACAGTCCGCGCCAATTATCGTGAGATAAGCCTCCTTAATATCACCTATAAGGCCCCACCAAGCGTATTGAGCGTAAGACTAAAGCTCGCCGTCAACAAACTGATTGAACCGTATCAGTGTGACTTTAGACCTGTTAAATCAACCACTGATCAGATATTCACCATGCGCCAAATCTTGGAAAAGACCCGTGAAAAGAGAATCAACATCCACCACCTTTTCGTCGATTTTAAAGCCGCCTTCGATAGAACGAATAGGAGCTGCCTTTACGCCGCTATGTCTGAATTTGGTATCCCGCAAAACTTATACGGCTATGTAAACTGACGTTAAGCAACACTAAAACCTCCATCATAATTGGAAAGGACCTCTCCGAGCCGTTCGATACCGAACGAGGTTTCAGACAAGATTACCTTTTATCGTGTGACTTTTTTTATTTAATGCTGGGGAAAATAATACGAGCAGCAGAGCTGAATGGAGATGGTGCAATCTTTTATAAGAGTGTACAGCTGATGGCGTACGCTGATGATATCGACATCATTGGCCTCAACAACCGCGCCGTGAGTTCTGCTTTCCCCAGACTGGATAAAGCTGGGAAGAATGTGGGTCTGGTAGTGAATGAAGACAAGACGAAATATCTCCTGTCCTCAAACAAACAGTCATCGCGTTCGCGACTCGGCTCCTACGTCACTGTTGACAGTCAATACATTGAAGTCTTAGATAATTTCGTCTATATTGGAACCGGTATTAGCATCAAAAACAATGTTAGCCTGGAAATTCAGCGACGAATCACTCTTGCCAACAGTTGCTACTTTGGACTGAGTAGGCAATTTATAAGTAAAGTCCTCTCTCGACGAAGGAAAACCAAACTTTACAGGTCCCTTATCGTTCCCGTCCTGCTATATGGTGCGGAGACAAGGACAATGACAACATCTGATGAGCCGGCGTTAAGAGTTTTCGACAGAAAGGTTTTCTGTAAGATTTATGGTCCTCTACGAGTTGGCAATGGAGAATACCGCAGCCGATGGAATAATGAGCGACATTGACATAGTTCATCGAATCAAGAACGGCTTTTACGCTGGCTAGGTCATGTGGTCCGGATGAATACGAATACTCTAGCTTTGAAAGTTTTCGATGCAGTACTCGGTGGTGGAAGCAGAGGAAGAGGAAAGACCAGGTAGAGAAGAACCTGACTGTACTTGGTATTTCCAACTGGAGCCAAACAGCAAAAAGAAGTAACGAATAGAAGAAGAATAAAAAGAAGAAGAAAAAGAAGAAGAAGAAGAAGAAGAATAAGAACAACAACAACAAGAAGAAATATCAATCTATTTGAAAAATATGCATATTTATGATTCATTTTAGTTAAATTTTTGGATGATATACTTAAATGGAATACTTTTGTTTCCTTAAAATGAACCAGAGACCTGGAACCAAGTTCGATTTGTTTCCATTTCTTTAAGGGATTACCGACAGTTTGTCAAAAATTTGTATGATTTGGATATAAGCCTTCGAATCTCATCAATATCAGGGAATGTTCACTATTGCCCAGTAAGAAGAAAATTCCTGTGAATAATGCTTTGGGCAATGCGGAAACATATATATATGTGTGTTCGATTTCCTTTTTGACCTCTCAAGTACATTTTAATACGCGATAGGCAGGAGATCAAAAAGATTTTAGAAGGCTTAGGCGCTAATGTACAGGCTTCTATAATTATATTTGCATTTATTTATGTATATACATTATATTCTCTGTAAATGTCTGTATATATGCATATTTATGCGCCACTGATTGCATTTGCATTTATCGTTCGTATTTTAAATGATTTACCTTACCTAAATGTATTTGTGTATAACTGTACATACGAATATACATTTATTGCGAATGTTTCTGCAAATACACCTTGTTGTGGCGCATGTACTTATGTAGGTATATGTATGCATGTGTGTGTGTTGGTGAACTTTCTGCTGCGAATGGCTGCTGTTTATTTGAAAAGTCACTGGCTGGCATAAAACACCGGCAGCAGTTAGTGGCACAACTACATACAAAATACAAACAAATATACAAAATAATAATAATATCAACAACAACCAAATCTACTAAAATAATATTCTCACAGCGGCAATTGCTGTACAGCGTCAGCCGGAAAATGCAAGAAAAGGAAATTAGAAATGGAAATTATTATTGTAATTTAAATGTTAAGCGCATTGTTGTTGTTACACAACTTGCTCTATATACGTGCATATATATATATATATATATGAAGAGTGCTTTAAATTGTTGCAACTTTTGTTGTTGGCACTACATTTATATATACCATATACCTATGCACGTGCATATACTATTTCATTATTTTTTCTATTTTCTGTTTTCTGTTTTTTCCTGTTTTGTTTATTTGTGTGCTTGGCTTTCCCCTTTACTAATGTTAGTTTTTCTGGTTTTGTTGTTGTTGCCGTTTTTTGAGGTCCAACTGCAACTAATAGTGTATACGTAACTTCAAATTGCCGTTACTGCACTTTATATGGCACATGCAACTATTTACATATATATATTTGTATGTATGTATATATGTACATATGTAACTGCACACTTCCATATCGACATTTATATTTGCTATTTTTAATATTTTTTCGCTTTTGGCTTGTTGTGTAGGTCACGAGTTTCTGATTTTGTTGTTGTTGTTGTTACTGCTTTAATTGTTGAATTCATTAATTGCCATGCACACTTATCCACATGCACGCCGGACTTAGAAAGAAATATTTGAAGTACGTTTTTAAACAAACAAACATACATACATATATACAATAGAAGGTAACTTTGCCTGGAAGTGTTTCACCTATGATTGCAAGCTTTTAAAGAAGTATTTGTATGGAGAATTTTCCTGTCTCTCTCTCTCTCTGGGAAGACATAAAAAGAATCAGCATCGTCGTGGCACTTTCAAAACTGGAGTATTTTCATTCATTAGGATCACTTGACCTAGCCATCGTAGTCGCTGTCCCTTCATTCGTTGAACCATATCAATGCCGCCGTATAACTCGTTCAGCTCGTCGTTTCATCGGCTGCGGTAAACACCGTAGTCAATGCGCAAAGGACCATAAATCGAAGTCTCTGGGGCCGACTCAGCGGATGTTGCTATTGTCCAGGCATCTGCGCCATATAGTAGGACAGGAATGTTGAGACCGCTACAACAACAACAACAACAACAACAACAACAACAACAACAAAAACAACAACAACAACAACAACAACAAAAACAACAACAAAAATAACAACAACAACAACACCAACAAAAACAACAACAGGAATGTTGAGTGACTTGTAGAGTTTGGTTTTCGTTCGTCGAGAAAGGACTTTACTTATCAATTGTCTACTCAGCCTAAAGTAGCACCTGTTGGCAAAAGTGGATCCGTCAGTATGATCCCGAGTCCAAAAAGGAGACAATACAGTGAATTAAAAAAGGCCAGTATTACGCCAATTTGTTGAGTCAAGAGCTTGAGACAGTCATACAGAAGAGACGTGACAAATTACCGCGCGGAGTGCTGTTTCTCCAAGACAATGTACCCGCCGCTCACACCGCTCAGGTTGCGAAGGATGCCTTAAAAGCTACTGGATTTACAGAAATTGGCCATCTATCCTACAGTCCGGAAATGACTCCCAGTAACTTTACGCGGAGAAGATTTTCAGACGACACTGAGATGAAAGCGACCATAGAAAACCATTTTGAAGAGATAGATAAGAATATTTTTCCAATCGTATTTCCCTTGACTATATTGAGAAAAAACATAAAACAATATACATATTTACATATTTGTTTCATTAAGTACTTTAGGTCGCGAAAAGGTCAGCTGCCCCTCATACACGTATGTTACAGATACATGTTCTCAAATCTCAGTCCTTACTAGACTTGGGTACTGTATTTTGCTACCTCCTTTACCGAAATTTACAATACTAAGATATAATTGGAGAAGCTTATTCCATCTAATATTAGTATATTTTTTTAAATTTGTTTACTTTATACAATTATTTTACACTGATAAACAAATACTTTTACTATTTTCATATTATTTAGTTTTCACTTTTATGCGAGAGTCCTTATTTGCCAATTTTTTCCATTTTTATTTGCTAATATTTATTTACAGTCATTCATATATATACATACAAATACAAATACAAATACAAACACAAATGTTATGTTCAAATGCTTGTTTATTCGATTGCATTTTATTGCGCTCGGAAGCAGAGTTGTTGTTGTGTTTTTTTCTCTTCTTTTCTTTTCGATACTCTACACAAATTCACTTTTGTTTTTCAAATACACAAACTACAGCTCACAACTCTCTTCATGCATTCACTGTTATTTACAACAACATATTGTACACAAATATATTTGCATGTATTATATACATATGTGTATATATAGGTATATATTATATTTGTATTTTTCCCACTATGCACCTTTGTATGTACGACATGGCGTATAAGTAATGTTAAATTACCAGGAATTACAGCACACAAATACACACTTTTATATATATACATATATATGTATGTATGTATATTTGTTTTTATACAGCAAGCTGTAGTACAACGTTCACATCCGCCACTGGCATGCGATGGCTTTTTTACTTTTTTTGTTTTTTTTTTTACCTCAACAATCACTACTGCCTCTACTCTTCTGGCCGTCGCATGTGCTGCTGTGCAGTGCTGTGCAGTGCTGTGCTGTGCTTTGCTGCAAGTTATGCTTTTGCCAGTTTGGTGGCACTGCTCTGACTTGTCCACTTTGCTCATCGTTGCAAATGTATGCATATTAAATAATATATGTATGTATATATATATATATATGTATTTTTGCTTTGCGCGCGTGTAACTGATGTTATTATATTTTCAATATACATACATACATAGGTACATACACACCTTTACATATATATATATATACAGATAAAATCACCTACATTTACTTATGCAGTTTTACATTTTGTTATATGCATGTAAGTATGTTTGTGTGTAGTTAATTTAACACTGGTATTACATTTCCGTATTATCAATTTTTTGTTTTTTTTTTCTCATATTTTTTTGCTTTGCTTTTCTACACTTTTTCCTCTATACTCTGCATTTAATTCAAACGCCAATTTAACTCACATTCACTTTGATTGCCATACCGTATTGCCTGCAGTTATTACAAGTTTTACTTGATATATGCATATACCTACATATATTGTATTGGTATGTATTTGCTAAATATACTCTACAATGGTATCTATGTATATGTGTGTGTAGAGTGAGTTTTCTTATTGTTTTGATTTTATGCTTTATTTTTTTTTTGTTCACTGCGCCATCTCTCTGTCAGGCATTGTTGACTCGCACACGGCATCGGTAGTAGTACATACTCGTACATACAACTAGTATAATAGTTTTATCTCAATTGTTTGAATTTATGGAAAGAAATATTTACTTTATTTTGTTAATACCATTTGCTTGGTTTAACTTTCTCTGTGCCTTTTTAATGCATTTATTGGAAGTGCATTGTATTTTTATTAAAAAAAAAGTTATACTCTTTTGTGTAGAGCGAAAAATATTTTAAATGTTTAAATAAATATGTAAACATTAGTTGGCTTCTCTGAATTGGGTTTGGGGTGATGTTCTGTTGTGGTGTAATATGCAAAAATGGAAAATTATTCATATACTTTGTGCACAATTCATTGCACAATTTCCTTTGTTTTTAGTATAATAATGGAATTTTGCCGAAATTTTGAAAAAAATTCTTAATTTTTTTTATCGAAATAAATAACGAAGTACGCAGACGCAGTGTCACAATATTACTTCTTATGTCAAGCGGTTTTTATAATAGGTACGAGTAGCCCTTACTACCTGTTTGCCTGATTTTCCACCTCTGAACACCTCTCAACTAAACCCAACCTCCTTCCTCCTCCTCAAGCGTTGGATGGAGCTTTGTATAGAAATGTGCGCAAATGGGAAAGGTTTTTGACTGTCATTCGCCTGAAAGCGGCCACAAACTATACTTTTTTATATGGCTTAAACAATTATCCTTTGGGCAGCCAACAAACTACTAATAGGAAACGATCACATGTAGAACTTTCAATATTAAAAGGATGCTTGAATGATAAGTAACAAAAAGCCTTGCATTAGAAATTCTATTTTTGATTAAGTGCCATAGAATATCCGATCATTTCATTGGGAAGTTATTGCTACACAGCTGTCAACCGTAAAGAATAAGGAACGACTTTAATGCGCTTCAAAAAGTCTGATGAATGAGACAATGACCAAGAAGGGGAGTTCTTGTGGTATTTATTTTATCTACTATTTAAAGGAGTGTAAATTTGTCATCGGACTCATGGTGGAAGAGAGCTCTGTTGACGAATTTTGGCATTCACTCCGGTGGATGAGCGTCTATGCCCAATCCATATCAAAGCAAAGTTCATTAACATATCGCTTATTTACCTTAAAATTCGAAAGGAAAAGAAGGACGATATGATACTTACGAGCACCGCCCATAATACGATATCAATATTTTCCTTGGATGGGTAAAGAAGTTACAGTCGGCACAAAATTCGGGAAATACTGCCTACAAGATAAAACATCCCAAATAAACAGATTCGATTGACTTTATCAGGACTGGATACCACAGACTAGATTCAACTACAAGAAAATTTATTAAGCTGCCTTCAGAAAACTCATAGCCAAATCAATCATGTTCTATCCACTTTTCTTTATATGTATGCACGAAGGAAGGTTCGATGTCTATAATAAGAACGGATAGTCAGTCGGTTTTATTATCGATTTGTAATCTTGTTCTCTGAGGACACTCATGATCAATTCCATATAGGAGAACTACGACTACCGCTGAAGAAACAACTGGCTGCCAGAAGGTCGAAAGAAGAGCTATTCGAGGTGTAGGAGGGAAAGCATTCCATGTGGTAGAGCTACTGATAATTTAAGAGGGAAGCTAGATGCATGTGTAGACAAAAAAAGAGAGAGATCGAAGTGCGTTAGTGTATTAAGAGTTTGAAAGGTAAGCTTTCTGCATTAAATGCTCGAAAAAGATGATGCGGTGACAATTCGTCCGATGATTGGAACCTAAGTCTGCAACTCTAGTGTGCCCAATTTTTGTGGGATAAACCTCCTTATTATTGCATATAAGGTCTTCACTAGCACATCACCAACGAAATGATCAAAAATTAGCAGTGTGGCTTTATACGAGTATCTGGTAGATCTCCCATTTTGATATGAAACTCAACTTAACTCTCATTGTAATTGTACGAAATAAAATTTCAGACATCAATGAAAAAGTTAAGTCGGCTTTGAACTTCTAAAAAATTTAGGTTCTTGTCCCACTTATTGGATTTAAACATTAAATTCAAAGGAATCGTGCAGGGAAAAATGCTAGTTGTTAACTAAAGGCGAAGTGGTTTGAATTTTGCACTAACTAGTTAAATACTAGTTTGGATTTTTATTTCACAAAAAAAAAGAAATTAAAAAACTATTATACGATTAAATCGAGCTTGAGCTCCACCTTCCATTCGGTTTCCATAAACAAACCTAAAAGCTTAAATTAAAAAAACAATAAAATTTCTTAAAAATACCCTACAGGTGGCAACCCTTTAACATAATTTAAATGATAACCATGTCCTGAGTAAGTGAAAAATTTCTACGGAATCAGGTAAGCAATTTTCAAATTTTTCCTTCGAGTGCCCATCATTGAGATTCCACATCAAAAATTTTTTTTAAATAATCGTTTTTTATTATCGTTTGATGCAGCTTTTCAAAAAAAAATTTTAGAAAGGTGATACGTGATTGCCTAACCGATTATTGAAAGGGCCGTTCAAACAATGGCTGATCAGTATGAGTATCAAATATTTGTTTAAAATTCGATTGTCAATTCTAAGTATTAATTATTATGATTTTCCTTAACCATTCTGATACACACATACGTGTACGTTTGAATTACATTTAAATATTATTTGTTGCTCTCAATAGCACTAAAACAAAAATCTTTTGAGTTTTCATCACCTCTGTTGGCAGCCTGCGTGCTGTTGTTATTTCTTTTTTCTTTTTTCATTTTCATTTTTGTTTTATTTTTATATTTTTTATATTTTTGTCTGGTCTTAATTCCCATTCAAGCTGCCAGTACCAATCGTCTGCCATAGAGTCTGTCTATCTGTCTGCCACTTGTTTGTCTGCGCTTAATACCCGCCGTGCTCATACCTCAGGCAGGCTTTTTTTCCAAATGTACTCGTACTTCAATAAAAGCGCGGCTGTGTGGCTTTGCGGCTAACATCATGGTTGCACCATGGCAGCAATATGAGCGCAATTTTTTTTTTGTGGTTGTACCCACTTGACTGCCACTTTTCAGCTAATACGTGGCGTTTTTGACTGACAGCCAGCCAGCTATACCGTATGGCACATACGTAGGGGTTCGTATATTCATGTTCTACCAGATGGTAAATCGGTTAAATACTAGACTGTTTGTAGAGACGGTTCAAATGTGGAAAACCTCAGTTGTATGGACACCTTCTGCAAGTTGTTTCAAAATGAAGGATAAACCGTACTTGGATAGATGGATGGATGTTTGGGAAGTTAATGAGGTAAAAGGCTTGTCGGCTGCTCCAGCGGTTGCCGCAGTTGGGTTCTTCACAACCACGCAATCAATAGTAGATGAGCACTTCCTTGGACAAAGTTGCGAGAGTATTCCTACCTAGCCAAGGAGGTCACAACTTTCCTAGCAATTGCGAGTTTTGACTGACTCCAAATGTGATTTTAGTTCTCCAAAAATAACCTAACCTAAAAAATAGTCCATTTTTTAAACCGTTTACATTTATAACACCAGCAAATAACCACTTTTTAACTAGTTCCATTGAGCGACAGTCGAGGTCTCTTTTACCCCTTACATATGCACACATCAGCCAACTCGCTCGTGATCTATCCGCCTTTGTGTGTGTGCACACTTTAAAAAGCCTTGGCTTGCGCTGCGTTCATTCAATGCGAAAATTATTTATGAATTATTCAAACAAAAAATGCAATTTGCCTTTTTATTAAAGGGTAATGAAGCAAATTTACAAATAAATCGATTGCAATCAGTGTTGCTGCACAAAAGCTCTCCAGCGCTCCACCCCTCTCCACACACACACACACACACGCTTGTTCATACGCATGAACCTTGTTGGCTTGGCTTAAGAAGAATATTGGTATAATTTTTCGATTAAAAATTATTTTATGAAAATTAAAAAATAAAACTAAATAAAACAAAAACAATAACAACTAAAAGAACACTTCATGCCACAAGAGAAATAAAAGCTCAATGGACCGGAGATAATTTAGTGCGAGAAAATGAAACAAAAACAACAACTGCGGTCACCGTTGCGGTCGGTGAATGGACAATTTGTCGGCAGGTCAACAGGTCAAATGATTTGAAAACATTTTTTGGTTGTGGTTTTTCAAAAAAAAAAAAAAAAACAAAAAAAAAAAATAAAACAAATTAACTTTTGTTCGGTCAAATTGAAAAACAAGTTAATTTAGCATGACCTTGGAATTTTAATTAATTTTTAAATATTTATCTGGCGAATGCGTGCAAATAGAAACATTGATTTGTGGTTCTAAGTTATTCAATTTGCATAAATAATACATACAAACATTTGTAAATACAATATATTTAAAAAAATATGCCAAAATTATTTCAATTTATGCATAGGATGTTCCAATAAGAGGTGTGCTTTTGTTATTCAAAGAAAAATTAAATTTTTGAAAAAAATTTTTTGGATACTTTTTCCACTGTAAACAGGACCGTATCCTTTTTATGAAATTTTCCATCACCAAATGGCTGCTATATGCCCTGAATAGCTTCTCCTACTTTGACATCTTGAACCGACGTTGACGTAGATCGTATCTTTCAAGAGGCCCCAAAGGAAGAAGTTGCAAGGTCTTAAATTACAAGATCTCGTTCCGATTTGCGATTATCTCTTCCAGAGATGTGACGGTATGGAAACTTTTCCTTTAAAAGATCTATTTTTTCTTTCCTTGTGTGGGAAGCAGCGCCATCTTTTTGAAAGAAAACGTTGTCCAGATCAATACCATCCAATTTCGGCCATAAAAAATCATTAATCAGCTCTCTATAGCGCAATCCATTCACTGTAAATGTTGCTCCGGCCTCGTTTTCGAAAAAGTAAGGTCCAATGACCCCGCCGAACCATATCTAAACCGCACCAAACAGTTACATGTAGATAATGGAGAGGCTTTCCAACAATTAATCTTGGGTTTTCCGAGCCCCAGATGCGACAGTTTTGCTCATTGACGTAGTGATCAGGGTGGAAATGGACCTCATCAGTCAAGATGATTTTTTGATGAAATTCCGGATCATTTTAATGCATTTCAAAGATCCAATCAGCAAAGACAACTGAACTGTATGAGCCTTAAGACTCAGATCGTTATGCAAAATACGGTGTAGCGACGTCCAACAGACCATTTTTTCCATCAATTTCTGTATTGATGTGACATTTGCCGGCTATTTAAAATAACACATCTTATTGGAAAACCCTTTAGTTCATTGCGGAGGATTGGAGTATTGGAATTTTAATGACTATTTCAACTTCCTTCCAGATTATGGCTTGCAATTCAGTCCATAGCAATTTAAATAAAGCAATATTACCTCTCTTCCCTCCTTAAAATCGTTGATGGTATGGGAATATGTCAAGAATCTTAATGAAGTGGGCGAACGAAAAAGTTCGGCTCATCTGTCTTTTGGGACATACAGGTATTTAAGAGCATGAAATAGCAGATAAACATGCGAGAGACTGGCCTCAGCCTCGCCAGCGGGGCCTTCTTCCCTACAGATCCTGACACAATTAAAGAGGAGCTAAGAAATGACAATACCAGAAGATTTTGGTATTTAGAGACAAAATATTTTTATTTTTTATTTATTTATTTATTTAAAAGAGAAACAATTATTAATAATTATTCCACTTACAAACTAAAGCACTGGCTGCCAGGGCCTTCGGCTTATTTTTAAACTAATGTAAAAGTGTTATACAATGTAAGGTTATTAAAGTATCAAAATTATAAATTATTTCTAGCTTATGTGATAATAATAAAAATACTACAAAAATATCAATAATATTTTATATTGGATAATGATTTTTTTTTTTTTTTTTTTTTTTTTTTTTTTTTATTATATGGTTATTTTACAAAGAGATACAAATTTTGCAATTAGTTTAATGTTACGGTCACTAGGGATTTTAAGATGATCAGATGGCTTGGAGTTGTTGAATATTCCACTTCTTATTACTTGTGAGTTTGGGCAGTTGTAGGAATAAATTAAAAATACTAACAGGATTTCTTACAGGATCGGTAGATTGTTTGAATGTGAAGCTGTCACTCGAGACAGATAGGAGTCATTCGACCGAAGTAAAATCACATCCAATCAGTCAACCCTAGGATTGTTTGAAATAATGTGAAAGAATAGGAGGGAGGGAATAGATCACTGCTCATCTATCTATCTATCCACCTTCCCAATTCACCGTCTGCGGATTTAGAAGTTTGCTCCTACCTGCTAGAATATTTTCTAATTCTTCTTCTTCTTGTTATATCGGATAGAATAATGTAAAGCTGACTGATGTAGTCAAAGCTATCTATTGGGACATCGAGTTGATTAAAAGGGGTCTGACCTTAAAGAAAAAGTGGTGGTAGACGAGGCGATTTCAGTGGATATTCGAAAGTAATTTGCTCTACCCTCTTTCCAAGTGTCCGATGGTTACGGATAGGTTGAGCCCTTTCTTGAGGAGGTTTACTCCCCTAAACCGTTCATTCAGCATCTGCATTTTTATTCCGGAATTTAGAACATTTAGAATTCCCTCTAATCCCCTGAACCCCTTTCCTGTTGAAGTCAAGCAGCCCGTTAGTCTCTAGCAGCTTCCTTAGACGGTGGGTGACAGAGGATGGATCATCTAAATAGGCAGTCGCCTAAAATCTGATTGCATCTTTAGTGTTCGTACCCTTCGGTTTATTTACTATGATTCACCAGTTGACTGATCTGAGGATTTTTGTGTTCAAATTGGCGTAAACAGCCATGTTTTTAAGCTAGGTCTGCCGCTTTCGGGTGGGAAGACGCGGGCAACAGGCCATGCCAATTACCACAGCTGTTGAATTGTTGGCAAATGGTCTCATGTGAGGGTTCACGTTGCGGTTGGTGTCAGAGAGAGTATGGAGGCAGCCTCTGTAGAGATCCTTTGGACAGTGGAGGTAGGTTGTTGGCTACCCAAAGTGGTAATGGTGGCATTGGAACTGTCATAGAGGCTTAAAGCTGTTAGGCGTTGGCAACGTGTGATTGTTCCAACCAAATAACTTTATCTGTAAACCTAAGAGGGATAGAGCTTCAGAAACAATGAGAGCCCTTGTCCAGATAAAAATCGGAAATGGAATCCTATTCATAAAAAATCGATGAATCTACGCCTTTTGTAGTGGATTAAATCTGCATTCCACCTTACCTAAGATTCAATCTTCTATTCGATTGTTGTACTATGAGTGACTGTAGTCCACCGCCAACGATCTCATATCAAAGGCGATGCGTAACGTGCTGGCTGCAGAGGACAACCTCTGCTACGTTGGAGGGATGAGGTGGAAAGTGCTCTGGCTTCACTTGACATTTTCAGTAAGCAGTCATTGCGATAACTAAGAAGAAGAAGATTAGTTTGGGTAACAATTGATTCGTTGAGCAAAACATTCATTGTACATATAGATTTATCGTTTCTCGATAGCAAGGCATCCAATATTAAAAATCTTACTTTCAAAAAATATTTGCTGAATCTGTACAAACCAACATGTTGTAGTAAGCAAGTCAATTGCAACTGAACAGTCTGCAATAGACAAATGTTAGCATACCCAATCGAATGCCACTAAAAATCCATGTTAAAACCAGAGAATGTTAACATAGCAGTATGTCTGTTAGTGTACATTACTGTAAGTTATACAGAGAACATAAATCAATGTTAAGGAATCTAAGCAAAAGTTCATTTAAATGTTGGCATAGAAATAGCGGATATTGAGCTAATATAAAATGTTTTGAGTATTAAAATTTAATTTAACAGCAAAACTAGATGATTTAAACGTCCTCCGGAATGTTACTGACCTCACGCAATATTTAAGCTCTAGTAGATATGTATATAAAATGTACTTTTCTATGCTATTATACGACATTTATTGTTGTCTGAGGATATTATTAAAGCAAAGTGTGTATATGTATGTACATACATATGGTATGTGTGCTGTAATTTTTTTTTTATGGTAGCAAATGTGATGGAAAAATATATGTTAGTGTGTCTTGAGTTAGCGATTGAGTGGAATTTTTGTAAATTTCTTGTTATTATGCAATTAATAATTTATAGTTATGTTAGAGTTTTGAACACTTTAAGAAAAAAAATAATTTTAAATTTAATTACAGTGCACCTTAGGTGAGATTTTTAATAAAATAAAAGTAAATAATAAAAATAAATAAAAAAAATAAATAATAAATAATAAAAAAATAAATAATAAATAAAAAATAATAAATAATTAATAATAAATAATCATAAAAAATAATAAATAAAAATATTTCACTCATATTTTAGTGTTGCTTTGAAATGCTAAGGAAGTGCGAATTAAAATCGAAAGTGTAGCGTTTAGTGTATATATGTATTTTAGAAAGTAACAGTGCTTTGATTGAGATGCTTTTGATAAGATAGATTTCCCAATATCGGAGAAAAATGTTACTTCAAAAGAGGTCTGTGAAGTCAGAAAGAACTCTACTCTTCTCTGTACGACATAGTCCACACTAAATGCGATCTGTCTAAGCTTATAAAACAAGTCAAAGTTCCAAAGTGGTTTTTAGGCTCAGTCCTGTAATACCAACAATTAATTTAAGTTAATTTATTGAAGCCCAAGCAGATTATTGCTCAATAAGATGAAATGCAGAAAGGTAGAGAAAGATGAGTAAGAAGATATCAATGGAACTATTTTACACTGATGACCCTAGTCGAGTGGGTATGGTAAATGACTTCCTTAAACTCACCTCACATATATATATATTCCCTAATATACATAGCTAGATAATTAATTAATTAATTGGAAGGACCCACAGTTTATACTAAGCCGCTGAGGTTATCCATCCTCACAGGTCGCTACTTAATAAGATGACACGCAGAAACCCACAAAATTATAAGAAAGAACAGACAATTTCAATGAGACTGTGGTGTGTGAAGTAAAGGCAGATTGAGACCGAAAAGGAACTGTAAGAGCTCTTACTTCTAAAAAGGTGGCATATTTCTAATAATAAAGGAAGCCTAACGGGCAACAGCCAATATAATGGTAAGCAAAACATCTTGGCCCATCAGTAACAAGCTTTTATAAGAGCTGCAAGAATGATGAAGAAGGACATGGACGATGGGAAACATTACCTTTGCATATATCATTCACAGTTAAAATGGAACCGTATCATTAGAAAAAAAAAAATTTAATATAAGTAATTTTTGGGCCGTGTTAAGCGCCAAAAAATTTATAATTTTCTTTTTTTAATTCCATGTAATAAAATAATATACATTTTACACCAACTCAATGCTACTTCACTTTACTCTCTTCAATTCAGCACTGTTACGCTCACGTCCTTGCGCTTGTCTGCACTCAATGCGCTCTCTCGCCACGCTCTCACATAGTATTTCCCCTACGGATAAATATAACATTGCGCTCTTTTTGCTCTCGCCAGCAACACTTCGTTGTTGCGCTCTCATTCACCACATTCAGCGCTCATACGCTCTTTCACTTTCACCTCATTCGGCGACTGGGTTACGCTAACATCGTGCACACGTTGTTAGTCAATGCTCATATGTTCATTCGTCGATGGACAAAGGGAAAATTAAAATAAAAATCAAATTTTACGATGTGAACGAAATTCGAGCACCGAATCATCGTAGCAGCACGAAATATGTGAAGGACAACGTGGTGGCTAATACGATGGCATACCTATAAACATTCTAATAAGGAACTGAGCGCTTGGCATACATACGCTGGTTGGTATTAAAGTATGTAAATACGGATATATGTATAGGTATATATACAAGTATATATATCAATTCCTGTGTGGCACGCGTAAAAACCAGCAAAATTGTAACAGGAAATGCGCGTACATATACATGTACATACACCAAAAAGGACTATAAAAAACCATTTATGTTTGGACATAACGCATGGCATGCAAGATTACAGCACAAGAGCGGGCAACGGTTGGTAATATAATGCCAAAAAGCCGTTGAAAAGCTGGCAAGAGAATGCCCTCAAAGGGCATGGCGACCGCAAGCAAATGTAATAAACCCACAAGTATGTTTGTATTTTTACATATGTACATATGTGTGTATGTATTTGCAAAATGTACTTTGTTTCACATAATAATTCACGGCACACACATCGCTATTATCCTTTCACTCGACACGATGTATGCGTGCGTACATATATAATGTGTGCATATTTGAGCAGTCATACTCCAGTGTTATAAATACATACATATGTACATACATATAAACACATATGAGTGCTAACCCATTCAATGCACTCACTCACTCTTTGGTTGGCTCAACTCGGCCTTGGCTGTATTGTTTGGATCGGATCATTGCCGTATGAAGCACGGACAATAGTGCTCGGGGAAGTAATAATTTACGTAGAACTCGCAAATACTTTTGCCAAAACAGTGCTTGATATAATTATGTCATAAACTGAAGTTATGATTTTTTTCAGATTTTTAAAATAATTTTTTAAGTGACAAAATTGTATATAATATATTGTTTGGAGATGCGTAGTTATCGGGGTGTATTACGAGCAGATAATTGGCATAAAGTGAGCGCAAAGGTCAGAGGATGAAAATCAATACAATTATTTTATGTTCCGTAAACATTAAAGCAGCTGCATTAGCCGAGTTGTTAACATTGCTTACTTACACCAGGATGGCCAGAGCTCGAGTCCTAGTTCGACTACCATCCAAAATTATAGAAAATCAATTTGTCAGATTGCGGTGGCCTCTTCACAGGGAATGTCAAGATATATTTGTGTACATTTGTCCGATTTAAGTCAAATATGCGCCGTTTTGTTCACAAACTTGTTGCCAACGAGATGCCAACTTCATTATACCCCTCTCGTTGAAGGATGCGTCCCTATTGGCCTCGAGGCCAACTTCTCACCATTAAGTGCATTCGCCATGGACAGGAAAATATGGTAATCACTTGGTGCCAGGTCCGGACTATAAGGTGGGTGCATTAGGACCTCCCATCCGAGCTCCTGGAGCTTCTGGTGCATCACCAAAGACGTGTGTGGCCTGGCTTTGTCCTGATGGAGCACAATTCGGTATCTGTTGATCAAAGATGGCCTCTTCTGGATAAGTGCTGCCTTCAAGCGGTCCAGTTGTTGGCAGTAGAGGGCCGAATTGAGCGTTTGGCCATAGGGGAGCAGGTCGTAGTAGATGAAAAAATGTAAAATATAGGAAATTTTCTCTTTGCTGGTGTCCATCTTTGACGAGCGCTCACAACGTAATGAGTTAATCCATCGAAAAAAAACAAAGACAAAGCGCGAATAAACACGTTTTCAGCGCCGTATAGTATGACATGATGCGACACCTAACACCAGTACTATGGACAATAACGCCATCTCTTAGATAAAAACCGAACGAAATTTTTACTTTACCTAATATTTTCGTGGCTCCATAATGAAATCCTCCAATGTTGAATTGGGTTCAATTTAATTGGGTTGCAGGTCGCTTGTAGTTTGCCGCATAGTTGAGGAGGAAGGACATTGAGAAAATGTTTCAGATTGTAACGCTCTTGTTATCGTCTCTTGCCCATAGCTTCTAAACAAAGAGGGCTGTTAGAGCCTTCTCCTTGAGGGTGCCTATCTGTTGACATAGGCGTTATCCATCTCAGCGAAAATGAACCGGTTTATTGGGACAGATTTCACAAGCATGCGATGTGGTCGGTAAGCCATTTTTTGGTACACCCAACTAGATCGTGTAATGCTGCATCGACTGGATTGTCCTGAGAATGGGCGTGTTGCTTTCTCGAAGGGCTGTTCGGAGTGAACTTTTGGTGTATAAAGCTGACGAGCAACTTTTCAAAGCTGTTTAAGAGTAATGAGATAATATTGCTGGATCGAAAGTCCTTTGGAGTGACGTGATTGGCTTAGAGAACGCTTTAGCTTTGGCCCAGGCCCGGAGAATGGAGACTTTATGCAGAGAGGTTTTGTAGGTTTAACATAAAAATGGAAGTAGGATGTCTTCAGTCATCTGAGTACCGACGACTTACAATGCTGCTGGTATAAGAAATATATTCGCTTATCCTGCATGGTTGTGGTCTATAGAGGAACTCGGAGTGTGAATGTTCAGCACGTCATCGTGAGATGTAATCCAGGTACACATATGTAACTGCATATATTAAAATAAGTATTTCTCCATATGTATGTATGTACGGCTGCCCGCATTGATGTCTTGCATTTATTTGCTGAGCCTTGAGTCTTGCCTATTCCTTTAATGCCTTGGTATTGAGTGTAAGGACAATGCCGAATGTTGGCCTAAAATGTGGCGGATTGCTGCCAATAGCAAAGTACAGTACAAACACATTCACAAAAGATGCAAAACCAAAAAAAAAACTTTCTCCTCCACCGCTGACTATCGGCAACCACAGTTCACATTCTCGTTTTGTTTTTAACTGAACTCACCGTTTTCATAGTTGAATATTGTTTTTGTTTTTTTCTCTTCTGCTTTGTCACATGTGTACATTGCACCAGAAGGTCGTACGTAACAAAAGCAAAAGCAAACATAATAGTAAATGCAACCGCTGCAACAACAATAAAACAACAACAACAAAACAACAATGCAAATGGAAACCATAATACACAATGAGCTGAGATGGAGGGAACCGCATGTGTTCTAGCACCGGATGCACAGGATGCACAGGATGCACCGGATATTACGAATTATTAACCTTCGCTTGAATTTCATTCGATCTGCAATACAACAAAAATGAAAGCAACAACAAGACCATAACCAAAAATGCTGCGTTGCCAACTAAACCACCTGAGAGGCGTGGTGGCTTCATACCTGCACAGGTTTTTGTACGCCAGGATGGAAATTTTTGGCAAAACGCCTATAAGTATGCTATGCTTATACATATGTACACATATTTGCAAGTATGCTCGTGTGTGTGTGTGTGTTTGTGCTATGTGACGCCACATTTTCACACCGCCTGCGGCTAGCAGCCTCATTGAGTCAACGTCCGGCTCATTGTTCGGTAATTGTGGTCGACAAATGACGTTTGTGTGTGTGTGTGCGTCTCTTCACTGTTTTTGTTGTTGTTGTTGTCGGTTACCTGCGGTTAATTTGTTGAACGCTTAAAACAAGCTTCTAGCGCCAAACACCAAACCACAATTGTGCAAATAGTTCCAGCGTCGATCTTACATTTGTTGTATATATATATGTATGTATTGTATATGTATGTGTGCCTATGTATATTATAAGTATCCATTGATGTTCACACTTGTGGTGCTTGACTCCTTTGCCTTCATTCACAGCCCTCGGAATGTTAGTATGTAAGTGTGCGTAATCTCCCACGGCTCTATTGTCTGAGTCTGTGCCTCGCTTTTGTCTTTACCTTTGTTCGCTTTCCGTTTGTCAACTTAAGCTGGTTTTTGTTTCAGCGTGCTCTTCAATGCACATTTGTATGACTGCAGACAATACACTCGTATACATATATATGTACGTACATATGTATGAACATTATGTGATCGAAATTTAAAACTTTAATATTTCAGCGAGTTGCAAGTGGAGGCCTCTAAAGCCGACGAAGATATGAGTCTGACCTTTTTATTCCTTTGTTCACCATTCGGCTGAATAAGAAAAATCGCTAAGTTTAAAATCCATCGTTACTCTCTCTTAGCCGCAATTCAAGGCAAACATTCAAGTTTCCTGAAGGCAGTTATCTATACAGAGCTTTCATCACCACTCTTAAGTAGAGAGACTCAATAACTACGGTATGAGGAATAACACGACTGTATCATCGGCTTGAAATCCGCCGTGCAAGAGTTGTGAAGAACGAGACAAGAACGATGGAAGATAGATTCTTGTATTAGGTGAATAACAATTTGCTTTATTCATTTGAAAATGTCGAAATTTGTACCAGATGAAGTGTTTCTGCGGGAAGTTCTTCTTCATTACTTTAACATGAAGAAAAGTGCTACCGAAAGCCATCGTTTTTACTGGACGTTTATGGTGACCATGCTTTAGCCGAACGAATGTGCCAAAAGTGGTTTACATGGTTTAAAAGTGGCAATTTCGACTTAGACGACGGACAGGAAAAAAAAATTTCAAGACGAAGATTTGGAGACATTGCTCGACGCAGATGCATGCCAGACGCAAGAAGAACTTGCAAAAGTATTAGGAGTTGATCAAGCAACCGTTTCCAGACGATTAAAATCATTCGGATTCATCCAGAAGATTGGAAATTGGGTGCCTTATGAATTAAAGCCAAGAGACGTCGAACGTCGATTCTACATGTCAGAAATGTTTCTTCAACGCCACCAAAAGAAGTAATTTTTGCATCGGATTGTCACTGGCGATGAAAAATGGATTCATTATGATAACCCAAAGCGCAAGAGAATGTGAAGCCCGGCCAACCATAGACATCCACGGTAAAGCCGAATACCCATTGTGCCAAGGTTATGCTATGTATTTGGTGGGACCACAAGGGTGTGCTCTATTATGAGCTATTCAAATCGGGTCAGACGATCAATGGGGACCTCTACCGAAAACAATTGATTCGTTTGAAAAGGCCATCGCGGAAAAACTAACAGAATATGCGACCAGACACGAATCAATAATTTTTCATCATGACAACGCTTGGCCACAAGTTGCAAGGCCAGTTAAAAACTATTTGGAAAACTGTGGGTGGGAAGTTCTACCTCACCCGCACCTTCCGATTACCACTTGTTTATATCAATGCAGAATGCCCTCACTTCTGAACAGGGTATCAGAAATTGGCTCGATTCTTTCTTGACCTCGAAGCCGGAGAAGTTCTTTTGGGATGGGATCCACAAACTGCCAGAAAGATGAGCAAACATCGTAGCTTCCGATGGGCAATACTTTGAACATTAAATGTGTAACAATTTTTTCACAATAAAGTCTTAATTTTCGAAAAAACCCGCATGAATTAATGCATACACCCAATAGTTAGATGTTGAAGAACCCAGGCTCATATTAAGTAGGACTTGGTCTTCCATAACGAAACATATCCTAATGGGCTGAGACTAACCACCTTAACTGAAGCAAGAAATTTTGTGGTAAGTAGTACCAGAATGCAGCGTAAGAAAAAGCTTGAAGCTATATGGCTGGCCCGAAGAACTCGTAATCGCATAGACCATATTGTGATAGGCGGAACACACAGTCTACAGTATTTTAAAATAATGCACAATCTGGCATCCCAACATTACTTGGAGCCACTATCTTTTCTCAACGAAGGTGAGCAGCAGAGCTAAGTCTGATAGGAGGTCAAAAAACTGCATACATTGAAAGCACTCACCAAGAACTCGTTAGAAGGAAAAAGCATTTTGAGATCCCTACAAGTTATCGTACAGTATATGTAAATATGGATTTTTGACTTGAAAGAAAGAAAGGAGAGCAGATAAAATTGGGAGTGTCACACTGCAGTATTGGACAAGTATGAAGAGCTAAGGAGGGAAGTGAGACAGGTAGAAGATTTTGAAAGCAGGGCTTGCTTTTGTAGAAACCAAACAGGTGATCTAGAGATCAATGTTAAGATCCTCCTCGTGTGTGGAGTGCACACTTCTCTAGCCTGTTTCATTATAGTAAAAGTGGAATGCTCGGTGATCCAGCATTCTTAAATGATATCGGCAGAACAAGCTTTCTTACATTCGTTTATGCTGACGAGAGTATGACAAATGAATGCCTGAAAAACAGCAAGTCGGAGAGGGATTATGGGCTAGCAGCTGAGTTAATTAAATATTGTATAAGGTGGTAGGTAGGAGGGAGAGAATGCTTAGGAATTGTAAAATTGTTAACATTAAATTTATTCTTTAAGCTTCGTTATATGTAAGATCACAATAAAAATGAATAAAATTTAAAGTATTGGCTAAATCTCGAAGGGGGAAACTTATAACTAGCCACATAACTATAGTGTTTCCTGAAGAAAATTTCCAGCGAAACATGAAATTTGACTCCGTTCAATACTACTCTCAGTGTACTGTGTCTGGAATATATATAGGCTGTACTAAAAGTACAAGAATCTATAGAATTTTAAACAAAAACTCTAGAAAATCAACACAAATACTTAGTGGACTGCTAATTTAGTCCACTTTGAGCGCACTTTCCCTATCGTGAGAGTTGCCATCTCAGCTGCCAAATTCTCTATAACAGAGTGTTTAGTCGCAGATTCTAAGATAAGTAGGTAGAGTTCATAACTGTTGCAAAGTTCATTGTGGAATATAGTCAAATTGGGATAGAGTGAGTACAAGAGAGACTATATTGTTATTGAGTAAGCACTCATAAAGACTGATGTATCATCAAATAACTCCTGCAGCAGCAGTTATAAAGACGAAGAACCAGAACCAGAAAAGAGTTGAGAGAGGGGCAGTAGTAACCTTTAGAGACATGAGCAGCAAACTATTGATAGCGAAAATTCGTCAATTGCTACGTTTGTCAACTCTACATAAGGGTTAGACCAGCGTGGGATTGGTACTAAAGACCCTCAGTTGTACTCATATCACAGCCTAACCTTACTTAACCCCCTTGTAGAACTACTAATTTTAATTTAAGGCTCATTCTCTGAAAATATGTTCTTAAAATATATGACGTAAAATCTGTCTATAAAGAATTTATGTAGTTTAAAGTGTATTATATACACTATATATATATTTTTCACTAGCTTGCCCAACTAGTTTGTGAGGTTTAAAAATCATAGACTTAATAAGTGAAATGAGGGAAAAAGTAGTGACCATCAGGCCGAGCGTTTGAGTTGTGGTTTCATCTTTTTTTGTGTGTTTTTCTAATTGTCTGTGGAATTCGACGATTTTTTGAAATCCTTAAATGAGCGCCCATATTTACTAAACAGTAATCGAAATCGTTACACTTTAATCTCAAACAGTGAACTCGCACACACGTCAAATAAACCGGTTGACCGCATGAGAATTCAAATTAAATTTGCGTCAAGTGGCGGTAAATCGAGCTGAGTGAATACATTTGCAATTGAAATTGAAATTGAAATTAAGTCCGCTTATTGCCAGTCGTCATTCCCATAACAGCATTTCCACACACATACATATGTAGATACATGCATGAATATGTGTATATACATATATTCAATCAGTATAGCACAAACAGTCCCAATTGTACTCAACGTGCAACAATAAATACATACATATTTACTAGGATTCTCAAGTATGTGCGCTGTGGGGAAAGCCATCAGTTGTGGTATTTAATGACACTAGTTTGGGTTCCATGCTAACTAGTTCTTTTTTGATAGTTTTTCTTTTCTTAGGTGGTAATTTGTGGAATATGTAATGGACATGAACTGGTATTTAACTAGTTCATTTAAGTAAGTACAAATACCACTTGATAGAAATAAAAAAATATATATTGAGTTTAGCGAGACTTGAACTTTGAAGCTCGTGCGATACTTTCTACTTCACTAGACACTTGACTCTTTAGTTATTAAGTAAAAAATAAAGCTTCAGCTGTAATTTTCTTTTGTTAAAATAGTAGTCCACATTAAGCATTCCTTCTTATCGATAGGTAACTGTTACTTTATACTTACATAAATACCAATTATATTCCGGAATTCCGCATACTAGTTTTCTATCCTCAGTTTCAAGGACTGGTAGAATACTAGTTCACACCAAACTGGTATGTTTTGATGAATTAAATACCAGTTCAGAACCAGTCTCCTTACGAACTAGCATAGCTTTCCACTTTAGTGTTTTCTTTAGCTTTCGCTTTCATACAAAACATATACATACATATACTAGTATAATAGGCCTACAAGAATTACACACTCACACATATAACCATACGCCATGGTCATTATACTCGCTTATATATGTATGTATGTTGGCGATCTACTTGAAAATGGCCGTGAAGCCGCAATAAATTGATGTAAAGTCCCGGATGACTATAAAATGGGATACGAAATTAATGAAGATGCCACCGCGCCCCCAAGCTCTACTTGCCTTCGATGGGTCATTGTTACAGTATGATAGTGTATAAAGTGCTCCATCGGTTTGAAGTACAACGCTCATATAACACATTTACCATTTCCCATATCCCATTTCACATTTGACTTATGTCGATCCGCTTAATTCGAGTCGACCGCCGGTCAATGCGCCAAAAAGCCATAAGGCAATGAAATGCGTTGGTCGACATTGAATTGAATGGTCGGAATAGTGGATGGCGTAATGCGTAGTGATTTAAATTAATTACATTTACTTACGCATGAAATTAACATATGCAACAAGATAATTTATATATGTATGTATATACCTATAAGATTGTACAAATTAATATAGACATACACACACTTATGTTTGTTTGTATTGTGTGTGGAGAGATTGCGCAGCGTCCGCATTGACCGCACTAGGGGAATAAGTGCTGACTACATCAGCTTAATTGGTATGAAAATAATTTCAGCAGAGTTTATTTGGGGTAAAAGTAATTTTTTCTTCTCTCACACCACACTTGTGGGGGAGTTTTATCTATAAAATATACAAAATAAAAAAATACGAAGATTTCTTTTCGAGTGAAATGGAATTTTTCCGGCTGAAAATCATAATCAATGGCAGTCGGGCGGAAGTAAGAGTCACACACAGTCTGGACGAGTTGAAAAGCGTATGCAATGAAAGCGCCAGGCTAGACTATATAGACCCTCTTTTACTGATGAAACGCAGAGTGAATTGAATGGAAGAGATAGAGAGAGACAGAGAGAGAGAGAGAGTTGCCACCGCCACAGATAATGACACTAATAATCAACTTTATGATACAAGTCTACTGAGAATTATAGTGTTGCGTGAAGTTTGTTCATGGCGATTTTGATGCGGCCGCGGTAGTCGAGGGTTTAGCATTGCGTACTCTGGTTCTGGTTCGACCAACATCCAAAAATTGTAGAAAATTAATTAAAATAAAAAATTAAGCTAATTGCGGTTGCCCCTCGGCAGGGAATGTCAAGCCCTCTGAGCGTATTTCTGAGTGATCTAGGAGCTGGTGCTGAATAACTAATATTGTGTCTTCACAGGTGGGAAAGCCTTTGGTGGAAGGAAGCACTTGATTTCTTCATGCATTGACCAAAACTTAAGCTCATCGTAGAAGTCGTATGTCGGGAATTACCGATGGGGGGAAGGCATACTATTGCATTGTCTTTCAGACGGAGATTGCTGTTATTAAAGGAAAGTGCTTCAGCAACTGATGCTTCTCTGTTAATTTCAGGTTTTCTTGTGGACAGGTGCGACTTGAAGCGTTTCGGATTTTTTTCTGCTCGAAGGTGGACAAAAAAACTCCTTTGAAATCCACATATCGAAATTTTTTACAAGATAGGACTGCTCACTAAGCACTATCTGACTCATTGTCAGCTCTCTACTTTCGTCTTAAGGAGAAGATAAAATCATGTAAGCATTTTTTTTATGAATTGTCTTAGGTTTGCGAGACGGCGACTGATATTATCATTAGAGGCAGTTGTTAGTATTTTATACTGTCATGTGGAAGGTAATGAGAAATTAGTTTTGAAACGCATAAAATTTTAAATTTAAGGCTGAATATAGCTTATGTAAGAACTGAAAGCGCTCGATCTACCCAAGCGACATCGCTTCGCTCTATGGGCTCTTGAAAAGTTCCAAGTAAATCCGACGCTTTCGGGCCATACTTTTTTCAGCGATTAGGTCTATTTCTAGCTCAATGGGTAAAGAGATTCAAGAGCTGCCATTTTTTCCCAACCAACTATTTGATGCCTGAAATTTAAGAGCGTATTTCCGGCGTCATTTGGTTTCAACAAGACGGATTTATTGAGAGAACACTTCGGTGAGCAGATAATTTCACATTTTGGGACCGTCGATTGGCCACCAAAATTCAGATGCTACACATAAATCATCATAAATCACCCTCTTCATCTTGCATAAATTGAATTTAGAAGATGGAGACGTTCTCAAGATATAAGGTAACACCGAAAAGACGAACTTATTTTTATATAAAGACATGTTCGCCTGAGCGTATGAGTAACAATTTAACGAAAAATCCAGTCTTTTCCATTCCTTATTTTTACGATCTGCAAAAAGATATCCAAAGTTTTGCATTCTTTTTAATTGAATTTATATATATTTGCATTTCCAAAAATATAAAATGTATGTAAATAAAAAAAACGTGGTAAAATACTGCCGGAGAACAATTTCTAGCGTTGACAGTTTATTTTATGGCTTTTATTGGATTTGTCGTAAAAGTGGCAGTTGTTGGTCGTAAATTTTAATGTTTTAAGTACTTTACAAATAAGTTAATTAGCCTACATTAATATATATGCATCTATAGGTAAATTTCCAACGAACTGTAGACAGACAATGCTTTCATTACACAGTGAGATGTCGATGATGGTGTATAAATTGTGGTATAATTGTAGATAATTAAAAAACCCTTAAGGGCGATGTGGCAATAAAGTCTGAAATTAACATTGAAATCTTTTATTAACATTTCAGGAGACACGCAAATAAACAAAGAATTTACATTCCATTTTTAATTGTTCGATTGGCTGTTACAATTCCAAATCAAAATAACTTGCACCAGATGGCAATGATTATATGCGCACATATGCAAATGATAATCATCCTTTTGCCAGTTATCTTCATCAAGCAGCTCAAGAAATTGATATAATAGCCTCTAAAGAAATAGACACTTGGTGCAAGGCCCGGACTATAAAGTGGATACATATGAACCTCCCATCCCAGCTCTCAGAGCATCTGGCAACTCACTATCGGGGTGTGTGTGACCTGACATTGTCCTGATAAAACACAATTCCCCTCCTCTTGATCAACTTGTTAGGTGGGAGGAAGTGAGGCAATGTTCACCCTCAAATCGCTCGGCTGAAGACCTTCCACGGCAATAATTGTAGTGAAATTTCAGTAAAATTATTTCATGATTACGCACTTTTTATTACCCTCTCAATTTAGTCATTAAAGCTGATGCAGAGAAAGTGGCAACATCCAACGGCAGTTGCGGCAACGACAATTGTTGTAACCGCAAACGATATTGCCAGTAACGGTAATAACATGCACATTTCTGGGTGAACGATTTCAACGGTGTAATCAGTGAAACAAAACCGATGCAGGGACGTTGGCGCACGCTTACAGCAAGCGGCCATCTGGTGTGGCCACAAATGCGTTGAAAGACATGCACAGCTGACGGCACAAATAACGGCGTGTTGTTGTAACAATCGATGCTTAACGTTGTTGTTGTAATGCATAAATGCATGCCATACATTTTAGTTCAATAAAGTGTTGTTGTTGTTGTTTTTGCCGCTTTTGTCGCTGCTGCATGCAACAACTCGTCACTCGAATACCACACGCAGCTTGGCCGCCACACACCAACAATGCTGATGCCGCTCATTAAGGTCTACGACGTCAACACGACAATGGACGGATAATAAGAATACAAAATTTGCAGAAATACAAAATACAAAAATAATAAGGTGCATGCAACATGGTCATATTGCCACATGGCCGCACATATTGCTTACCACGCACATGCCACACAGTTATCGCTCGTGCGGCAGGTGCATATGCAACGGTTGCTGTTGTCGTTAATATTGTAACACTTTAGCCGTTGGCAATGTTGCTGCAGGCGTTGCGTTGGCGATGCGTTAAAATGCAAAAACAATTGCAATTGCAAAGCGGCTGTGGCGGAAAAAATTTTTATATATATATAGAGGCGACAAGAATAACTGATAAGTAATGGAAAGTTTGAATTCATTTTGTTTTCCACTGTTCACTGCTTTTGATTGCAGGCCATTGCATTGTATGGCAATGTGGCACAACCCGGTAATGTTGCATGTTAATTGAAAACGAAATTACAATTGTTGCAAGCAAAATTTAAATGCAACAAACGAAATAAAATATAACATATATGAGTTTTCAGTAGAAAAAGTTTGAAATAGCGTGAAAAAGCACTAGTTAATGAACTGGTATTTAAATAACAATTTAATACTAGTCCATTACGAACTAGTATAGTTTTAGTCCTTTTTTTTAAATTTAAAGTAACACATCAGATATGCATAGAGGACTTTTTTGTATTGTTTGGGATTTGTTCCATGTCTTAGAAGAAAATCGGTATGGGCTCAAAAAGCCTTCAATACATAATCCTTTGGATTGCCTAACGAAGTTGGCCATGTCATGGTTAGCCGCTTTCACTGACCAAGTTTTCGTGGAAAAATCCGATATGGAAATGCAGGAATTGTGTTATAAGAACTATTCTAGCGCTAATCTTTCGATAACTTTTCAACGAATTGCCAATAAAATGAAGTTTCTACAAAAATAAAAAATAAATAGAAAAATAAAATAAATTAAAATTAAAAAAACTTACAAAAAACTATTCCTGTTTAAGATTAAACTCTTATTTTCAGTAAATTGATGTCAAAACATACTTTCTTTCGTATGCGCAGTGTAAAGTGCGTGTCCCACGGAAAACGAGATTTCACTTTGGAATTACGGCACTTATTACTATTCATTTAACTCTCTATAAATCATCTTAAAAATATCAGCACACACCTTTTCAATCGCTATATAAATAATAAGAGTGTCGTCCTGTTGTGTTGTTGTCCTGTTGTCCTGTTGCCGACAATGCTGTTTTACCACTAGATTTGAGCCAAATATAGCCGAAGAATCTTCTGATCTTATGATCACACTGTGTCAAGCTGCCATGTTAGTTTTGTTCGCGCGCTTCGCTCAACTTATGGTCAACATAATCAGCCTACTGAGCGTACTATTCGCAACATCCTCACCCATCTGGAGACCCAGCCAATTATGTATGTTTGTTTATGTATCCTTCTGTGTATCCTTTGAATAAATCGAAGAAAGGCTCCATGGATTGATCATTGTCCCTTGCAGTAATTGCTTCTGGACTCAAATGCATTAGTCTCTTCTTGCCTGATCCCTCGTGCATTCTGCACTAAACGCAATTCTGTGTGCCACATGTATAAATAAAAGTATATTATAAACAAAATACACACACATGCGCACATATGTAAATGCTATACACATACCTATAAATATAACAATTACAATAGGAAATGGCGCGGAATATCCGCCGTACGCCATACGCGTCGGTGAGGACAATAGGCGATGCTGCTGCTGCTGCTACTACTTCTGTTGCATTGCCAGTGACCCATTTTGCTCTGTACGCTTTTTTTCATTTAATTATTATTGCATTTTCGTGATTTCCTTTATGCACTCACAATGCTACTGTTCACGTGGTACAGTGCAAGCATTCCAACCATTTTTGTGCGCAGCTCTTTCGTCACTCTCAGTGCCGCACAAACTGCAGATGTATACAAACATACGAACATATACATACATACATATGTACTATATTGTTTTTATTTAATTGTATTTTAAATTTCACTGGAAAATTTTCCGTAGGCGAGCGAGCTTTTTACAGGTATTTACAATGCTTTTTGAATGCTTTTGAAAATAAAGTTTGGTTAAAAAATAAATAAAAAAAATTATAAAAAAATACTATAAAATATTTGAAATTGTTGAGAGCTAAGCAGTAGAGGTACAAAGTACAAACCGAAGAAAGAAAATTAAATATAAATACATATATAAAATAAGGTTGTTTTTTACTTAATATTTTTAATAATTTTTAATAATTTAAAATCAAGAAATTAAAAAAAAAACTGCAACTTTCAACCAACTGAAGTGGTTAGCAATAATAAATAATCCAAATACATAAGTCTCTTTGACATTTCGACTTAATCTTATTTTGCTTAATACTCAAGTGAGGTCTCTAGTGAGCCGATTGAAGTCATATTCCTCATAGCGCTTTTAAGAACTTAAGCAAAAATAAAGCGTAAGAAAATGAAATGAAAATTAAATACACCTAAAGAAAAGAAAAGCTGCTGCATAATTAATAAGTAATAAGCCGTTATCAGAGCTAT
The DNA here is from genome assembly GCA_037013455.1 of Ceratitis rosa. Taxonomy (NCBI): domain Eukaryota; kingdom Metazoa; phylum Arthropoda; class Insecta; order Diptera; family Tephritidae; genus Ceratitis; species Ceratitis rosa. Next base: position 4,371,025 of record JAWMAG010000041.1, read on the forward strand.
GGCAGAGAGAAACACAGAGAGAGTGTATAAAAGATAATGAGTTAATGTGAGACGAGTTGACGTAGGCCAGAGAACCACAGAAACCACAGAGACCACAGTGACCGCAATAAATAGCACGCAAAACATCGATACAATATGGACGGTCAGATGGTATGGCATTAATGGCTGAAGTGACAGTAAAATGAGAGAAAGTGTCAAGAAAGTATGAAAAGATGTGAGATTAAGGAGGTAAATAAGTCGAAATGAGTTATAAAGTATACTAAGTTTAAGATTCCTTTTCTCGATTGGCGTAGGCGCCAATATAGAGGAGCCAACAAAACCACATCAGTCATTTGTTCAATTGAAGACGACACGTAAGGCCAGGTTCCTCTCCAACTGAGGTCTTTTACTTCCACTGAAATGAATAATCATACAAATAAGCCTAGTATCAGAGAGCATCCTTTTCATGACGAGTCCGCGTACGATTTACGTATCACTATTTGAAGTCAATAGTCGAGTGTTTAGCAGCGCGTTCTGTAATAGCAAGGCCATTGTTCGACCAACATCCAAAATGATAGCAAATTCGTTTTTCTAATTGCGGCCTCCTCTCATCAGTGAATGTCAGGCCTTTCGAGTACATTTTTGATATGAAATGAGAAGCTCCGTTCAAAGACGGACTAGAAAAAACTGTAGGCTCCTTCATTTGTTGGAAAAATATCAAGACTCAAACCCACAAATTGGAGAAGGAATTCGGCTGAAAGTCTTCTCAGCGGTTATAAAGTGCCCACTAAGTCTGCTCTCACTGCTATCCAAGAAGTAGGAGGAACGGGACAAGAACGGTGATGGGTCCTTATGAAAGCTACTACAATGCACATACTAAAACAGATAAAAATTTGGTGTTGGATTTGTGGTAGGAGAGAGCGTACGTCACGGAGTCCGAAAATGTCTTCTTTGAGCGAATGGTACCTGCGTGAAAACAGTCCAAAAATTGAGCCACCATGAGGAAGCATGCCCAAATTGTCTAAGGCTAATTGAATTCTCAACAAAGACCCAAGCGGTATTCTCTGAGAGTATTCATCAGCGAATCGATTTAGGAGAAATGTGAAACGATATTTTAAGCTCCCTACTGCTCCGGTAATAAATGTTTTTCGATGAGGAATGTCGAGCTGAAGTGGAGAGAAAACAGACTGCTTTCGATTGATCATATGGTAAAACGTGCGTGGTAAATTCCGAGAGCTGGAGAGAGAAAGCAAGATATATTTGCAGACAAAAAAAAAAAGAAGAAACCAAATGTAAGAAACGGAAAATGAAGAGATCGAAAAGCTTGTCGACAGGAGTAATGCTCCAAAAATCTACGAAAAAATACGGTGACTTACAGAAGCTTCTAAGACACCGAAGTTAGCCATAACTTTGCAAGCGCAGATAATTTTGTCTATCTTGGAACCAGCAACAACATCAACAACAATGTCCGCCTTGAAATCCGACCCACAATCGTTCTTGTCAAAAAGAGTACCTTTGGACTGAGTAGGTAGTTAAAAAGTAAAGCCCTTTCTCTACAAGTTGAGCTTCCTCGTTGGATTTTGCTAGAAGCTAAATTATCCAGTGCTTTCGAATTATTAATTATACAATTAAATAAATTAATTAATCAATGAATTTAAAATTTAGTATAATTAAAGTACCAAAATTTATTAAAAATCAAAAATTATTAAAAAAAAATATTTCACATCCTTAAAATAAATTTTTAATCGCACTGCGCAGTGGACGAGCAAAGCTTATGTAATAATTAAAAAATCACAACAAAATTTTGTAAAACAAAATGAAGCCATCTTTTCACGTACTGCTTTCTTGTCTTTTATTGCGTGTTTCGCGATTGCTTGTTATTATGTTTTCAATAAGGCGTTTTTGTTTTTGTATTATTTTCTTTTTGTAGTGTTAACAATACGCCATTACTGAACGTGGTGGCGTAAAACAACACTAGTGTTAACATATACATACATATACACGTATGTATGTAATGCTCATATTAAATTTTTGCAAATATTTGTTCATGAATCGGCTCAACGAAATTTTTTTGATCTTATTTTATGGCTTGTGCCGAGGACCTGCCAATAACAGGCGACAGCATCCTTTGCGGCTACGCAGCGAGTGTAAAAGACGGTTGGAAAAGAGCATATTGTAGCCAACGGTTAAGAGTATGTGGCTTAAAAATAAGTTATAATATGTATAAAGGGTGTACCTTTGGAAGATGAAAACTTTTATGCCAAAATTATTTATAGCTCACACTCAAATTTATCGGATAAGACTTTGAAAGCCAAAACTATCATTTCTTTCCTCTCAGATATGAGGAACGTAGTCTTTGGAAACCTTCTTTTAAACCGTTTTGTAAGAAAACTAAATAATAGTCCAGATCAAACTCTGAAAGAAATCCTTAAAACTTTTCAAAGTTTTCCATTACTGAAAATGAGATAGTGTTTAACTGTTAAGCCAAATATGTAAACAACACCCCTTTCATGTATACGTATGTACCTCATATAAGAGTTTGCGAAATGGGGATTCAACAATGAGTAGTTTTGTTAATGTTTGTTGTTGTGGTTACGCGTTAAGAAACGCGTGACTGGGCAAGACAAAGTGATTGCACTCAAAATTAATTAAAAGCGAAGATTCTTTTTTCCTTTCTTAATCTTTTTGGAGGATTTCTCTTAACTTCAATATTCTTCTTGTTGTTATAATACAGCGTATTTAAGTGTTCATATACAAACATATAACACACGGCCGATGGATATAATAATTTTACCGCTGTAAGAATACACACGATGTAATTAAGAAGAGAATGAGATAATATGTATTCTTCAATACACCATAGCTTTAAGGAAGATATTGGGAATATCGTTATCTTAAAAGTTATAAAGTTTAAATAAACGAGTAATTAAACATCTGGAGGTAAATAAAATAAAATAAAATAAAATAAAATAAAATAAAATAAAATATAATAACATAAAATAAAATAAAATAAAATAAAATAAAATAAAATAAAATAAAATAAAATAAAATAAAATAAAATAAAATAAAATAAAATAAAATAAAATAAAATAAAATAAAATAAAATAAAATAAAATAAAATAAAATAAAATAAAATAAAATAAAATAAAATAAAATAAATAAAATAAAATAAAATAAAATAAAATAAAATAAAATAAAATAAAATAAAATAAAATAAAATAAAATAAAATAAAATAAAATAAAATAAAATAAAATAAAATAAAATAAAATAAAATAAAATAAAATAAAATAAAATAAAATAAAATAAAATAAAATGAAATAAAATAAAATAACATAAAATAAAATAAAATAAAATAAAATAAAATAAAATAAAATAAAATAAAATAAAATAAAATAAAATAAAAATAATAAAATAAAATAAAATAAAATAATTTAAAATAAAATAAAATAAAATAAAATAAAATAAAATAAAATAAAATAAAATAAAATAAAATAAAATAAAATAAAATAAAATAAAATAAAATAAAATAAAATAAAATAAAATAAAATAAAATAAAGTAAAATAAAATAAAATAAAATAAAATAAAAGAAAATAAAATCAAATATAATAAATTAAAACAAAATAAAATAAAATAAAATGAAATAAAATAAAATAAAATAAAATAAATAAAATAAAATAAAATAAAATAAAATAAAATAAAATAAAATAAAATAAAATAAAATAAAATAAAATAAAATAAAATAAAATAAAATAAAATAAAACAAAATAAAATAAAATAAAAGAAAATAAAATAATATAAAATAAAATAAAATAAAATAAAATGAAATAAAATAAAATAAAATTAAATAAAGTAAAATAATAAAATTTGAAATAAAATAAAATAAAATAAAATAAAATAAAATAAAGTAAAATAAAATAAAATAAAATAAAATAAAATAATGAAATATATAGAAATATTGCACTAAAATTGTTTAAGAAACCACAGAAAGAATTTAAAGAAGTATCTTAACGCGCAAAAGAGCAAAACCTTATGCTGAGTAATGTGGTGTTAAATAATACACTCTCATGCTTCAAATGACTAGTAATTTATTTTTTATAATGTGCATATTTAATACTTAAATGAGCTCCACGGAGGGTAGGTTTATGGCAAAACAGCCTTTTCCTTATGGTTCTCCCACGTAAAAACTTAAACACAAATGGCTTACTGAAATGTCCAGCGAAAAAGAGCAAATACAAAAGAAAGCTTATGGTTTGCAAAAACTTTCGGTAACAATGAGCGTAGAGGGAATGCTGGGAAGTGGTTAAAAAAAGGAAAGAAGGAAATATAATATATAAATAGTGCACATACAAAAACCTACAAAAACAACAATAATTCGTTTAAACTGGCCATAAAATAAATAAAAAATGAATCATTTCGCATTCAGCGCCAGCACCAACCAATGTAGTCAAGGCATTTAAAAGAAATACCAAAAAGGATTCAACAATACACACTTAACTCAACCGACCAATGGAGCCGTTGAGTGGCTGAGCTGATGGTGAAAACGTAAATTGAAGGACGACGCTAAAAGCGATGAGGTCGAGAATGCTGTTGAGACAGTCTTGTTGAGTAGTTTGAAAGCGGATTGTGGCTTGAAGCTTGGAAGATTGTGTTTGGCTTGTGGTCAATAGTGTAAAGTGTACAAAATGTATGTAGAAGGAGGGAGGGAAGGAGGAAGAGAGGGAGGTAGGGAGGTAGAAAAGAGCAAGAGGCTGATAAGGCTGAAAGAATTATAACGATTTGGCGTAAAGTAACCAGCAAATTCCAACAGAAAAACTGCAAAATATATAATATGTATGTACGTGTATATGCAATGAAATGGTGTGAACAAATCCGGACGAGGCATAGTAAGTAAAAGCGGCTTGCGGTGGAGCTGTGGAGCTGTGTGCATCTGGTATAATTTGTATTGTCTTCAGTCGCAGGGTGATGAGTTTGCTTTACGGCTGAGCACAAGTGGCAATTAATCAGTTGGTGACACAACAAAAAGAATTAAAGAAGTAAAATATTATATTTAAATAAATACTTAGCAATGCAGACTGGCTGGCGGGTTGGCTGACATAACAGGCGCCGGTTAGAGAACCGGAAGTGAAATATAAAGAAAACAACTATTCCAAACTAAAAAAGCGAATTAATTAGATCAGAAATAAATAAAGTTTCACAATATTCGCTCTTCAATTGGTTATGGAATAAGAGAAAACGAAAAAATATAAAAAAAATTACAGAAAAATAGAAAAGAAAAGAAAAATAAATAAATAAATTATGGGAATTCTCTTTTGTAGTGAGCGGATTTTCTATGAGAGAATAAAAACTCTCTTATCATTTTAAGTTCTTTTTATGGAGAATATTTTTCTTCCTAATTGGTGTAAGCTCTGTCAACGTGATTATGGTAGAGTCATCTTATGAGATTAATTTAAGTCTTTTTTCAGCCACAGAGAGCTTAGCTGCTGCCTGATGCTTGGAATTTTTTCCTTCAATAAACAGTTCATGCGGCTTCCTTCCACATCTTGCTCTTTGAAATGGAACTAAAGCCAACGAGTAGGCGCTGTCTCTGATCCTTACGTGCTGACACCCAATATAAATCAGACCTCTCAGGTGGTTTCCACCAAGGTGTTGTCCTGAAGATGTTGAATTACTATTCTCAGTTGGTAGTGGTCAGCTGGCGGAACTTCTAAGCCATGATTTTCGATTTCAGGCTCAAACATGTTATCTTTTGATACCAAATTGGTGACGTCATTTAAAAAGTTGGCGAAACATTTCCGCCTCAGGTCCATTACTCTTCTCGGTTCAATCAGAAAAATTTTCCGGTCACCTGCAGCTTTTACAGATAGCAAACCGCGGCACGGACTGTCTGCTTAAGTTATGTTTCAACAAGAGTAGGCCTAAGAGACAAGTTAACACCACTGGATTGATTTAAACGGGGGTATAGAAGGAGGTAGTTAGAGTTGTGTGAGGACTCACTGAACGTGTGCCATATGTTGGCGGGGCGGATGAGATTAAGTTGATCCAACTATTCGTTACCTCTTACATCCGCGTGAGCCGAGATAGAGATAATGCTCACTGCGTTCTCTCGTAATTGGCTGTTGACTACCTCCTGATATGTTTTCACACATTTAGTTGCAGTAAAAGATTGGTGTGATACTAAATACAGGCTTTGAATGAGTCAAGATCTCGCTGGTGTCTCTAAAAAGATCCAGCTCGCCTATACTAGGTGGCGCTTGGATTCGAGTAACGACACTTACGGTAAGATATCTGAAGTAGATGTTAATAAGCCTTCTAAAAATAGCGCTAAATATGTAGTTGTAGTCGGACGGGTCAAAGCTTGAGGGGAGAGTTGGAGGAGGTATCTTCTCAGAAAAACCTCCGGTGGAACTTTCGTTCCGGCTACCTGACCATTGCAGTGTTTTCTATGGGGACATAGGTCCCTGGTCACAGGGACATCGAGGGAAACTGTAATGCCGATGAACTTTCTAGACGAGGTACGACCAAGCAGATTCTTATCGATAAGGAACGAATTGGTATGCCTTTTGCTACATGCAAACTACTTCTCAAGGAATTCATATATGAACAAGCCGCTACAAGGTGGAATGACATCACTACCTGCCCCAAAACCAGGCACACATGGCCGAAGAGATCACGAGATATGTACTCCTTAAAAAGAGGTGACATGTCCAAAGTTATAGGAGTTCTGACAGGCCACTGTCTGATAGATCGCCATGCAGAAAGACTAGGCGTTCCCTATAGAAGATGCTGTAGAAGCTGCAAGGACGATGAAAAGGAAGAGACGATCACCCATCTCTTATGCGACTGTCCTGCTTTGAGCAGGGCGAGGTTTTGTAACTTTGAGATCCTACTGCTGCATGATCTATCGAAGATAGCTGACGTCAAAGTCATGGATCTAATAAGATTCATTAGAGAATCAAAATGGATAGAGGATGAAACCTGTTGGTTTAAGTTTTTTGTGGTATCACAATGGGTTTAAGTCAGGGCTAAGTGTATCCGACTTGATAGATCGGCAGCCACTGCAACCTTACCTAACTTAGGTGTCAAGATGCTCTGATTTGTATACTATCAAGTCTGTAGTCTATTTATCTAAGTGGATTTAGTCCCAGACAACAAGTTGAGTGCTGCGTAGTTAATGGCTTACCGGTTGAGGAACTTGTACTATATTACCAACAAAGCTTCTTTGTCTTTCTCTCAGGGTCACCAACTATCCGAAGGGGATGATCTTCCAATTTTGACATTCAGATTTAGCCGAGACTCTGAAATAAGTGTTTTTTTCAAATATCTTCCATAAAATTCTCAAATGGCGTACTTGATGATGAAATTTCATTGAATTTTTGGCGAATAGCAGAATCAATGACCACATGAATGGCATCGCATGGTCAATCACGCGAGGAAGTACAACCATCCAAAAACTGATAGAGATTTGCTAAATTCAAATGCAAGAGCTGAGTGAAATGATATTCAGTATTTGAAATGACAGCAAGTGTTTGAGATATCTGTGTCATCAACGTAAACGTTTTTTTTTGGCTTTTTTTTTGCAACCAAAATATGTACATATGTATGTATGTATGTTATGTACTCGTATGAGTTATTGTTTTGTTGACACACTTGTATTTTTCCTTGTAGTTGTTAACTATATTTTGCTTCTACTCGCTGTTGTTGTTATTGTTGTAGTTGACGTCATGTGCGACATGACGTTGACAAACTCGTACATGATAAACGACGAGTGAACACTCATGATGTCATCATATACAATATATATATGCATACGAATTGAAACAGACATGCGAATGAATGAATGAATGAACAAACTAACGTTCCATATGCGTTGGAAAATACCGGATATCCGCTGCATGGCGAAGGATTACGCCATCGGATGAAGATGATTGTGATGCACACTCAAGCACACAATCAAACACACACACATATATACACATAGTTTTGGTTATAGCATTTGAACCGCTTGAAATGTAAGAGTATATAAACTACTTGCAACTTTTGATAAATTGCTGCAACAACAAATGGGATTTTTGGGAAATATGGTTGAGCTTGATATGTTAGAAGAGGAAACGGAAGCAATAATACATCACAAATATTAAGTTTACAACAAAGAAAAAAAAAAAACAACCGAAAATTGCAAACACTTCAACTATCAACGAGTTTTCTTTTTTGAAAAAATTATTAAAAATAAATATAAAGTAAGAATATTAAAGGAATTGTATAACACTAACAAAAAGGATTGGTATTTTATTATAATTCATATTTTTAACTTTAAAAAAGATTTAAACATAACTATAATTTATTTTATCCTTAGGGTTTTAGATCCACCACACGAAAAATATACTCCAATGAAAAATCCTAAAAAGCCTCGGAAGAGAGAACTTGCCTTTAATGATAACCCCCGTGCTTGTTGTAAGCATCACGATATCAGGGCATGCATGCAGGAATGCCCGATCCCTCAATTGGAAAGGTGCTGCGCCTAGCTGGTTGATATAGTCGTAAGGCTAAAGACTGACAACATCGACGTAATGACAGAAGAAGGTAGGTCCTTGTGAAATTTACTGCAGCAGTCATATAAAGGAGCGCAAATTTGGTATCTGATTCGTGGTGGGAGAGAGACTTCGTCGTCGAGTACTGGCATTCACTCCGGTTGGTGAACGTCTAACCACCATCCTCATCAATGCAAAACTTTCAACACATACGCTTATTTGTGCCCATGCTCCGCCGCCCGGATGCCTTTTATGAGCGGCTCGAGCATACTTATAATCCGGTAAACCCATCATGATGTCAAAATTGTACTTGTTGAGTTCAACGTCAGTGTGGGCAAAGTGGGTATATTCGGCACAACTGTCGAAAAATTCAGTCTTCACGACGAAAAATCCCTAAATGGATTGATGACAGGAGATATTTCATCTTATCCTCATTTACTACCAGATCCATACACCTGGCCTGGGGACTGGGGAAATATTATTATCTGTAATCCTGGATTCCAGCACAATAAACTTCACCAAACCACCAGACATTCTTCAGTTCAAAAAACTCACAACCGTATCGATCACGTTACCATAGACGGAAGACATGTATCCAGTGTTCAACATGTGCGTACTACACGAGACCTCCGTGCAGCAAAGAACCGTCGCCAACAAACCCATGGAAGGTTCTACATCGAAAAGCTGTAATCACAACAGACTGCAGAACGGGGTTCTACTCGATTTACACATCTGATTTCTGAGATCACTTAACTGCAACTCGATATAAGAGAACTACGGAATGGCCTTTCGCACTTCCTACGTACCGCCGCTTTGGAAACAATGGGTTTTCGGCAGTGCCAAAAAAAGGGTTGGTATGATGAGGAATGCCGAGCTGCAGTCGAGATAAAAGAGACTTGTCTACCTCGCAACCTTGCCATCGACCACAATACGTGCGGAGTGAAAAAGATATGGAGAGCAGAAGAGGAAAGAGGCCGGGATGCATGAATATAAAAAGCTTGAGAAGCTGGCCGAATCGAAAATCCGATTACGAATCAAAGGTGTCAAGACAGTGGCATACTCACGGCAAAACCAATGTTGAATGCTGATGACCGATACATGGCGAACCCGAAACCTCGACCGATCAACAAACTGATTGGACCTTATCACTGTGGCTTTGGAATTGGTAAATCAACCATTGATCAGGTATTGAGTATGCGCCAAATCTGGTATAAGACCTGCGAAAAGAGGATCGATACACCTCATCTTTTCAGCGATTTTGACGTTGTCTCTGAATTCATCAGAATTGGGAAGGACCTCTCCGAGCCGTTCGATCTCAAACAAGGTTTCAGACAAGGTTTACAAGCCCTTTGGCTGGGAATGTGAGGACCTCCTCATAAAAAAACTATCAGTCGTTCACAAATTACCTATCACAATTTAGAGGAGAAACTCGGCCAAAAATCGCCGTAATCCAAGGATGACAACAACAAAGTCAGTCTCGAAAGATAAAACTTCGTGAAAGGTTTTGCGTAAGATTTTTGGTCCTCTGCGCGTTGGCGGCGTCGATGGAACGATGAACTGTACGAGAAATACATCGATATCGACATTGTTCAGCGAATCAAAGGGCAGATGCCTAGATCAAGTGGCCCAAGTGTGAAAGTTTTCGGTGCAGTACCAGCAGGTGGAAGCAGAGGAAGAGGAAGATTTCCACTCTACTGGAAAAACCAAACTTGGTACTTCCAAATTTTCCCTTAGGTATAGTCAATTAAGGATATTAAATTAAAAAAATTCTGACAGAGAAGCAAGAAAATTCCAAAAACATCTTTAAACCATTTTCACATAAATAAGTACATACTTGTATATAATCGTATGTTGCATGTAAATATACACGTATATGTTTAATATATACCGAAATTAGTGCAAAATTATGACATTACAATTTTTTAAGCATAAATAACCAAAAACAACAGCAACTCATGCTCATATCCTCTGTAAAATTTAATCTTCTTAATGGGCCGAACATTTTGCCTTATAATTTTTATATGTGCATCTGTGTATGTGTACCTATGTGTGTACACCCACAGCATGACACTTTAATATCCACCGTTTCATGTTACCAACATGACAGCGCTTAAGTAAGTATGTACGTGTATGTATGCAGCGTCGTGTGTTTGGTGAGTGTGTGAATATAAGAAAGTTGTTGACATCTTTGAGATTTCCGCGCTGCAACGCGTACACTTTTCCAATTTCACTCGATTTTCACGCCAACTCATTTTGCGCGCTGCCAACAGCGTTGAAGTAGGAAAGGACGCAACATACACATACACATACACATATACATGACAACATCCTGGCTTATCCTTATACCATATATATACATATGTACATGTGTATGTGAGTATGTAAATACATATTTTTGGGTGTTAATATATGCACTGCGCGACCTACAAATTGCCAGCAATCAACAAATTGCTCCATTTTGTTAGCGTTGCTTAAGTTGGGTTGGTGGGGGTGGGAGGTTGGCGCGCGAGTGCTTCGATGCTGTTTGAAATTCTACTGCTGCTGCTTTTGAAGTTGCTGTTGCAAATATTCATTTCATGTTGTTGTTGTTGTTGTTGTTGTTGTATATGTGTGATGTTGCATGCCAAAGCATTCATTGTTTTGTCGATTTTGTAATTTTGCACGTTTGACTTGCTTTTATTGGAATCACAACAGTCGCTGTTGTCATTCGTTTGTGAGGAGATATGTACGTTAAACACAATATCACCAATACAAAGACATACACATGAATATATATTATATACATGTGAATAATCCCTGTGGTAATAAACACTAGTCATTAACTAGAATGCAACTAGTTTGAATGTTTAATTTAACGAGTTCATAATCCGCAGCCACATTGAGCGAGTTGTCAGCATCACAGATGATGTTTTGTTGTTAGGGATCTTTTCTCTGTACACAGCCTATTCAGCCCCAGGTCAGAGCCCTCTAACTTCTGCGATAGCTCTTTTAAGCGGCCATTAAAACAATTTACATTTTTCACTACCGATGTAGGGCCAGGGGATTTCTGAAGTATAGCCAGTAAGTTACCTGCAATGAATCCATCCGGGTGCCTTGACTATGACCCATGGAATGAGGTGCTCTTTGGCGATCTTAAAGTTGGGATCACCGGCTCGTGATACGAAGCTAATCAGTGTTTGTGTTTTCCGGATCCACTATTGATGTTTTCTAAAGATCTAGGTATTTGAATTTTTGAGGGGGTCGCGAGTTATCAATGTTTTCCCTTAAGACCTTTTTTTCTACGGTAGTGGTGGCGCCTTTAACTTAGTCAAGACTAACCTTCTGCTCTTTAGTGAGCTACGCGGCGAAATCTTTGAAATTGCCCACAGGCCCCCATGAGCTCTGACGGTGTGCTAATATTTTCGGAGTTGAACAAAGTATTTTGCCTCTGCTGTTCCAGACGTAATAGCGGATGTTTTAGGGTTGGATGTCGGCGCAGTCCATATAGAGTTTCGTGCTTGCTTCCTTTTTCTGGTGCTTTTCTGCTTTTCTCTCAGTGTGGGCTTACCGATGAAGGGCCTAGTGCTCCAACTGACGGTTTGACCTTTCCCTCCAGGCGGCTCAAAATGAGTGGTCCGCGTAGGGCCTTTCGACTCCGATGCCGCGTTCAGTGGCTTGTTAGATTCATAATTCAACTGGTTTGACCGAGATGAACTTTTCGTTGGCCGGAAAAAAGGAAGGAGAAGGGAAATGATCGACTGCCGTAGAATCCCATACTATGCAGCCAGTCGCTGTTACTCCTGGAGGTGAACCCGTCAGTGGCCGTAAGGCTCCGTTGGATCGGGAGTTCCTGAATGCAAACTATGCGCTTAGTTGGTCTAACAAGGCTACCTCGGGAAGGATGCGATACCTCATGGCACACTAACAACAGTTTGAAAATTTAGTGTCCATGTTGAAGCAACATCAAATATGTTAAGTATGAACTACTTCAACGTGGCGAGAAATATGTTTGTGTGTAGTAACTAGTTCCGGGACAAGGGAGGTTATCAAGCTACGTGACCGTTTCTGGATCGAAAAGATTTCTAGAAGTAGTTTGAAAAACTAATTTCTATTTGACTTGCACTCCTGCTTAATAAGAAAACTCATCAATAACCCGGTAAAAGAGAAATGTTGGATAGCTTCTGAGCTGCTCCCAAAGTACAGTTGCAACGAAACTTTTAGGTTTCGACTTAGTCGAGGTTGGTAGAATAAGGATTGACACCTAGCAATGGGAGAAAAAACTATCAACCCCGAAACGTTGTTTATGGAAGCAAAATAAAAGAGTCTAGTAATGAAGAAGGGTGGACAGGACAGGAAATATCCTATAGACAGGGCATACGCGTCTTGAATTCCTGTCATAATTTGTTATAGTCGTAGATAATTTCGTAAATCTGGGAGCAAGCTTTACAATCATACATAATTTCAAATTCGACGAAAACTCACCCATGTTAAGAGGTGCTACTTAGGAATGAGCAGGCAAATGAAAAATGAAGCTTTCTCTCATTTCAACCGAATGAAAGGAAACACTTTAGCAAGCCGCAGGACCGAACGGTAGAAATAGTGGAAGTAGATTATGACTCCGTTTGAAAGACTAGCTGGAGAATGATCTGTCTTCACGACCTTCAAATAAAAAAAAGTCAATTGTCCAATTATTCATCAGCTTTAGACTAGTTAAATACTAGTTTATTTATGTACAATAAATGAGTTTTTGTTTCACTGAAATAAATACAAAAATATTGCTTACGGAGAAATTTGAGCCTTGATTCTCATGCTGTTCCCATTACTGGTGATTTGATTTCCATCACTAGTGAGGAGAAAAAAAACGAATCTATATTTAAAGTACTAGTTTGGTACTAGATTTTTTGCTTGCTAGTTTAGCTTCATACTGCAAGCTTTAAATATTTCGTTGCATATTTTTATTTAGATTTCTGAACATTGATTTTTCTGCTGCTTCTATTACCATTTTGTTGTTGCTTGTTCGATTTTTCTATTTTGTGTTAAAAAAAAAAAAATAATTTTTTCCATTATTGTTTTGCTGCTTTTGCTTTGCTGTTGCTTTCTTTTCCACTTGCATTTTCATTTCCATTGTTTGCACACTTGTTTATGCTTGTCAAATGGAACTCGATGAGGCATTGAGCCATGAAAATGTTTAACTCACAAAAGTAGAGGTAGACAACAGCATTTACACATACATACACGTACATATGTGTATTTGTAGAATATTTGGCCGTAGAATTGTAGTGACATGTTTACAAATAAATTTCTGTTAGTTAAAATTGACTCTTTTATTATATATACTAGTATATATGTATATATATATATACATATGCCCTTTTTTGCATTGAACATTCTTTATATTTTATTTGAAATCGAAAGCTTTTATTTAAGATTTGTAAAAATGCTGCAATTTAATACCTAGAGATTTTATTTTATTTTGCGAAAGCTTTTGAATAATAATTTGAAATTTTTGCTTTATACCGAATGAACATGAACATGAAATTTTTTAACCATTTCATTCAAATTTCTCGGTATTGAAATGAATTGCTGGCCTTGATACCTTTTGGGACTTCGAAAGTATTTATTTAAAAGCGCCTTTGTATTGTATTGTATTGTATTCGAAAAAAAACACCTGGAGTGAAATAAATTTATTTGACTCAGAAAAATTTGATTAACCGGAATTTTTTTTATCTTGTATTAACATTTAATGGATTTAAAAATTTTAGTTATTTTTTATGGTATTTTCTTTTGCTATAACTTGTTCATCATACAATTTAAATAAATTATTTATTTGTATGTTTGGGTATTCAATTATTTCTTTCACTTGAATTTGAATGAAATTTCAGTATTTTTTTTTTTAATATGTAGTGAAAGAAATATAAAAAAAAAATTAAAACAGCACATTCATCAGCTTATTTTTTTAATATCTAATTGTTAAATTTATAAACCCAGCGTTGAATTTCGAAGTCTTATTGAAAATGATTTATATTTTTATTATAATTAATGATTGATATTATTTTTATATACAATTTTCATTATTTCCAAAAAATACATGGTCTGACACAGTTTCATGAAACTAGAAATCAAAACAAAAAAAAAAAAAATTTATTGACAATATACTCGTATCACACATTTAGATTTTTAATAAGATAAATTTATATATTTTTTGTTGCATAGTTTTTTTTTCCAAAGGCTACGTCCAATGACACATTTATCATTAATCAAAAAATTTCAGTCGATTATTTTGAAATATTTGGAAATATTAACGTTAAAGCAGTTATCATAACAAATTTTATTCCGTTTTAACACGAAGCGAAATGCTGTCGTTAATGTTAAATCAATAACAGATAATGTTAAATCGTTAACAGCTAATGTTGAATCGTTAACATATAATGTTAAATCGTTAACATCTAATGTTAGATGTTAAAATTGTCAGATTTAGGTAGATTGTGCGATTTTTTCTTTAAATCAGATTAACTTTCGGAATTAATTATCGATATTTATAATTATTTTCACATCAACGTTTCTCTCCAGTTACAACACAGTATATCTTACATCTTATAGTAATTCTAAATACTAATGTTACTTATAGAAAAAAATGTATAGAACATTACATAAAACTTCACATTTAGTACTTAAAATTTCACTCACCATAAATTTAAGAAAAACTATCCTGCGTGAAACGAGTTTTCTAGTAAAACCCATCAAATGATTATACGAATGGTTTGCCATGGTTAAGTAAGCGAAGAAAAATAGTAAGAATTTTTTATTTTCTCTGCAAGCATTTAAACAATAAATAAAAGCCGTATACAATACTTTCTTTGTGCATATATGTACATAAATATATATGTGAATAAATAAGTACACTTGTACTTACGCAATTATTGGAAATAAATCGAAACTTCAAGAGTGCTGCAAATAAATTGTGGGAAGAAAATAAGCTTAAATAGAGGGAGTGAATGAAATAAACTAAAGTGAAAATGTAGAAAAACTTGCTCCTCGAGACAAAACTTTCCAATTGTTTAGCGATTTTCTTTCGCTGCTTACACTGAAGTTTATACTTTTATTTCTTTTAAATATTCTTATTGTATTTCGATTTGTCATTATTTGCTTTGAAAAGTTTTTATTTGTCTACTTGTTTTTTTTACTCAATAGTGCTTCTTATTGTTATTGCGGTGCAAATGTGGTGTTGCAAGAATCCGTATTTTTATTGCGAAACAAACAGAAAACTGCAATAACATAATTTTTGTTGCAACTCACATAAGCAAACAATGGAACTGTTGCTGATGCACTTCGAAATCATTGTTACTGATTTAAAAAAAAAAATATAATAAAATTATTAGTAAAGTCTAAAGAATGTCAAAATAAGTTAAATAAAATTAAATAAATTCAAATAAAATAAAATAAAATAAAATAAAATAAAATAAAATAAAATAAAATAAAATAAAATAAAATAAAATAAAATAAAATAAAATAAAATAAAATAAAATAAAATAAAATAAAATAAAATAAAATAATATAAAATAAAATAAAATAAAATAAAATAAAACAAAATAAAATAAAATAAAATAAAATAAAATAAAATAAAATAAAATAAAATAAAATAAAATAAAATAAAATAAAATAAAATAAAATAAAATAAAATAAAATAAAATAAAATAAAATAAAATAAAATAAAATAAAATAAAATAAAATAAAATAAAATAAAATAAAATAAAATAAAATAAAATAAAATAAAATAAAATAAAATAAAATAAAATAAAATAAAATAAAATAAAATAAAATAAAATAAAATAAAATAAAATAAAATAAAATAATATAAAATAAAATAAAATAAAATAAAATAAAATTAAAAAAATAAAATAAAATAAAATAAAATAAAATAAAATAAAATAAAATAAAATAAAATAAAATAAAATAAAATAAAATAAAATTAAATAAAATAAAATAAAATAAAATAAAATAAAATAAAATAAAATAAAATAAAATAAAATAAAATAAAACAAAATAAAATAAAATAAAATAAAATAAAATAAAATAAAATAAAATAAAATAAAATAAAATAAAATAAAATAAAATATAATAAAATAAAATAAAATAAAATAAAATAAAATAAAATAAAATAAAATTAAATAAATAAAATAAATTAAATAAAATAATAAAAATTAAATAAAATAAAGTAAAAAATAATAAAATAGAACAAAATGAAGTAGAATTAATTTAAATTAAATAGAGATTCAAAAATGGCTCTTTGTTTGGAAAACATAAACAATAAGTTTTCTGCACTGATATTTTGTTACTATTAATATCATATTACATTGTATACACATTTAAACAAAAAAGTTTTCCTTATGTCTGTGTACGCAACTTAGTCATGACCACTAAAAGTTCTGACCCAGCTGTGTCATTGCTGTGCTTCGGTCTAGCTTTGTCCAACAGATGTATGTATGTATACGAGGAAAGGTCGAAAGAATCCTAAAATTATAGCAGTGGAGTCAGTTGGGATTCCCGAAGATAAAACATAAATTCATCTGTTCATTTGTTTCCTAATTTTAAATACTTAATAGAAAGAAATGAAGTCTAGAAGTTCGTTCCGGCACATCTTTTGGTAAAAGTTAACAAAATATTTTCTCTTCGTCTCATACAACTTTTGAATTTCAACTGTTTTGACTTCCCCTCGTGTAGTTTTCAACAGACAAATGGAACGTAAGTTTGTTTTTTTTTATTGTTCAATATTTTGTATGCGTAGCTGTTGTCCAGCGCGTTGCAGTGTTTACTTTGGGCATGTTGCTGACCGCAGAATAAAAATAGAAAAGCCTTTATTTTTTGTATACTGTGATGGAAGCAAAGTTAAAATGCACAACAAATTGCAATAAAATTGCATGTAAAAGAAATTTAATAAAAACAATATTTATGTTTTTATATACCATATATGTAAGTTCGAGCCCATAGTAAAAAATCAACATCAACAAACACCTAAAGCTATTTACGCATCAGTGGCCGACAAAGTCAGCAATAAGAGTAATAATAAAAATGTAAAATAAAAATATATTTTTCTATATCTGCATACTACCACATGCAGTCATATACTCGGTTGGCTGTTAGAAATAACTTTTAACGCCTCACAATATGCAAAGCTTATGTAAACTTGGTTTGTTGTTGCGTATAAACTTTGAACTGGGTATTTTTTTTTTAGAATCATTATTGCTGTTGTTGTAATTTGTACATTTATAGTACGTGTTTACTGTACAAATATATTTTTGTTGCTGTTTTTTTCAAAATAACGCAGCTGTTTATCAAAATGCTGTTGGCCAGACGTTTCTCAGCAGTTTAGCTGTTAGAAGAGCTAAAATTAATTGAATGAATGAGTCTCGTTAATTTTCTATGTAGCGCCATAATTTAAATTAAAGTATATATATTAGAAAAATTGAGAAATTTTAAAATTTTAATTTACATTTTCATTTTTGTATTTTTAGATGATAAATATTATATAAATTAGCAAAACTCTCCTGCAGGTTTTAAGAGGAAAAAATATATGACTTTAATATTTTATTAACGAGTACCAAATTTCATGCAAATCAAAAAAAAAAAAATAAATAAAAATAAATAAATAAATAAAAAAATCGAATTTTTCAAATGGATCGGTCTGAGGTTCACTCCCTGAAAATCCTTTCCTATCGGATGCATACATCATATTCAGAACACACCCTCCAAACTTCAGGTCTCTATGATCAGTAGTTTAGTCTGTGGATTGATCATTCAGTCATTCAGAACAAAGCCTTTTATATATTTATAGATTAGGAAATATCACCCCTTTCGATCTCAGATGAAATAAATTGCGAGGCAGCTTAGAATAAATTGTAGGTCTCTCCATTTTCTGAAAAAAAACGGCCGAAAATCGCTTCAGCTGCTATAAATCATCTTTTACATATATTTTCTTCCACTCAATGCAAATTATTTTCATAGCAATAAAAAGTTTTATAGCCGTTAGCGTAAAGGTTAGTTAGTGTCTTGTCTACATTACAAACATAAATTGATTTTGCAAACATTTTCTCTAGCATTTTATTGGCTACCACTTTTATGGCTCTAAAGTTATTTGTTTTTCTTTAAGCTATTTTCATTTAACCTTTCAATCTAATCAATCATTTGTTGCCAATCGCGGTACAACTGTTTGCGCGTCTGCCAGCCGCAAGCGTGGAGAAAAGGTTTATTTAGCTTTCACGAGTGATTTTCGCGGCGTTGATTAATGCTATCTACAACCTTAAGAAATTGTGCGTGGATATGAAGGGATTTTGTTGCTTAATTTTTAATTTTTTTAGCTTATAAACTCCAAGTATAGTTTTCGGCAATTTACGCCATATCGCGAAGAGTGGGAAAATATGCAAAATGGCAAAAGTTATTACTGCGAATGGTTAGCATTGTTTAGGTTAGGGGCTCTAGTCCATTCTGATCTAGTTTTCATAAAGTTTTGTGCCAAATTCTATCACTACTTTCCTGGGAATACTAATACCAACGACTGCTTTGGCGATGTGAATATAATAAATTCTAATAAAAATTGACCCGCTTAAAACCATGGATTCCCTTTTTTTTAAAGAAAAAATGCAACCAATATATTGGAATAGAAGCTTAGGTGAAGCAGTCTTTGAGGCTATAACTACGTAGAGGAGCGTGGTGAAGAAGGCTTAACAGTAATGGGGGCGATTTGGACTTTATAGGCGTTGGTTCCAACAATACGGGGCTACGTATCACACAGCACGTACAACAACCGAATTATTGCGAGAAAGGTTTTGAGATTCGATTATTTCAAGATATTGTGTCATTGAATGGCCTCGAAGAAGTTGTGATTCAACACCATTAGACTACTTCTTGTGGTGATATTTGAAGTCATTGGTCTTTAGCAATAAACCAGACTTTCCTCATGCTCTAAAAGTCAATATTGAACGAGCTATTCATCACATACGACTGTTTTAGTGAAAAAAGTGCTCAATAATTGGGTTCATCGAACATCCAAAAGTTATGGAAAATTAATTTAAATAAAAAATTAGGTTAAATTTTCGAGTTGCGGTCGCCCCTTGGCTGGGAACG
The DNA here is from genome assembly GCA_037013455.1 of Ceratitis rosa. Taxonomy (NCBI): domain Eukaryota; kingdom Metazoa; phylum Arthropoda; class Insecta; order Diptera; family Tephritidae; genus Ceratitis; species Ceratitis rosa. Next base: position 4,390,634 of record JAWMAG010000041.1, read on the forward strand.
TCAAGTCGTCCGAGTGTATTTCTGACATGAAATAAAGGCTCCTCGTAAAAAACCCCATCAGACGTTCGGAGGCGGCTTAGTATAAACAAGGCGCCAATAATATTTAATATATATATACATATATATATATACATACATACAGATGAAACACTGACTAAAATAAAATAACATTTTCTTCATCGAGATGCACCGCACGACCTTCATTACCGGCATCGTTGCGCGAGTTCAGATTGCAGTCGCTTCAGGAAATTCTTAGCGTTAACTAAATATAATTTGAAGAAAAAAACATAATAGGTAAATAAATATTATGTATCCGCCCGACAATAAAAAGGTTAGTTAATCCTTTTTCTCTCTATAGAACATACATACATACATAGTTAGAGGCTCCGTGTCTCGCTTCGCTCGTTCACTGCTAGAACCGCTAATGTATTTTTTTATTGATTTTTTAAGAATTCTGCACTCGCATGCGACAATTTTCCACTACTTAATCCTTTCTTTTGAAAAAGGGCGTAAGTTTTAATAGTTTTTATTTTTTAGTAAAAGAGAATAATAAAAACATATGAAACAGTTAAATGCGGACGAAAATACTTAAAGATTTCCTATTGTTTTTAAAAACCTCATTAACCACATACATATGTACAAGGTCATACCTTTTCCGCAGTTTCAAAAAATTCATTGGAGAATTCAAATCGGGGTAAGATTAAGTAATGTATTTTTGAATGATGATATTATGTGTGAACATTAAATAAAAGAGATTTTATGTCAATAAAAGAAAATAGCGTAACTAAATATAATTTGAATAGAAAAACATTAAGGGCAAATAAATGCTATGTATCCGTTCGGTACTAAAAGGATTAAGTCAACTTGTTGCTCTCTATAGAACATACATACATACGTACATAGATGCTAGAACCGCTAATGTATTTTTTTCTCGGTTTTCTAAGAATTCTGCACCAGCATACGACAATTATCTACTACTTAATCCTTTCTTTTGAAAAAAGGGCGTAAGTTCTAATAGTTTTTATTTTTTAGTAAAAGAGAATAATAAAAACATATAAAGCAGATGAAAGCGGGCGAAGACACTCAACGAGTTTCTATTGTTTTTAAAAAACCGCATTAACCACATACATATGTACAAGGTCATACGTTTTCTGCCGTTTCAAAAAATTCATTGGAGAATTCAAATCGGCGTAAGATTAATTATTTTTTTTAATGATGATATTATGGGTGAACATTAAATAAAAGAGATTTTATGTCAATAAAAGAAAATAGCGTAACTAAATATAATTTGAATAGAAAAACATTTAGGGCAAATAAATATTATGTATCCGTTCGGTACTAAAAGGATTAAGTCAACTTGTTTCTCTCTATAGAACATACATACATACGTACATAGATGCTAGAACCGCTAACATATATTTTTATCGATTTTCTAAGAATTCTGCACCAGCATACAACAATTATCCACTACTTAATCCTTTCTTTTGAAAAAGGGCGTAAGTTCTAATAGTTTTTATTTTTTAGTAAAAGAGAATAATAAAAACATATAAAGCTATTGTTTTTTAAAAACCTCATTAACCACATACATATGTACAAGGTCATATCTTTTCTGCCCTTTCAAAAAATTCATTGGAGAACTCAAATCGGGGTAAGATTAAGTAATGTATTTTTTAATGATGATAATAAAAGAGATTTTAATGATTCTATAAAAGAAAATAGCGTAACTAATTATAATTTGAAGAAAAAAACAAATCGGGTAAATAAATATTATGTATAACACATACTTCTTCTCCGCTCGGAACTAAAAGGGTTAAGTCATCTTTGTTCTCTTAATAGAATATACATACATACATACATACTAATCATTTCACTAGTTCATTGCTAGAACCGCTAATAAATATTTTTATTGATTTTCTAAGAATTCTTTGCCGAAAATCGCTACAACAGTTACAAAGTGCCAATTATATATAATCCTTTCTTTTGAAAAAGGGCGTATGTTTTAATAGTTTTTTTTTCGTGGAAGAGAATAATAAAAATATATGAAACAAATAAATGCGAACATAATGATTTTTGTTTTGTTTTTAAAATCCGCATTAACCACATATATATGCACAAGGTCATATCTTTCACCCAGCAACAATATATGTGGGAATTTCCCGGAGCAGGTACGTGCACTTGCATTGCACAAAATCCCTCATTCAAGCGCTCAGCAAAGGATCTTAGCAGCGTATGTTTAATTTTTTTATAAAAAGAGCTACTCAACTCTCTAAAGTATCTTTCGCACTTTGCTACTACTCACGATCACACAAATTTTGCGCTAACAAATTTTTATTGCAAAAAAATTTTGTTCATTTTTTATTAAAAAAAAAGTAAGAAAAATATAAATAAATAGCTATGCCATCGAACGGATATAGATCGCCGTCTCTTCCGTGTTATTTACACTCATATCAAAAGGAGATTTGTCGTCGAGGAGGAAACCAATTCTTAACCAGAAACTGGAAGCAACAAATCTCTGAGAAATTATGTTCGAGTTTCCTAGGACATTTACTGGATTGTAAAGATGAAGATTTGAAGAGTTTTAATCGCTTACTGGGTCTCAATGTTGAACCAGCTCAGCAAGTACAACCAGTACAGCAAGTACAACAAGAGAGTAGCAATCTTCAACCAATTGAGGCAGCTCAGGAAATAATAATTCCTGAACCAACTGAGGCACCTCAGGATATAATAGTTCCTCAACCAGTTCAGATAACAGCGAACAATACTAATCCCGAACAGCCTCAGACACCACAAAACAATGAAAATCCTGAATCAACTGAGGCACCTCCGGACATTACAAATCTTCAACCAATTCAAGTTCTTCAGGAAATTACAAATACCACTAATAGTGGTATAAATAGAAACATAAGGAACGAAGCTGCAATATTATGCAATTTTAACTGGAACCACGATATAGGACCGATTTTTACGGAGGAAACTAGAGCTACACAGGAAAATCGAAATTAAAATGTGACACTCATATATATATATATTTATATATGGATTTGGAAATGTTTACTGGCAAAATTCTTACGGAACTACTTAAACTATAAACTCATGATTTCATGACATAAAAAATATTCGTTTATTGCAAAAAAAAAAAATAATATTTCATTAATTTTGTAAAATTTAAAATTTTCAATTTTGTAAATCTCGATTTTTAAAATTTTGTATTAAAGATATACGTGCTTTTTTTTTTGTTTATATGTATGTACATTATATATATATTTGCAAAAAATCTTACGCATTTCTATAATTAAACAAAATTTTCTTATATCTGAGATTAGAGTAGGCCCCACTATTATATGTATGTGTATTAATTTGTAATTTTGTAAAAATTAGTTATTACCTTTTCTAATTTGTTTTCAAGTGGGATTTAAAATAAATAGCAATAAACGATACCAAAAAAAAAAAAAATTAGTTTTTTCTATTATATTGGTACATCCTCAAAAAGTCCCTGTTTTGTATTCTCTATAGGCAGCGGGAATCATTGGTTACTATTTCTTCAAAAATGATACCGGCTAGAATAGAACAGTCCATGAGGATTGCTATTGAGCCATGATTAATGCCTTTTTCATGCCTGAATTGTAGAATGTTGATGTGGATGACCTTTGGTTGCAAAAAGACGGAAAATTTTGGTGAGCGCATTATCTTCCTGTGGCGTGGTCTCCAAGGCCGTATAATTTAACAGCCAGCCGCTGTGGTTATCATCCCGAAATAATTTTTAAAAGGCAAGCCATATCATTAAATGATATGCGCATTATTTCTTGTAAAGAAGCCCATAACCAAAAAAAAAAAAAATTAATAAACAACCGCCCTGAATGGTATCGCGAGCAAAGGCAGGATGTTGATGTCGAAGCTATTGTATAATGATCTTAGCATAAAACTTTTTAACTGATTTATGGGCCTCTCAAGCTCAGTTTAGAGAAGACATAATATAACTAGAACCCATTATCATTACTCTTGAGAGGGCTAGGTTTCACAGTCACGCATTCCTCTTGGCTGTCTTTTATAATTCGGTGTATATCAGAGCATAGTTTAAGCCTTCGTTTTTCTCAATGAAAGACTCTTGGAATCTCTGTTTAGTATCAGCGTTTGTTGATGTAGTCTTTTCTTCTTCTCAAGTAGAAAATATTGTTTGAGACTGTACAGTCTAATTCCGCTTGAATTACGCTTGAATTTTACAAAAAAATGGTTCTACAGTCTGTTTGCGAGAACTCACATATTCTTTAACTAAAGACAGTAATTTGCTTTAAAGGCTTCGAAAAACGCCTTTTTATTTCTTAAATCTATTCTAAACCTATCAAGGAATATATCTTAAAAATTTCAGTGGTCAATTTGATATAGTTTAGAAGCTAGAGCAGTCTGCTCGGGCAGAACTTTGAAGCGCATTTTTTCGAGTTTTCATTCTTACAAGTCTTGGAAAGCGATCTAACTTCAGTATTAAGTTATATTCCATTTGAACTAAAAAATTAGGACAGAAGTTTGAAAAAAAGTTTGGAAAAAATTGGAATTCTCAAATTTCTTTGGTATTTTTTTTAGTTCATTTAGAGTGCCTTTCATAAAAATTAATAAAAAATAGTTCGACTGTTTCAGATGCTTCGCATGACCATCACCGGCACCAGACTGTAGCCGCTTCAGAAAACTCGTCACAACATCGGAAAATTCAAATATTTTTTAATACCAAAAATTGGTTTTTGAAGCTTAAGTATAGACAATTATCGTCTGAAAATTTGATTAAAAAAAAATTAAGGAAAACACGCTTTTCCCGGATTCTAAAGGAGACTATACTGCCTTGAGCTCGCAGCCATATATGCTTCGCTATTTAGCTGTCTGTTGAGGATTTCCATTTGTTCCTATCTGTAATAAATCGGATAAAGATGTCCAAAAGCTGCTCTTGGGACTGCCATTTCGATCGTGAACTCAGTTGGTAGAAATGTCTTGCTATGTTCCTTTTCTTTCAATCTACTACTTTACACACCCAAGTACACTAATCAACAATTATAGAAAGCACATAAATTTATTAATTCAACAGTAACAATTATGTTCTGTGTGTATGTGTGCAATTGTAGAGAAAGAGTCGCGGAGCTGCAGTTTGATTAAAAAATCACAAAACCTACCACAAATGACTAAAAAGTAGTAATTTTAACTGTTGATTTTTCGCAGCAAAGCTAGGCAATTTATTAAAATAACAGTTATCTCATTAAACCTAATTAATTTGGTTTGCACATATCTTTATACAAACATACACTTAGTAGACTATATACGAGTACATACATATGTATTTAAATTATTAGATTTATTTAGCATGCCAAAGCTTATTAAAAACTCAAATTACAAAAATGCAAATGAGTGAATTGAAATGAGTTTACCGACTCATATGACTAGTATAAATTAGTGATGGCTAATGGCTTTATTTTCATTAATATTTTTAATAAATGATTAAAAATAATAAAAAAATATATAATTTTAAGCGTTTCTGGTAATTAATATTTCATATTTAATTTGAAAGGACCATAAAAATAATGAGATTAATTTTCAATTTATTATTCAACCAATTAAATTAATATGAATAAAAAAAGAAACAAAAACTAAATTAAATAAACATTAAAATATTATGAATATTGATTCTGGAATTTTTCTATTTAAAATTCTCGAATTTTTTGAGTAGAAAATTAATTTAGTTTATAATTAGTAAAATAGTATTTCATTTTGTATATATATACATAAATATATATAATTGGCGCTTTGTAACCGCTGAAGTGATTTCTGGTCGAGCTCCTCCTCTAATTTATATCTAAGTTTATACTAAGCCGCCTCCGAACGGCTGATGGATTTTTATGGGTAGCCCTTACTTCGTGTCAAAAATACACTCGGAGAGGTTGACACTTCCCTGCCGAGGGGCGACCGCGAATAGAAAATTTAACTTAATTCCTTATTTAAATTAATTTTCTATAATTTTTGGAAGTTTGTCGAACCAGGACTCAAAATCTAACTACTCGGTTATTGCCGCCGCGGTCAGTAATACTGACAAAAATAAGATCTGGATATTGAAGTCGACTTAATTCCTACTTATCCAGACTTGACTCCGACATACCCTACGTATGTCCACCTCTCTGCATCTGGTCCGCACCCGTCGAAACAGCTCGTTTTCTGAATCTCCTAGATAGCCTCGATTACTTTGACTAGTCTCGCTTGCTGTGAAGCGCGTTTGGAGAACAACAACAACAACAAAAACAAAAGCATCAAAAACAACAACATCAAAAACAACAACATCAAAAACAACAACATCAAAAACAACAACAACACCAACAACAACAACAACCCAATTCAGATTGCGATAGAGTCCCCATGTAGTAGAACCGACCATCTTTTTGCCTGCTTAAAGATCACTACTGGCCTTTCTTACTCTCTTCTCTACATTGAGTTTCCACATCAGTTGATTGTTCGAAACTAAAATTTAAATAAAATTTAAATTTTTATAAGTGGATCATTTAAGAACTAGATTATTTTTAGTTCAAAAAATATATAAAAAATACTATGAAAAATTTTGAAAATATCCTAATCTTATTGCGAGTAGAATAAGTAGATAGCCATTTAGACAAATTTATTTACTTAAGCATCATAAAACTGATTAAATTGCTGAAAATCTTCAGTAAAACTGCTTTTCATTACAACTTTATGACTTTGAAATGTTTATAAATTAAATGCAATCATAATTCAAAGTTTGAATGCCACGAATCTACAACCTTTCCAGCCATAAAATTTATTACACTAATGTAATTTCCATTATGAGTGTTTTTATATCCCCACCCACTGCTACTGGTGCTATCTGGGCGGTTCAGGTGGTTTAAGTGGCGTGGGTGGCGGACTAGACTACTTGTTAAGTGCGTGCAATTCAAAATAAATAATTTAAGCATTTAAATCTCAACATAAGAACCGGTTAATGCCACTTAACTGCCATTAAACCTCGTGCCGAAGTCAACAACTCGACACAGTAACAATATAAATAACAAAACTACTCAGCCAACAACAGTTTGTATTCATTCATTTAAATGCCGCCCACATTTACCTAGCACTGTACGTGTCTCTATGTGTGTGTGTGTATGACTGTGTGCGTGTCTGTGCTTATATGCATTCACTCAACCCATAAACCCAATAGTAGTGGTGCAAATAATGAAGCTTTTAAGCTAAATATTAATGCTTAGTGCGAAGGCACAACCCAACGAAGGGGGAGAGAGAGAAGTTCCCCCCAGTTTGTGGGCGTTGCAGAAGGGGTCAAGTGAGGGCAATGCTAACAGCTATTATATCTTTGTACATACACACACTTAATTCATCAACTCCTACAGCTGGCACATACAACAATAACAATAAGTCGAATTGTTGCTGTTGTTGCTGCTACTGCTGCCATGACAAAAACAACAAACTCAACAAAATAAATGATGGAAGTAGTAAATTGTTGGAGTTTTATATATTTTATTTAAAATTTGAAATGGTATACTCTTCATGCTAAGCACTAAGTGAACGTCCATTCTATGCAGCTTGACTGCTGCAGGATATTTTTCAAAAATAAATTGAAGCTGTGAAGTGGAATTGTGATTTATACAAATGTATATTCTATGTATTTAGCTATGTATGTGTTTAAAAGCCACTCCTGTTACGATTAATCTGTAGACAAATTAAATTGTAGAGAATCAAAATTGTTACACTAACCCGTAGGCAAAAATAGTAAGTTTCTGGAATTTTATGGCCAAAAAAACTACATAATTTAAAAAAAAAATTACATTACTTTTTAACGGTTTTACGATCTGGATTATGTAAATTTATTGTAATTTGCAAAAGACTACATAATCGCCATTGATTTCAGTGCATTTCTTCTGAAAACTGTCTTCAAAATCTTGGCTTTTAAGTATATCAAGTTCAGCATTAACCGCATTAATTATCTTCTCTTTGCTATTAAAGACCTTTCCTTTTTATTTTTATTTTTTTTTTCGGAGACGATCAAAAATCTATAGGTGCTATGTCTGTTGTATATAGTGCTGGACGCATTTCTTCGATCCCAGAGATTGCAATAAAATTACTCGTTATATCAGCATTTTGGGATGTCGCGTTGTCATCCTTTCATCTCATTCTCTTTCTTCCTGTTTTCCAAAAAAATTTTTGAAACCTTTGGTAAGCACTCTTCGGTGTACTCTTTTCCAGTGGAATATCAGCTACAATTTTAGATCAGATGTAGTAAACTGACATCATTGCTTTTGCTGCTGATTTGAGTTGCTTAGATTTTAAGGGTGAGTTTGCTCCTGTTGGGCTTCATACCATGGACTGCTCTTTGGTTTCTGGATCGTACTTATAGAACAAAGATTCGTCATCAGTAACGACTTTACCACAGTTGTTAGACCGACCATTTCCGAATTTGTTTAGAAAAAAATTAGCAAAATGGACTCGATCCTCTTTTTGGGCTTAATTTAAAATTCATATGGGTTCCACGAGCAGATTTTTTCGTGTAGCCCAGATGATAACTTAATATTCGCGATAGAGCGATGGAATTCAAGTCCAATTCATTAGATTTGATTTCTTGCATCAATCGAGGGTCTTCGTAAATTTTGAACTTCACCAGAGGTACAGTGACGTCATCAGTGGAAGATTTTGACCGTCCTTCATGGAGCTCGTTCTCTACGGAAAAATGACCGGTCTGGAATCTTCGAAACCACTTAGAAATAGTTTTTAAAGACGGCGCAATCGTTCCATATGCAGTTTGGCATTCCTTGAGTATTTTTATTGGTCGAAACATGAGGAGAGTCACATGGTGAATTTCTGTTTGTGTTGGTGGTGGAATTTCGCCTGAACTATCCTCAGCTATCTTGCGTTTTCTCATCTCCAATTTAGCCGATCGCTTTAAAATTTGAAAGGGAGACTAATAATGTAATTGCAAAGTATTTGGATTTTTAGATTTAACAAAAACAAATCGAAAGTCACCAACTGACCGAAATTTTGTTAGTCCCCTCGTATAATACGTGTTTTTTGGCACAGGTTATTGTTTACGCGTATGTAGCCGAGCCCACTACAGCACGCCAGTTTTTCTTCTCGTCGTACGGCGTCCATTGGAGACAGCAACGGAAGCCAAGTCATTTCATTTAATATTTTTTATTTGAACTGGAGGGTTTTCTCCTCTATTTCTACAGGCGACTGCTGTACCAAATACTTTTTGAGCCTGGAGTATTTTCATACATCCGAATCATTTGATCTATCTAACGTAGCCATTGTCTCTTTATTTGTTGAACTGTCTCAATGTCGCTGTATATATCGGACAGCTCAACGCTCCATCGGTGGTGGCATTCACCATTCACCCAACGCACAGAGAACCATACATTTTATGTGAAATTTTCTCCCGCAATAGTTGAGTGGTTAGAATTGTGTACCAGTGTTCGGACGGCCAGTATACGAGTCCTGGTTTTACCAACATCCTCGGCAGGGAATGCCAAGACCTTTTTTGATATGAAATACTTATGGCATACTTCGATTTTGTTTAACAGCTTGAAACACCTTCATCGTGAAGCGCATAGATTTTGACTCCTTCTTAAAGTGTGTTTTACAACCTTTTACTGCGGCTTCTCATAATCCTCTCATACATGCGACCTTGCTGAAGATTTTCTCTTTACTATGCCCAAGTGCGAGAAGTTCTTTCCACACATTCGACCACAATTTCATGGGTATAATTAATTATACTCTACCGGACGTTCGCTACTCCTGTCTCTGAATGGAATAAACTCTTCGTCTTTGAATCCTTTCAGTCTACCATCATTCACAGTTCCGCATACTTTCGAGAGAATTACGTCACGCTTTGATCCCATGCTAACTTTTTAAGTTTAAGATTAAGTTGATTCTTTGGATACAATATATCCGATATACCTGCATATTATCTATATCATTTTCAATTGGCGGTAGTCGGGACAGATGGTCTGCGTTTGCTTTTCTCAATAAGTATACTTCGTACTTAATAATATGAGCTAAGATAATGAGACATGAGTTTAATTTGGTTTGGGCGCTTCAATTGCTAAATTGTTCTCAATTAGTTAAATTGAGTGCCTGTGTGAATAACATACAAATATAAACATATTTGCTTTAATTTTTTTTTTGTTTATTAGACGAAGTCAATTCTTTGTTTATGAATAAGTAAATATTAAAATCAATAAAAAATATATAAAATTATGCCAATCAGCTATTGCGACAAATCGACATTTAAGCTTTCAACAACAAAAAAAAAAAAAAATAAAAAAACAAGGCTTTGCTATTTCGCTGGCCATATTCTCATGGTGATAAGCTCACACCCACACAGCGTCATCGGAAGTGGTGGACTGGCAACGGTAGCTATGGCGAAAAAACGATGAGATATGCAAAAGCATATTTTTGTAGTTTTTCACACAAAATCAAATATTTACTTTGATGTGTATGTTTTGCTGTATTTTGACCCGCAAAATTGCAAACAGTAAAGTGAGTAAAAACGCTCAACAGCGCATTTTGTAGTCTGAAAAACTCTATAAAAATATTCAGGTACATAAAGTGTGATATTTTTTTCGTTTCGGAATTTCTACTTTATTGTTGTTTTTATAAAACTTTAGCTATTTTTTTTTGCTGATTTTTATGTCTTACACAAGCCTAAAGCATTTTTAAGGCACGAAGTGGAGCATCCTGAGGTGATCTACCAGAAGTAGGAGAAAAAAATGTATGAAAAATTGAAATAAAAATAAAATATAGGTGAATTTGGGAAAGAGAAAAAAAAATTGTAGTAGATATTTGTTTGTGACTTCAGTCCAGCGACACGCTCGAATGCTGTTCCTCTATTAAATGACGCAAATATTTCTTGGTACTTTTTGCAGAAATTCAACAATATTTACTGTTGTATGTTGATGTGGGCAGTTTTCGTGCACTTTTGTTGTCCTATGCTATTTTGTATGTTTTGTTTCTGTTGTATGCAATTTGTTTATTCAGTTTGTAGCTTTAGAAAGCGTGTTTGTTTGCTTGTTGTTGCAGTTGACAATCAAATATGCACAGCAGAGCATTGCCTATCACAGTGGCGCAGCTGCAGAGGTAAATATAGCAACAATAATAGATATGGCATCGTTGGCAGCAGTTGGCGGCTGGTGCCACTAAAAATGGCAAATAAATTAAATGTTTTCTCTTTTACTTTCATTTTTTATTTTTTATTTTTTATTTTCTATTTTTATTTTCTATTTTTTATTTTCCTTTGGCACACTCGCCGATGCTCAGCAATAGAAATTGAAAGTGAGCAATATTTTAGTATATACCGTGATATTGAGGCTCCATTTGGCAAACAACAACACTAACTCTTCTTCATTTCCATGTCAGACTTCAATTGAGAGTTTAGTTCACTGTCTCTCTATGTGTAATAAATTTTGCAATTGGTGTAGTCTTTCAGCATGAAGCGCAAGAGTAGGTATTGTCCTTCGTCCTCGCCGCACATCCCGTTGATGTAGGTAAGGCAGCCTTGCGCTGAAAGATAACAGGTTCCATGGAGCGAGTTCCACATATCAAATTGAGTCCTTTAGACTTTCGTTAAAGTGGTGTTAAATTTTTGTCTGAGCGAGAGATCTTGTCTCCGAATACTATCGTTCTCCATGGTGGACAAATATTGGCACGGCATATGTTTATCTGAATTATCAGAGCAGGTTAGGGCTCATCAGAGTCTTTTTATAATGTAATGGCAGATGGTATGTTCGGGACAACTACCGAAAAATTCAGTTATTGAGTCCGATGGTCTTCGACGGGGCACAAAATAGTGTGGCTACTAGATTCTAGAATGAGAAAATTCGTCAGGCGATTTGGCTATCTTCGGATCAAACAACTAGCAACCAAGTCAATTACGTTCTGTTAGACGGAAGACATGTCTCTAGTATTCCAGATATGCATACGTTCCGATCATCTAATATCGACCCTTATAGCATCCAAGATACGCAGTCTCCTCTATGCAGTAAGGAGCGCCCACCAAGAAACACAAGGAAGGTTCGATGACAAAAATCAGAAATCATAACAGACAACAGTTTTCTACTCAGCTTGCACTTCTGCTCTCTGAGAGTTTTATTCACGAGTAACTTGATCCTTACGTACAGCTGAAATCAAAACTATGGGTTTTCGAAAAGGTAAAAGAGTGCCGTGCCGCAGTAAAGAGAAATCCAACTTCTCACTTGGCAATGTTACGACCAACAACAACATGTCCGGGCTGGGATATATACCGAGAGTTGAAGAGGGCAGCTAAATGCATTTGCAGACAAACAAGAATAAGTCCAAGTTGCGTGAGTATGAAGCGTTTGAGAATCTGGCTGATAATAGTGATTCCCTGCCAAAAGAGAAAACCCAGACCCAAAAGAGAGATCTAGCCAAGAGTATACTACCTAGAGTATGGTCTTGAGTGTATTTTGCCCGATCCATTAGAAAACTAATATCGCCTATAAATCCTGCTTGGGAAAGAAACAAAACTCAGCAACTCTTTGTCGTTTTTAAAGCTGCCCGCGACCTGAACTTATGACATTCTGTAGTTATGTCTGAATCAGGAGTCCCATAAAAAGTTAGCGGTTGACTCCGAAGAACTTCAGAAGTTTTTACGCAGACAAACCAAAAACAGTCATCATATTCACGTCAGGATTCCCACGCTACTGTTGAGAGCCTTAATAACAGGGTCTAATGTCAACCTTGAAAGCCAACGCGAAATCACACTTGTCAAATTTTGGGTTCTTTGTGTATTGGAAACAGCAAATACTGTAGCGGATGGAACGAGAAGAGCTGTACAAGATATTGACATACTAGAACGAGTTAGGTGGATCCCCGGTGGGGAGATCAAGTGTAAGAGGACTTGGTTACACTTGAAGTCTCCAATTGGCGTCGAGCTGCGAGAAGAAGTAGCGACTGTTGCGCTGTTGTTGAGTCGGGTGTGATCTGTAAGTGGATCATCAAGAAGAAGAAGGAGAAGAAGAAGAAGAAAAATAAGAAGAAGAAGAAGAAGAAGAAGAAGAAGAAGAAAAAGAAGAAGGAGAAGAATGAGAAGAAGAAGAAGAATGAGAAGAAGAAGAAGAAGGAGGAACAGGAGGAGAAGAAGAAGAAAAAGAAGAAGAAGAATAAGAAGAAAAAAAGGAGGAACAGGAGGAGAAGAAGAATAAGAAGAAGAAAAAAAGATGACGAAGAAGAAGAAGAATAAGAAGAAGAAGAAGAAGGAGAATAATAAATAGGTGTTTCTTCTTAAATTAATTGTAAAGCAGTTTTCTATGAGACTTTTATAAGGCACCAAGAGTAGATTAAAATAATCTTTAGCTTAAATTTAAATCCAACACTAAGCATAAGGGGCTGTTCACACTGGCACTTAATTAGTTAATTAAGACCTTGCCTTATGAAAGCGCATACGATTGGCAAGCTAATAGACAAATTTTGTAAACTTGGTAATTCTGCAAAGGAAATCTAATGGAAAAAAGATACCCTTAACTGTAAAATATTTTTTCTCACCACTGTAAGCGGCAAATTGTACCAAAAAATAAATTGAAGTCAAGTGAAGACATCCAAAAGTTGCTAAACGATTTGAAATTCCAGCATTTCCACATTTCCCCATGCCTCAAGCAATACTTTTTCGTTTAAAATCCAGAGCCACCCGCGCCTACAGTTGTTTTACAATCGTCTGTATAAATGTGTGTGTGTCTGTATGCGCTGCTACTTTACTGTCACAGTTTATTTGATTACATTTTGCTCATTTCTGCTTGTATGTGTGTGAGTGTGAGGAGTTAATTGCGCTGAATTGTTGTTGTATTAAAGTTTCTTGTATTTTTTTGATTTTTTTTTTCAGATATTTTGTACTCGTTCAACTTTTAGCAAAACTTTTGTGTTTTTAATGTTCTTTTTCATTTTCATTTACTTTTGCTTTGTTGTTGCCAGTATGTAGTTATGTAATGAAATGAAATTTAATTGAATTCTGTTCTTTTGCAGTACCGTTTGTTGCCTTTAACTTTTGTTTGGAAAATTTTTGTTTTTTATTTTTCATTTATTTATGTATTTACTTTTATCACTTGCCATTTCTGATTTCTGATTTCGATTGCTGTTAATGAGTTGTCTGGCCGTAATGAGTGTAATGAAATGTTTTATTAAATTAAAAAAATTAAAAATAAATGTTTTGAAATTTTGTGAATTTTTGTTTGGTAAAGAATGCAAAATATTTATTCTGCAATTTAAATTGTTGTTGGATGAAATTTGTTTGTTGGTTTGGAATTCAAAGTGGGTCAGAAATTTGTATGTTTTTGTAAAAATAAATACACAATAAGAGGAAATTATAACAATTTAAATTATTTGGTTTTTTGTGACTGCAAATTTCGATGCCATAATTTGCTTTGAGAATTTTCTTTGGAGAAGGTAGACGTCTTTTTTATATTAAGCAAAGAAATACTGAAATATTCAATTTATACAGGGTTATCCACTTCGGGCGGCCGCCATAGCCGAGTGATGAGGATTTCGTCCTGCTCTTTAGACGGCCAGAATTCGAGTGCTGGCCCTACTAACATCCAAAAATTGTAGAAAATTATATACATGTATATACAATAAGCGCTTTGTGATCGCGATTTGTGGCTGTAGAAAATTTATTTAAATATTAATAATCGCTTCGCTCTTGAAAAGTTCCACGAAGATCCGACGCGATGAGGCCCATTTCTGGCTTAATGGGTATGTAAATAAGCAAACTTGCTACTTTTGGGACGAAGAGCAACCTGAAAAGAATCAAGAGCTGCCAATTCATACAGCAAAAACAACGGTTGGATTTGGCTGTGGGTGAAATCTTTAGTCCATATTTCTCCAAAAATGACGCCGGTGAGTACGTAACCGTTAATGGCAACCGTTAACGCGCTGTGATAATCGACTATTTGATACCTGGAACTGAACCTCGTCGTGTCGGTGACATTTGGTTTCAACATGACGGCGCCACTTCCCCGACATCGCATCAATGAATGGAATTAATGAGAAAGGACTTCGGGGAGAAGATAATTTCACGTTTTGTGCCGGCCGATTGGGCAGCAAGATCATATGATATCACACCGTTAGACATTTTACTGTGGGAATATGTAAAACCTAAAGTCTATGCGGATAATCCTAAAGAGATAACATTCAAAAACTAAAGGCTAAGGAATGTTCTTTCGAATGAAAAAAAAAAACATTCCCAATTAAATTTTAATTTTCTATGTTTTTTACCTTGAAAAAAGTGGAAAACATGGAAATGGAGAACCCTCTACATGCACTTAGTTGTTTCGAGCTGTAATTTGACATCATTCAAACTTAACTGTCAAACAAAACATGTTTTGTTTTAGTTAAAAGACAGACATTTATGTGAATGGTACGTTTTATAATCGCACAATTCATCAAAATTTTCAAAATCCACAACAAAAAAGCTGATTCAAAATTGGTTGTTGTTGTTGTGACCGCAAAATATTCCCCGAAAACCAATTCGCGGGAGTGACGGGGATTTCATGAACAAAACAAATATTTTAAATGCATTTTACTTACGTTGATTTTCGGAACCGCAAAATGGATAACCCTGTAGTAAGTTTTTCTTCTCTCTACTATTATTTATCAAAAGAATTAGCAGAGGCGCTTTGAGCTTTGAATACAATTTAGCAGCGGAATAGAGGGCAAAAATTAATTTATATTAATTACGGTTCACTAGCTAACGGCAATGATAACGGTCTGGACGTAATGACTGACTGCCAGATGAAAATTCCACTCACTGTCAATAACATTCAATTCAGTTGTGTGTGCGAGTGATGTAGTAATAATGAATATAAATACAAAAATACATACATATATACCATATATATATATCATACACGTATATACATATGTATATAATACTCGTATATGGAAGCTTGTCATGAAGTGGTCTACACTGTGTCACTGTTAATTTGGCTATTTTTACCCGCAGGCGCTTAACTCACGCTCCTGCTGCCACCATAAGCCGTTTTAATGACTTTGCTATTGTTGTTCTTGTTGTTGTTGTTTGTAATTACTTAGGCGTAGTACTACAAATTTGTGAATGTGCGCAAAATGAGTTATGAGGAAAAAAAAACAAGAAAAAGAAACAAAAAAGCAGAAGAAAAACCTTATTGCCTGTAGGTGTGGCTGTGGTAATTAGTGTTGAATGAAATATAAGGAAGAGTTTAACCGTAAAGTCCTCTAAACGTGCATATGTAGTTGAAATGTAACAAACTGCGTGTAATTAATACAAACACATGCTGCACAACAGTAAATGGGGAAAGTGTAATATGAAAACAAAAATGATAAACAGATTTGGGTAGGAACTATTCAAGTATGTAGATATGTGCATATGTTATATATATATGTATACGTTTGTAGGTAATACCCAGCAGAGAAGTTTGAAAATGATTAGAAAATATACAGGGCTATCCGTTTTGCAGTTTTCAAAATAAATATGAAGAAAAAATCTGTTGTTTTTTTTATTTTTTTTTCCTTTTTGTCGACGAACCGAGCGTAACCCACCTCTCACCCAAATGACCGAGGAGCGCGCCTGAACGATAATTGAAATTTGATATAGTAATTGACCAAACTTTCAACTGGATGATCTGATGGCGCATGAAGGTAAACGGAGCAAAATCAACTCACGTAATATATTCTACTGGGTGTGGCACTTGAAAGAGAATCTCGTCATAAGTACAAAAATCAATAAATAATAATTAAATTGTTATTTACTGATTTTTTAATGTCTTATTTGTAATATATTTTTTCTTTCTTTGGAACTAGTGCAAAACTATTTTATTGCTGACCTAAATTAATCATTTATCGTCGCGCAGTAGATATTGTCTATGATGAATACTTTCTAAATACAGAATGTTCATACAAACACATAATGGTATGCCTACTATACATATTTACAGCTGTATCAATAAGTAAACCTGAAACTTTATTAGACAACGTGACCTAGCGCTGTTGCATTCAAAAATACCCTTACTCATATGTGTGAGTGCAAATGCTAACAAAGGGGAGAAAAGCTCAAGTACTTTGTGGCAACATGCAGCTAAATCGGCATACATATTGATAAAATAGTAACTGAAAGCATAAGTCAACATAAAACTCATAAAAGCAGACAAGAGAAATAGTTGCGTATGACAGCAACAGCAACAGCACCATGACCGTGAACTCACGCATCTGCAGCGCACGGCAGAGTAGAACAAAGAGCCAACAATGCGAAAATACTTGAAGTCAAAACACATAATCGGCAAACTGAATATGAATCTGTATGCCGCGCCTGAGTGGTTGGGTGTGTGTGTGGCTGCCAGTTGCCAATAGTACGAGTAGGCAGTTTCAGGTTAATGTGAATGAATGAATGAATGAATGAATGAATTTGGAAGGTGTATGTTAAGTATGGTAATGAGTTTATGTTTGCTTTTGTGTGTGTTTGTATGTGTGGTGAGGTTTTCAAGTGCTCATTATACTAGCAGCTGATGTATTCTGAGCATACTTATATACAAAAGTATGTATATATCACACACATACTCGTACATATGGGATATTTAATTTGCAAATGGACGTGACTGTTAGGAAAAGTATCACAATTTAATTTAGGTAAAATAATTCAAACAAAAATTAGTTGAATTAAGCCAAGTTCAGTTCTTCTAGTAATTTTTAGTTGAAAAAATATGTGGAAAGCTTTCCAAGTACAGGAAATATTTTAATTATAACTAATTTATATTACATATCTAACCATAAGTATTTTAAGAAAAGCTCAGTCACAAACCCTGAGGAGAGGAGTGACCTCTTTGGTCAGTTACCTTTGAGGGGAGATCAACCAGTCCTTTGATGCTATCAAAACATACACTACAAATTTCGCTGTCCTACATTGAGTCAGTAAAATATACAGTTTGTCATAAATTTAAATTAAAAACAGTCCTTCCGAGTTCTTCAACCGACGCCTATCCAAACAAAATTATACATATTTACACAGCTTTATGTTGTTGAAATATTTTATTACTCAAATTTTAGTTGTAAATTTTCTTGTTATTGCCTCCACACATATGTACTCATATCCGTTTGTTTTTCCATTACAACAGTAATGATTAAAATATATGTCTACAAGCGCACACAGGTGTAATAAACAGACGAACAAGCAATGCATGAATTTTCTCCTGTATACATATAGACTCATATGCACATTAGATGGGTCGACAACAGAGATGCTGAACAAGTAAAACGTTGTCGGTTCGTTTTGTTAATATGAAAAATAAACTTAATGAAATGATTTTGTTTGGTTCGGTGCTATGTTAGCGAAATGAAATGAAATTATTTATGTTCGTTTTTAATATTGAACACTAACTGTTAACGATTTAACATTATCTGTTAACGATGTAACATTACCTGCTGACAGCTTTAACATTAACTGTTAACCATTTAATATTACCTGTTAACGTTGTAACATTACCTGTTAATAGATTTAACATTAACTGTTAACGATTTAACATTAAATGTTAACGATTTAACTGAAAAATCTGAAGAGTTCATATTAAAATGAAATATAATATTTATTATACTTATCTTTCCCTACTCATCTTCCTCCAATTCCTTTCTATACTCTCCTTTTTATACATATATTTTGATTCTTAGCTGAAATCCCATCCTCCTCTTAGGCCAGCACACAAGCAGACATAAACATAAGCGGTGCCCACGCCGCCAATTAAGAAGAAGATAAAGGGAGATAGAAGTGCACTTTTATTTTAAACAAACGACCTATTCTAAATGCATTTTTCTAAATTCAATTTTAAGCATTCTAATTTTCTAAAATTAATAAATATTTATTATATTTAAAAATTAGTAAAAAAAAAGTCCTTCACATTTTTTTAAACCAATTTGTAAATTTCATTTTTACAATCTATTTAATATTTGACTAATTTATATCAATTTAGTTAGGAAAATATAATAAAAACTCGTTTCTTTCTAGCTCCAGTTCGAAATATTACGCCAACACTCTGAGAAAAAATAAGAACATTTCATTATCCTACACCAATCTAATGCAAATGTCTGCCCATCTGCATTATTGTGAAAGAGTTATGAATGTGATTACGGTGCCTCATAACTGTCGGTTGTTTACCAACAGTAATAAAAGTTGAAGCAACAAAGAAATAAAAAAATATTTCAACAAAATAAGTTACAACAACCATAATTAAAACATAATACAACAAAACCAAAATGGAATACATCCATTAACACCATTAAAACATATTTATTTGTTTGTGTTAATGTGGACATATTTTTGTTTTGTTTTTGTGCGAATAAAAATATTTGCTTGAACATCTTAATGGCAATTGTGATTGGTATTTTATATGATTGTTTGGGTTTTTAGTGATTTGTGGCAAATATGGTTCATTCTACTAAAAATAATAATAAAGTTGTTGATTTGGTTGGTATTCATATATGGAAAATGGAAAAATTTGAGATTTTAAAAAGGCTGTTATTAAATAAATTGAAAAAAATATATATTTTATATTATAAGAACACAAATTGTTTTGCTTCAGATAAGCGGTAGTAATATTATTGCTTAAAATTTATTGTCCTATTCTCATAAATCTTTTATAAACATGCATAGTATTTTTTAGATTTTAATCAAAACTGTGCCGTGTATGCTTAAAAAATTTCACTGAAATTTTTGAAATAACCTAAAAAAATCTAATTTTTTAAATAGAATTTTTGTTTGTATTTTTTTATTAATTTTCAACCATTTTGTAGGTTACAAACAAAATTTATGGAAAATCGCTAGCACACAGACTTAACTGGAAACCAATTTACAGAAATTCAAATTTATTTTGCAAAGGAATTTTCTCCTTTCGACTAAATATTGCTCAGGCTACATTGCAAACAGTTATCTTTGAGCTGATATATTATATTAATTAGCCGAAATCTGCAATCGCACACGACTTGCAGTCAATAATTTACAGAGGAATGTACTAGAAGCAACAATTCTGACCGGACTTTTCAAAGTTGAAGACATTCTTTCGAATCCTCGAATTCCTATTTTTTTGTCCGATATTCCCCTCCAATTAAAGCAACCAAAGTGTTCTGGCCGACTAGGGTTTGCAATCATTTTAAATACAGCTCAGGATCAAACTGTAGAACTGTGTAGTCTAGTTTTAGTTAAGGATTGCTTCGTCCATGGAAAATTGTACTTTTCATGCTCTAGAGTTGGCAGACCAAATATCATTTTTATTCAAATGGCCGATGGTAAAACCCAACAATTTTTTATACTAACAAGTATTGAATAAATATATCTATAAAGAAAAGATATTCAATGTTTAATTTTTCGTACATTCATTGAGTATGTTTCTACAGCGAAGCGTTATAGGTTACAGCTAGAAACAATATATACGTGTATATCTCACGTTCGTGAATAAAAAACTTTTTTTCAAATTATTTTAAGGAAGAACACATTTTAATCTCATTTAAATTTTTAATTTCTACATAAACTTTTAATTACAGAGAAAGTTGAAAAGAATTCGAAAATACATATATTGTATTTTCCTCTTCTCCCCCCCAATTACCTGGCAATAACCACTTGTTAGATTCAATAAACCATCTACTCCAACAGCTTGTGTGTGTTTATCAACGATTTATAAGTGGAAAACGTGCTCTCACTAATTAACTTTTACAATTTCCCGCACATTTTGTCTTATCAATTTTCACATCTGCTAGCAGAATTTGCCTCGCACAATCGCGCCCAACGGTGGTAATGTTGGTAATCAGCAAAATTAACCCGAACTTGAAGCAATCAAATACCAAACACACATACATATGTACATAGATGTATATGTACGAGCACAAAATTAGGTCATTCATATGAATTTCCGACAATGCGCACACACACACATACATGCATGCATACATAGATGTAATAATAGCAAGTATTGTTAAGATAATACGGCCGGATATATGTACGTATGTATGTATAGATATGCTAAGGACTATAGTCCTCCACTCGGATATGTACATACGTTTCGTGACAATTGCACATAATTGTATTGTGTTTATTTACTTGTACTTGTACTTGTGTACTATTTATATATGTACTCGTATATACAAATATAACTATGAATACAACAGTAATGTGCTGGAGCGAAATCCCTTGAATCAAGTGAAATCATCAGACTGTTAAATAAAATGTTGTACTTTGCAACATGCGACCACTTCAGCAGAGTAAACTCACGTCTTCTACACATACAGACATGCTTAGTTATTAGTATATACATATTTATGTAGTATATATTTAAAGGATGAGTATGCAACATCCATAAGAGCCTCAAATGGGCTATGGCTGATCGATGAACCGAATTATGGAATTTAGTTCGAGTTTTGGACACAAGAATATGCGTCAAGTTGTATGGCTTTCTCCGGTTCGAAGAACTTATAATCATATTGGCTCTATTGCATTAGAATGTAGACTGATTTTCTGAAAAAGCATGCCCTCAGAGTACCTAATATCCATTCGGAGCACTAGCTTAACGCAGCAAAGTTACGCACTCGCCTCCGCATGGCAAGCAAGAAGTATTCCACCTCACTGGCACTGCTGTTTCCTGAGAACAACGAACAAGAATACAGTTTGAGGGAAACTGTTGGACATTTACAAATGACTATGAACTGAAAAGAGTAATTATATGTTTTCGACAAAGTCGGAAGAAGGAAAAATACGCTGAGGATAGTCGTTAAACATGCCGTGTGGGGGAGACACCGAAACCTCAAGAAGGCAGGGGATGCATTGTCATTGAGAAAACGTGAGAGCCAAAACGTTTGGGAGACTTAAAAAGATGTCTGACGGAGAAAATTACCAGAAATTATATGAGAAGTTATGCCAACACTCAAATTTATTAAGAAAACGAGAAAATTCATCTCAAAAGATCTATGTATTGTGTGAAAGACCCAGCTCCAACGACGACGAAGTGATCTGTTGTAGGATCAGCAAGGGCTGTCCTACACGGCTATGACTGAATTTGGTATATCCACCATATCCATGGGGCTTTGTAAGCAGACGCTGAGCAGTACTAAAAACTTCGACCGAATCGAAAAAAGTCTCCCAAAGTGCCTCGATAGTATGAGCCTTCAGATAAGGGCTCAGAGAAAATAATCAGAGCTGCAGAACTAAATAGAGACTTAGTTAGTTAGTTACGTAAAATCTTCTCTCAAGGACCTAATGTTGTACGAGACAGTAAAAAAATATTGTTGGAAATATCAAGTGAAATCAGATCACTCTCCACCTGAACGGTGGATACTGTATCGTCTGTGCTAGGGTCGTCTCATCGAAAGTCAACATCATCCAGGCTTCTATACTATATAACAGGATGGGTGTGATGAGCGATTTGCAGAGGAGAGTAGGGAAGAGACGACTTCACTTTACAATTGCCTACTCAGTCCAAAGTAGTATCTGCTAACAATAGTGATTTTGCGTTGGATTTCAAAGCTAATTCTGCTGTTAATGACCTTTCTAAAAAAAAAAAAAAAAAAAAAAAAAAGAACAATTTAATCGGCAGGAAAAGAATAAATAAAAAAATGGCAAATTATAATATATATATTTATACATATTTATATATGTATTAGATATTTCCAAAACACTGTCTGCATTTGTCAGCACACAATTAATTAACGGTCAAGAGCTTATAAGTGAAATATAATTACAGTTAATCTTATATTACATAATATTAGAGAGGGGGATGGATATTATATTTCTATAAGGACAGCTAAAAAAAACCTTATACTCTTCAAATATATGTACATATATACATATATATAATAAGCTCCAAAAACCTAAAAGCAGCGTACATTTGCCGTTGCATCTCCACATCTAAATAGTAAATAGGATAATTGCTGACAGTTGCCTAAATATAAATAAGCTAAGAGACGGCTGAATTTGCTGCCTTCATAAAAATAGACAAATTACATAACAAACAAAGCAACAACAACTAAATTAAATGGTCAATTCTAACTTGAGAATGAATGAAATGAATTTGGTAGCAAACACTGAGCCAGACAGACGATAAACATTGACAAGGACGACGAACAAGAGACAGCGCGGGCAACTGACAAGAACACATGTAAGCCATGTAGACCGTTAGATAGATAGACTATTAGTGCAAAACTTGTAGTAATCATTACCAACAAATAACTGACATCAAAACCAAAATTGAAAGAAATGTCAGACGTAATTACCCTGATCACTTGAATTAAACTTGTCTGCGCATTTCACATGTAAATGTGACAATAACTATCTCCAAGTAACAGATTTACTGCAATGATAATTCCAAGTGGCACTTCATTTCCTATTTTTATCGCTCTGCGCTTTGTTTAGTCCAAGTGAAGAGAGAAAATTATGTGGCAGCAGTTAATGATAAAATCACTCACATATAAATGGACAAAAATACTAATACTAATTTAGTTAATAAATAAATACTCTGTTGAATAGTTTTTTCTTGCTTGTCAGGACAAAATAATGACAAATAATGTGACGAAGGGTCTTCTGCCATCAAACAAAGCCAACGCACTCACACCTTGGCTACCACGTCACTTGAGGAGAATAACTTTGAAGTTGGGAATATATTCGTATATCTAGGAACCAGTGTTAACACCAATGACAATTTCCACCAGAAAATCTAGCGTAGAATCATTCTTGCCAAGCTTTGTAGAGGACAAGTGAAGGCAATTTCGAACAAAGTCCTATAAAAAATCTTCCCATATTAGGTGTGGCCCTACAGTTCATATAAAGTGATACAGAGTGTATTTTTTGAGGCCTCTGAGCGCTCGTTCTGGTTTTGAACCGCTCTTATTTTTACGGATATTTGCTCCTGAAGTTAGCCAAAACACCATTAGTCCAGAAAGCAAAATCGATTTATTTTAATTTAAAATGAAAAAAAGTATTTAAAATATATTTTTTTTATATAGGGGAATTTAAAACATTTTTTGATTTAGGGGGTATAATTTTTCATTTATTTTTTCAACTGATCTTGATTACTAAAAGCAAGTAATTCTCAGTTTCACCTAAATCGTTCAAGAAAAATATACAGAAATCGTCAAAATTTGACCTTATGACCTTGCTTATACTGCCTTCTGGCACTCATTTTAATTCACATAAAGATGAGAAATTAAGAATTGAGAAATTCCGGGGGACAAGATCCGTTGGAGACCCCAAACATACTGGTTGTCCGAAAAAAAGCGTCGTGGGCAAGAAGCTCACTGCCGAGGGGTGACCACAATAAGAAAATTTAAATTAATTATTTATTTAAATTAATTTTCTATAATTTTTGGACCTACAAGATTACCAGGCAAAAATTGACGGAATTCGTTTGGGAAGATTTGATGCACCCACTATACATATAACCCAGATTTTGCAACATTTTACTACTTCGGTCTCAGCAAAACTCTCTTGATGGTAAAAAATTGGCTCACCGAAGAATCGCTGGTCAAGTTCTTTGTCAATAAACCATAGAATTTCTGCACTTATGAGATTATGAGACTACCCGAAAATTGCGAAAAGTCAGAAAACGAATGTTAATCAAGAAATAATTTTTTTTTTCAAAAATATACGAGAAAAAATTTGCTGCGACTTTTTTTTTAATATTTAAGTTTGTGTGTACTTTCTCTTTCTCCGTCATCTATAATTTTCATAATATTTCTGATTTCGACAACCGATTATATAGGCTAAGATAACCATTTTTAACCACTCTCACTTTAACTTAATCTTAGTCACTGAATAAAAATATTATTTTTTAAAAACAAGATACTGAATACTCTTAAAAAATTACTTTAAAACCTTACCACGTTTCTTTGCTTAAGAAATTCAATTTTATTTTCCAACTCAGTTCCTATCCACTCCTTCCCATCTCTGCATACCTCCTCAAGTGATATTAGAACGCACTTGAGTTTTATGAAACGCGCATTTTGCCAATTATTTTAATTGGTATCAAATACTTTCGGCGAAAAATACACAAAAGTATGAAACCCAACTCAAGTCAGGCGTCAATGAATGTGGAGTGAGTTCAACAGACCGTTACGCAAACAGCTGAGTGGTAGATGCTCGACTGGCCAACGGCTTTGTGGCAACTTCTCAGTTTGTTTGCCATTCGAGAGACAGAGAGAGAGAGAGAGAGAGAGAGAGACAGCACGCCGAGTCGACTTTTGTTGTTTGTTTACTTCTTTTTTTTTGTGCGTAATATTTAAGTAAATAAATTGCTTTATTTCGGAAAGTAAGCATTTCGTGTGTGTTTATGTTTATGCTTATTTTTATATGTATGCGTGTAAGGCTGCCAATACGGAAATTGAAAACGTGACGAAAATAGGCTTTATGCGATGTACCGTAAATACGTTTTTGTGAAATATTTTCATATTTTCATTTTGGCGAAGTGGAAAATGTCATTTTTCATTTAAATAAATGCGTTTTTTTTTTTTTAATTTAAGGTCTTAAGTTAAGGATTTCTGTCAAGCCATATATGAATATTATGAGTATGTTGTTGGGCATATTGTGAAATATGAATTAAAGTGAGGAATTTCGAAAATCGATCATTTGTGCACTGACATGACTAATGAGCTCTACTAAGAAAAAAATTTAAAAGAAAATTTAAATAAAAACTAAAGATCGATTATTGCACTACGGTGTGTTGGATGCTCTTTAGGTACCCAAATAGTATAAGAATTTTCACTGGAAAGGACATAAGGAGCTAAAGGCGTGATGGCAAAATCATAAGCTCAATGGAATTTGGTCTTCAACCAAGAGGCCCTTCAGTCCCTCTCCTTGGAGGGTTTCCATAGTGCTTAATAGTTTAGTTTCAGTATAGTATTTTTAGAATGAAGATTCATTTTAAGTAACTCTAACGTTGATCTCTATTGGATACGCCTAAACGTTCTCCTTTTTCTTTTTCTTTATAGCAAGATTGGGTAATGGATGTGGTCCTGCTGCTGAGTATAAAGTTATCGTTGCAAGGCTTTACCCAATTCCTACTCTTGTGTTCTGGTCCCACACCCTGGAAACGAGAGCAACTCTTAAGCGAGATTCGATAACTAATCCATGTAGACCCAAGAGAGAGGGAGCTTTACATATATACTTCGAAGTGTTTCAGAGTCATTTTGCAGCGTTTGTTTACAAGAAGTGGAAATACGAGGGGACGTCGACATAGAGGCATAGCGAGAGTGTGCGCTGGTTTCCATTAATTGGAAAAAAACATTAAGACATCAAGACACAAACCACAAGTTGAAGTAGGAACTCGACCGAAATCGATTCAGCGATTACAAGACACCAATTATATCATGCATCAGCTTCATACTAGTTAAATACTAGTTTATAAATAAATGTTGAATTTTTCCCCACAAAAATAGAAAAAAAAAAAACATGACCGGATAGAATGCAAGATTATATACTCGGCTAATATTTATTTATATTGTTAAGCCCACATTTCGATCAAAAAAGGGGGTCTGCTATATAGAAGGTAGATTCATTTCTGATTAATGCTTTTAATGTTCGATTTTGAGAAAAGCTGAGCTGATATTAAATTTGTGTTCTTACTACACCAAAAGTGGGTGGAGCTATGTCCACCAGAAATTGTTATCTATCACTTAAATTTTTCGATTTACTTTAAGGAATATTTTTACGGTTACAACAACAACAACAAAAACCAGTTGAATTCTGATACAGTCTCATTTTTAATTTTATTTTTATTTCCACGTCTCGACTTTAACCTAGAATTTTCGAGTGCCCACATATAGTGCTAAAAATAATTACACGTGTACATATTTATATGCAATCACATGTGTATTTTAGCCATACACACTGCTATAATATTCCCATTCATGCTACAGCACCTACAATGCCTCTAAATAAACCTGTTGGCATAATTCGAATGTAAAGCAAACACGAAGCGAATTGCCAATAAGTTTCCAAGGTAAACGCCAAAAGCAAATATCAAATCTCAAATATATTAACATGTCAGCTATGTAAGCGTCTTTCACGGCTCAATACGCTTTCAACTATTGTCAAGTAAATAAACGATAATTTTGAGCAATATAATTTTAGGCGTAAAAGCTTTGAGGCAAAGAAAACTTACGCACGTGTAAATATGAATTTCGTACTAGCATATATCTTTATACATATATGTATGTTTGTAGATGTGTACCTAATACCTATATCTCTGCGGGGAGAAATACTAGTTGTTAACTAGAATCCAACTGGTTTGCAGTTTTTTTTTGCGAACTACATAGTTCATGTGCCGCTTATATGCCATGTAAGTAAACGGCAATGCCCTGCGAGCTGTCAGACAATTGTCTGTCTATGCATCAGCATTATACTAGTTGTATACTAGTTCATTTAGATATGTTGAATTTCCACTTCACCGAAAAAAAAAATAATAAAATAGAAATAAAAATGAGCTTCGTTTGCAGTGGGTTTCGTACCGTGAACTTCACGCGTTGCAGTGAGTTGTAGGAGCATATTGAAAGCAGGGTTAGCAAAGCATTACTATTCTGGAATCCCTACGGAGAAGTTATTGCACCAAAATTGGGTCTAAGTATGGACATGGTGCACTGGCTTCACTGACAAGTGTTGTTAGACCCATACTAAAATATGTAATATAATTCGAAATTAATGAAAAATATATTAAAAATAAATCAACTACTTTCTACTGCCGCCATACATATAGCATATGCGTACATATGTACGCCTGTTGTGGCATTTCATGAGCTCACAATGCGGTAGCTCACCATTAAACTCCGCCGAGTGTTGGGTAAATTTCGTTGAGCCACTCAACTGTACAGAAGAAGTTTTGGTAAATTTTCAACATTTTTTTATTTTCTCTCGGCCGCATAAGTAGAGCAAACTGGAGTTTTGTTTATATTTTGTTTATTTTTTTGTTTTTGTTTTTTTTTTTGTTTTGCCGTTTTGCTGGATTTTCAGACTGTGAAGTTTAGGTTTTCGACCGTGTAGGCATTTGTGTTTATTCCGCGCGCTACAAACACACTCATCACTTTACACATTACTCACACTTGAGGCACTCGCGCGTTTGTCCATTAGCTAGTAGCAATATACGTGTATTTATATGTAGGTATGTATGTAGCAGTGCGCGTGTGTCCCCCTAACAAGTCATGCGCTTGCACGCTTAATACTGAGTTAATATAAAGTTTCAAAAAAAAAAAAAAAAAACAAAAAAATAATGGAATTTGCCTTGTAGCGAACGTCTGTGCGCCAACAAAGATTAGTGGATTTTGTGCTTTAATTTTTGAGTTAATAAATCATATTGGGTATTTCGCATTAAAAACTTTTCACAACACTCAAGCTTGGGTTTATTTTTATAAATATAAGCCGACCGTATCCGGTTTGTTGGCGTTATAACGTTATCGGTCGTATTTTTACATTTTCATTCTTTACTTTGCCGCGCCAAGGCATGCGTGCGTTGCGAAGCATAAAATCACTTAACTAATAGCCTACATCTAGGCGCTTTTTCAATATTTAAAGTAAATAGACCATTAGCTGAACGGCATGTAATCAAGCAAGCCAGCGTAAACAAGCGGCGTCTTGAAGTGCAAATAAACTTTGGATTTCAGTAAAGAAAATTTAAGAAATTTCAATTTTTTTATTTTATTTTATTTTTATTTTTTGCTTTCTCAAAGAGCCCTCGCCAGCCTCATGCTGTTAACGTCCGAAACATTAATTTTATCTATGTTTTCATGTATTTTAATATGATTAGTAGGCATTTCAGCTTTGCTGTGACATTTCCGACTCCTTAGTTTGCTAACTTATTTGCACACTCATCCATTCTATCCTTCATTCACTCACTCATCCGTTCATTCGTTCATTACTCTGTCCATTTGTTTACTCATCTTTGAGCTTTTAATGTTTGCTTTTTGAAAGTTTCGTAAGTGAATTTGTGGCAAATTTTCGGTATTTTTAATCTGTTGGCAATTCTAATTTCTTCTACTGCACATACACACCTACTTGTTCGTATATACGTATGTACATATATATGTATACATTTTGTTTTCACAGCATCATCAAACGAAATTATGTTCTAATTTTTGGGGTGAAACTTCTGTAGGACAGCATACAGTTGAACGCTGTAGGAGAGTCATGTTTTCGAGGGAACTTGATAAAAAATTGTTTTTTTTGGTTATTTTTCTTTTTTTCGATTTTTTTCGTACTAAAAATAAGAGCATTTAATGTAATGAATTTCATTAAATTTTCAAAAGTATTTTGATTGGATTTTGGTATTTTTTTTTTTTAGGATTAAAGCATAAAGTATGAAAGTATTTGAAGAAAGAAAGAAAGAAAGATGAGTTTACTTGGTGCGAATGCTTTCAATACCCATACACTTAGGCCAATAGGCGCATTGTGTTACCACCGTGAGGATTCTATCCTTATCTTCTCAGCAAGACCGAGGAATTTGTGTCGCGCAGATGTCAAAGCTGGACAGTGACAGAAGTAGGGCTCAATAGACTCCTCTGCTACTCCGTCCCTACAGCTGTGCAAAAATCATTAGAGTTAATTCCCATTCTTTACCCATGAAGCCCCATTAAACAATGACCTGTTATAATGCCTGTCATTATGTTAATGGAGAATTTCGGGAGACGTTTTAGACCTCCTGGTAATTAGGGGCATTTCGGTTTTATCTGGGTTAACATCCAGCTCGCTTTCTTTACAGCAGAAAAAAAGATATGCACACTAAAATTTAGGCTTAAATAAAAAACTTTATTCATATTTAGCCTTAAAGATTCGAAAAAAGAAGAAAATGTTGAACTAGAAAGCATTTTTTAAGGAAACAACATGGCTAGCTACGACGGAAGAAGAAAATATGGCCACAAATAAAACAAGTCAGTATTTGGTGAGGGTAACCAAATCGATTTGCATTAGGCACAAATTATAGATAATGAATACAAAATTAAACACATAATGAAGTAATATATTTACGAGCAATTCAATGAATTGGTGCGAAATATAATATTTACCAAAAAAACAAAAAAAAAAAAAAAAAGAGAAAAATTAAATGTAAAAAAATGGAACACAAATAAATTACAATAATGACAATGGTACGCCTTGACAACATGAAAGAACACGGGTAAGCACATAATATTAACCCAGCATGAAAAGCAAAAGGCTTACGTTATTACTATCATTACTCTAATTTGAAAAAAAAAAATATATTTTTTATTTCTTTTTTTAATTTATAAGATATTTTTTATTGTTTTATTTTATTTTTTTTTTATATCATTTCCTTTTATTTTAGCTAATTTCATGTTATTCTACCTTACTTTATTTTATTTTTATTTATTTATTTCATTTAATTTTTTTACATTATTTTATCGCTTCAGCGGTTACAAAGCGCCAATTATATATATATATATTTTATTTTAATTTTGTTTTATTTGATTTCATTGTATTTTATTATAATTAATTTTTTTTTATTTATTTTAGTTTATTTTTTATCAAAAAATTTAAAAAGACATACTTCAAATACAAAATAATGCAGCAAAACTGCACTAATTAAAATAAATTGAAAATAAAGAAAACTGGTTTGTAAAATTTGGTTGTTTTATTTTTAGTAATTATTTTTGTTACATTACAAAAGGATTGCCTTGAACATTTGTGTGGCTGCAAAAACATATTGAATCTCATAAATTTACAATAAAAACATTTTGTTATTTGAATAGGGATAAAATAGTGATATACAGTGACAAACAATTAAATGTTTTTTACAATATATATAAATAGAAAAGTTTTTACAATCAAATTTCCTGAATATATAGTTATTCTTAATTTATTGTAATTTATTGTATTTAATTAAACAGATTTTTTAATTTGATTTATGAGTCAAGTACTAACCAAAATTTTATCTTACCCAAAAAGTTATTTGTGAACTGTTGTATAATAATATACCTGATTGGTTGCTTGTGGTCCACTAAGCTGGTTACTAAATTCCTGCTGGTTCCGGTGCTGATAGTTTAGCTGCTGGTTACTAAACCCCTGCTGGTTTATTTGCTGATAGTTGAAGTGCTGATTTGGGGCACCATTTGGTCTGAAATTACGTGTATAATTATTGGCGGCAGGTGTCATCACGTGCTTGTGTCCATTCTTAGCGCAATCTCCGGAAGTACAAAAATGAGAGTTTTTAAAAAAATCTCTTAAAGAAATGTTTGGAGGGTTCTTCGAAGAACACTTATTCATTGCTCCATTGCGCTCAGTCTCATAAGTGATAATATTATTTTCGGTTTGATTTATTCTCATATCGCGCTCCATTACCATGTCATACGTAACGCGTTTTTGTACGTTATTCGATTTATGCATGCTGGTGGTATTCTGCATCTCGACGTAATTTTCCCATACCGGTTGGTAGTGGCGATGATCGTGTGATGAAGCCATCGATAATGTGCCATTGTTGTTATACATTTTTATTTCTATTTAAGAATCTATGAGGTTTTATAATTTTTTGAGTTCTTAGAGTTCAACCTCAACTTTAATGTTGTCAGTACACAAGCTGGTTTGATTATGATATCTTTGCTTAAGGCAAGGGCTCTTTTATATCCTTACGCTGCACGCCCTGAAGATGACACATATAATTTTTGTATTTTAATCTTATGTATCTATGGTAACTGATTCTGAGAATCTGAAGCATAAACGGCGGTTGCATATGAGTATCGCTTCAAAGGGATATTGCTTGCCTATTTGAGTTATCTTTCTTCTCGCTTGCGGTTTTCACTTTGACAGGTACTCAAAAAAAATTTCTATAGTTCTTGAGTACCCAACCGTCGTTAAGCCAGTACTTGTTAAATTTTGTATTTTTAAATCCTTATAAAAAAAAATGCAGAAAAAAATAAAATAAAGTAAAATAAAATAAAATTAAATTAAATTAAAATATACAAAAAAAAAAAAAATAAGATAAGTAGAATAGAATGAAATAGAATAAAATAAAAAATAAAATAAAATAAAATTAACTAAAAAAAATATATATATATAAGTAGTCTCTTTAAATACACACATTCAGCAATTGCTCTCAACGTCCTTAAAGTGACCTTGAGTAACCCGTTCATTATATTAATATGTATTTCCAAGACACTCGACATTTCCCCGCTTGAAATGGATTTGCAGTCTTCTGTACCTGATGCAGTGTGAAAACCGAGAGAGAGGAAATACTACAAAAGAGAGGAAGCAGTTATGTTTATCTTAATGAAAGAGATAGCTATACTTGTGGTGTGAGAGAACAAATTTACGAGAATATTTAAAAACTTAAATCATCGAAAAAATGTCTATGTTATAAAAAACTAAAATTTAATTTATTATTCACTAATTAAAAATAAAATATGATAAAATTTATAATTTATTTTATTATAAATTATTTATAATTAAAAAGATTTAAAAATACAGAATTTAACATGTACTGGCTTAACGACGATTGGGTACCCAAAAATTGTAGAAATTTTTTTTTGAGTACCTGTTAAAGTGAAAACCGCAAGCGAGAAGAAAGATAACTCAAATAGGCAAGCAATATCCCTTTGTAGCGATACTCAAATGCAACCGCCGTTTATGCTTCAGATTCTCAGAATCAGTTACCATAGATACATAAGATTAAAATACAAAAATTATATGTGTCATCTTCAGGGCGTGCAGCGTAAGGATATAAAAGAGCCCTTGCCTTAAGCAAAGATATCATAATCAAACCAGCTTGTGTACTGACAACATTAAAGTTGAGGTTGAACTCTAAGAACTCAAAAAATTAGAAAATCTCAAAGATTCTTAAATAGAAATAAAAATGTATAACAACAATGGCACATTATCGGTGAGCTCTTCAAGAGCTCATACCCACTACCAACCAGTATACGAATCCTACGTATACAATACAACCAGCAAGCAAACACGTAAGTCAAGTAACGTACAAAAACGCGTTACGTATGACATGATAATGGAGCGCGATGTGAGAATAAATCAAACCGAAAATAATATTATCACTTATGAGACTGAGCGCAATGGAACAATGAATAAGTGTTCTTCGAAGGATCCTCCAAATATTTCTTTGAGAGATTTTTTTAAAAACTCTCATTTTTGTACTTCCGGAGATTGCGCTAAGAATGGACACAAGCACGTGATGACACCTGCCGCCAATAATTATACACGTAATTTCAGACCAAGTGGTGCCCCAAATCAGCACTCCAACTATCTGCCACCGAACAATCAGGAGATTAATAACCAGCAACTAAACCATCAGG
Source organism: Ceratitis rosa (assembly GCA_037013455.1). Taxonomy (NCBI): domain Eukaryota; kingdom Metazoa; phylum Arthropoda; class Insecta; order Diptera; family Tephritidae; genus Ceratitis; species Ceratitis rosa. The sequence goes on from JAWMAG010000041.1 coordinate 4,423,931, forward strand.
GGTTTAGTAACCAGCTTAGTGGACCACAAGCAACCAATCAGGTATATTATTATACAACAGTTCACAAATAACTTTTTGGGTAAGATAAAATTTTGGTTAGTACTTGACTCATAAATCAAATTAAAAAATCTGTTTAATTAAATACAATAAATTAAGAATTACTATATATTCAGAAAACATAATATAATTTTGATTGTAAAAACTTTTCTATTTATATATATTGTAAAAAACATTTAATTGTTTGTCACTGTATATCACTATTTTATCCCTATTCAAATAACAAAATGTTTTTATTGTAAATTTATGAGATTCAATATGCTTTTGCAGCCACACAAATGTTCAAGGCAATCCTTTTGTAATGTAAAAAAATAATTACTAAAAATAAAACAACCAAATTTTACAAACCAGTTTTCTTTATTTTCAATTTATTTTATTTAGTGCAGTTTTGCTGCATTATTTTGTATTTGAAGTATGTCTTTTTACATCTTTTGATAAAAAATAAACTAAAATAAATAAAACAAAATAAATTATAATAAAATAAAATGAAATCAAATAAAACAAAATTAAAATAAAATAAATAAATAAAATAATGTAAAAAAATTAAATACAATAATATAAAAAATGTAATGAAATAAATTAATTAAAAATAAAATGAAATAAAATAAAATAACATGAAATTAGATAAAATAAAATAATTTAACTAAAAAAGAATAAAATAAAATAAAACAAAGTAAATTAAAATACAATTAAATAAATTAAATTAAATTAAAATAAAATAAATTTAATTAAAAAAAATAATAATACCATATAAAATAAATTTATTTAAAAAAATTATAAAATAAAATAAAATGAATTAAAAAAAAGTAAATTAAAATATAACAAAATATATGAAAAACTAATATTAGTAGAATGAAATATGGCAAAGTAAAACAACATGAAAAGGAAGTAAAATAAAATAAAATGAAATAAAATAAAACAACATTAAATAAGATATAATAAAACAAAGCAAAGAAAAAAATGAAGTGAAATAAAATACAGTAAAAGAAAATAAAACAAAATTAAATAAAATAAAATATATTAAAATTTAAAAAAAAAATAGAGTAAGTCCAATAAAATGAAATAAATGGAAATAAATTTCAAGAAAAAAGAGACAAAAAAATAAAATAATAAATTAAATTAAATTTTGCTTCATGGGAAACTGGTATGAACTCTTAAATACCAGTTCAGCACTATATTTCTTTTTACAGAAACCTCATATTTCGGCAGCCTGGTACTTATTGCTCAGCCAAATGGTCAGACCAAATTTACAAACCAACGATGCGACCAATACAAAGACAACCAAAAAACCAGAACTGACAAATTGTTGACCAATTAAGCGCTGACAGCACTTGTGGTGAGGGAGGGGGGGTGGAGAAGTGATTCTATAAGCGGTTGTTGTTGTATTTATAATTATTTTGTTGGTATGTACATGGACGCGCATTAAAAGTTACATAAACAAAAACAGCCGAAAGCGAATGTGCGAAAGCGATTTACTACATTACATTAACATCAAAAACAACTACAATAACAACAACCACAACAACAACATGTGGTCAGTAATGTGAAATAACAACATGAACCACACAACCATGATTGTGGCATTTATAGAATTACAACAAGAAATGTTGTTAAGAAAATGATAAATACCAGAGCATTCAACATGCAATAACAACAACACTATGCCATTAGCTGTGCGATCAAGTGTCAAGTACGCTTAATTTGGTGTGACTTTGAGCGGAAACAACTTTCGTCGACACGCTTGTGGTCTATTGGCTATTTCAAGCAGAAGCGAATCGGTGGTGGTTTCCGCGGAGAATGCAAAAGGTCATTTCACGATTTCACTTCAAGACCAGACAAAAAAAAACAAAAAAAAAAAACAAACAAATACAAAATGCGTTGATATAAGAAATGCGAAGGAATAGAAGAAGAAGTAGAATAATCCAGCAGCGAAATCTAAATTTCTTTATAAGCATGTATGTATGAATTGTGTGTGTGCTATGACGATGTGATGGTGTGAGTGCCAATAAATTACGGAATGAAAAATGTTAAATGAATAATAATCGTAAAGGATGAATGCAATAAATCGATGGACAATGGTTAGACAAATTTTCTTAGAAATATTACAGTAAATTAATGTGCACATAAATTAGGACATTACTCGAATGGCTTTAGCATGAATAATGCTGCTATTGATGTTGTAAGCTTTTTATATTATCCTTTTTTTTAAATTTTGCTTATACTTTTTGAAATTATTATTGAAGATGTAAAACTGTACTCGTTATTAATTGTAAAAGGAAAACAAATAAAATAAAATAAAAAAAAAAAAAAAATATTTAACAAGAAAGAAATTAACACAAAACAATAAAATAAAACAAAAAAATTGTATATAATAAACTAAAGTAAATTAAAATAAAAAATAAGGAAAATAAAATTAATTAAATGCAAAAATATAAAATAAAATAAAAGAAAAATATAAAGTATGATAAAATAAAAAAAATACATTAAAATAAATGAAATACAATGAAATAAAATAAAAAAAATACAATGAAGTAAAATAAAATAAAATAAAACTAAAAATAAAAGAAATATAAAGTAAAAAAAATAAAATAAAACTAAAAAAAAAATAAAATATAAAGTAAAATGAAAAAAATACCATAAAATAAAATACAATGAAATAAAATAAAATAGAATAAAAGAAATAAAAAATAATGTAAAGTAAAATAAAATAAAACCAAGTAAAAAAAAAATAAAAATAAAATAAAATAGAATAAAATAAAAAAATCATATAAAGTAAAATAAAATAAAACCAAATAAAAAAATTAAATAAAATAAAATAAAAAAAAAAAACAAAAAAAAAAAATAAAATAAATAAAATAAAATAAAATAAAATAAAATAAAATAAAATAAAATAAAATAAAATAAAATAAAATAAAATAAAATAAAATAAAATAAAATGAAATAAAATAAAATAAAATAAAATAAAATAAAATAAAATAAAATAAAATAAAATAAAATAAAATAAAATAAAATAAAATAAAATTAAATAAAATAAAATAAAATAAAATAAAATAAAATAAAATAAAATAAAATAAAATAAAATAAAACAACAACACTAATAAAATAAAATAAAATAAAATAAAATAAAATAAAATAAAATAAAATAAAATAAAATAAAATAAAATAAAATAAAATAAAATAAAATAAAATAAAATTATGTAAAATGAAATCAAATAAAGTAAAATTAATAAACTATTATAAAATAAAATAAATGTTAAGTTTAATTAATTTATTTATAACTTAACACTTAATTTATACACAATTGATAATAAAAACGGAGTAATATTCATACATTTCTTGCAAATTTCACACTTATTTCCTAAGAGCTTTTAATATTTTTTTTGCATTCATTTTGTCCAACATTCCAATCTCTCCACCATTTAAAAATACCAAGCCCGTAAATATTCTCACAGAATGAGCTAAATGATTTATTGCAATTGAGTATATTGAGTGTAAAAAAAAGAGACAGGAATTTTCAATAATTTCGCAATGAAAGCTCGCCATTGTTGGAGCAACCAGCCATTAGTGCTTCCGTCCGGTATTCTCCTCATCGTAAAAATTCAATTTTAACTGACATTTCTTTACGATTATCTGGCCATTGTAAGCGTAGACGTACTCATATATTTATGCATGAATTAAAAAAAATCTTTCTTTAGAAAATCAATTTTTACGCTTGTACATATGTACATACAACAGTCTTGGGTTTTACGGCAATTTATGGTTATGCATTTCTGAAAGTGAAATTCACGAGCGATTAAAGCTGTTTCTCTTTCCCTTTTCATCGTCCTTTTATATTACGTTTATTCTCCGTGGTATGCGTGCCCCTATCCTGATTTATTAGTAAACTGTTTCAATGGTCATTAAATATTTAAGGTGAGTAAATTCAATTAAAAGTGTTTGTGTAAAGAGGGAGAGAGAGAGAGAGACTATGTGCTTAAATAAAAATGTAGCTGGGGAAGTAGGTATAATATGTACTATATACCTATGAATGATGAAGATTTGTTTGCGAACTTAAAAATCAATTCTAAAAAAGTTTCTTAAAAATAGCATAAAATATGATTGCATTGGTATTGTGTGCGTGCAGTAGCCCAACACCTGAGCTAGGAAAGTTTTTTAATTGTATTTAACGAAAAATAATCTACTAAAAATTCAGTATGAAAAATTTGCACTAAGAACAATAATTTAAGGACAAGCAACTCCCTGAGCATACTGAATTTATGGAGAGAACACTTTTCCAGCCTGCTGAATGGCAGGGAAGGTGGAACACCCGGAGATGGAGAACCCGAAATTCCAAGACGATGGTAAAGAAAACGCAAGTTTTAAACTGGATTTTTATTAGATACCATCTTAACTACCTTACTTACGATCCAACATAATTATTGAAGCAAATACGCACCTTTAGGAAAGATTTTGAGGGACAAAGGGTCCACAAGGCTGACTGAGAAGCAAAAAGAAAATTCTTTGTCCACTGATTTAGACATCATTTGCAGCCTCTGAAAGCTGGGAGGCGTTCGATAATGATAGCCTTGCCAGCCGACCCAGTGTTAGTCAACCCTACCACCTTTTTACTGCCTTCTCCTCCCTTTTGATCTACAAAATATAATGAGTAGATTATAAAGGTGTTTATAAAAAAAGTTGGATAAATAGTTTTCGAAGGTTTTTCACTTATTGAAATGCCACAACCCTGCGATTAACGAGTTCCCGCTCATTCATATAGCTGCAGGCGCTAACCTTATAGTGCGTTCTGTCGAGCCAGTTTCGAACAAATTTTTGCTTGTGCGATCCTCCGAGCCATGAATCGTCTCTAGATGGCTGGCGTAATGTTTATTCTTAACGGATTCCCAGAAAAATTGGTTTAACCTAGTCAAATAACAGTTGCCGGGCGGTCGGTGGATACCGCCATTTCAGTTGATTTTGCGATTTTCGAACACCCATAAGATCGATTGTAACAACAGTATGTGATGCGAGTTTTCTGAGTCCCAAATGATGTAGATTTGCTTATTAGCTTAGCAGCAAGGTGAAAATGAGCATCTTGGGTAAATATGATTTTTCTATCAGGCGAAAACGCATCGGATGGTCATAAGACCTCAGTTCTTGGGACAACTGGATGTTTTAAGCCTACATACCGAAAATCTACATAAAGAAATGTGAAAAATATCTAAATCCAGCCAGCGTCGAGTGAATGTATATAGTTATTTAAGCTACAGCAGCAATATTCTCCCCCTGGCGAGCATCAGTGTGATATTTGGCAATAAAGAGTTAAGACTGAATGCCTGAAAATGGCATAAACAAAGCAACGTCTGGCACAAATACAAGATTAATATTCATTTCCAAGTCTCGGTAACAACTAAAAGTTAAAAAGCACAACAACAAAAATTGTACAGTCAAGCTGTGGAAGTCTCTTCACTTGTAATTACAACAAAGATCAGCAATTGTTTCAAAACAACAACATGAACTCGTTAGTGGACAAAGAGACTGAGAGAAAGAGTTGAGTGCTTGCAAATATGGTAAGATGTTCGTGTTGAATGAATGGCGTCTGTCGCGACATCCTACAACAATTAATGCAACAAAAAATAGCAGCAACAAAACTAACACAACAGCTGTTGTAGCTGCTGAAGCGAAAATGTGTGAAAAGTTCAATGAAAAGTGGAATTTATTGCAACTTCAATTAGACATTCAAAACATTGGCGGACGTAGACCGAGCAAGGCGGATGAGCTGTTGGATGACACATACATACAAGTATAGGGTATTTATTTATGTACGAGTGTATAGAGGAAAGATGGTGCCTTAGCTGAGAAAGACAATTTTGCACATAGTGTTGCCACTTTGGAATGTAATTATGAAATTAAATCAGTTTTGTGACTTTTCTGAAAGTAAATTTATTTTACTTGTTTTAAGTAAGAACTGGGTTCAAATTAATTGAAAAAAAAAAAATTTATACCAAAAAAAATTAAAAAGCATTTTTCAAGTGAAGTTATTTATTTAATTTTATAGCTACCGAGATCACGCGATTTGGCACCTTTGATACGTTTTGATTTGTTTTTGTGTAGCTACGTGAAAGATCCTATTTATGCGCATAAACCTTTAACTCTTGACCACTCGAGAGCCAACAATTGCCAAGTGATGGCTGAGATACCGTCGAATATGTGCTAAAAAGTGCTTAAAAATTACTTCAAATGTATCATGATGTAGTCCTTCATAAGGTTCAAACTTTATGAAAAAGAAGAAATTTCATGAAAAAAATATATATTTTAAATTCATCTTATTAACCTTTATTTTCGAGTTCATTTTTATAGTTACACATATTTCAGACATTGTATAACCAATATTGTGTGCGTATGTATGTATGCGAGTGTCTCGCTTGCAAAAGTTCGAAAGTGAAAATTGTTGAAAGTTCTTTTTTAGTTACAATATGCTAAAGGCCACAACGCCACTCACAGCCATAGCAACAGCTGTAGTTAAAAACTGTATATATAAAATGCATTAAGTATACATATACATATATACATATGTGTAACATATTTTAAAATTTTTGTTTTATTTTTTTACTTTTTTCCCCCTTTCATAAACACTGAAACTGCAAGTAAGCGACTTTTTCGAGGTCGTCTGCATGCGAAAATTTTCCCATCCTGGTTTTGGCTTTCTGCACTTATTTACATATGTACATATTGGTTCATATATTGGGTATGTAATTACATATGTTGTGTTTGCACATTTTGAAACATTTATGAATTTCCCAGCATTCACGAGCAATTTAATGCATTCGATTGCAAGTTGGCTGTTGCGAAAGTTTAATTTATTTGCATATCAAATACAGAAATACAGAAAGTGGAATATGAAATATTTTTTATTGCTTTTACAGAAATGTGTAGCTTTTTTAAACAAATAAAATACAATAAATATAACTGTTTGTTTACTAATGAAAACAAATAATAATAAAGGCTTTTTGCATTATGTATGAGGAAATATTTTTTAAATTATCAAATATAGATGCATATGGAACTCCACTCATATCATTAAAAATCAGCAAATTATCTTAACTTATATATGAATATCATGGTAATTAAAAAAAGTTAGCTATCTGGATCTCAGTGACTTTTTTCTTTTTTTCAAATTTAAAAAAGGAGTTACGGAGACGAAGATTTCCAGACGACAGTGAGATGAAAGCGGAAACTATTTTGAAGAGAAGTCTAAAGATTTAATGAAATACCTGTCCATTCGCTTGGAGTGACAAATTTAAATTTTTCCCTGTCAGCCATACATACATATGCATTCATGTCAATTTAAGCTGTTGCCTGTGGCAATCTGAACTGCTTTTATAGCAAGTAAGTAAATTTGAGCTAATGTGTGCGTATTTAATGTACTCATATTAAAAATTACCCCCCGCAAGTACATACACGTGCTAATTACATACTCATGAGCACACACTCACATACGAGTGTAAATATAATTAACGCACACATTTGTAAAATGGTTTCGCTGTTTCAGCGGCTAATGGCTGCCTTTAAACTCTTTAATAAAGTAAATTATTGCAGTTAGGCAAGGTTTCTTTTATGAGAATGGCAGCTAAAAAGGACAACAGGAATTACATGTAAACACATACATATATATTTTAATGTTTCAGAAGAAGCTAATGCTGGTTTTAACATGACCATACGTGTATATTGTTGTTGACGATTCCCTTGTGTATACATAGGCTCAGTTACATACGAGTATATGTGAGTAAAAATACAAATGTGTTGGTATGTAGACACATTTTAGAAGTAATATCCTTGCAGGGAATAGGTAGACCAGTATGTAGAAATTCTAGTTAAATTCTAGTATTTTGCAGACGAAATTATACTAGTTAGCTGTAAACCAGAATTACACTAGTATTTAAAGGACAAACATATACTAGTTTGCCACGCACTAGAATTATACTAGTATTTTTTGGTAAAATCTAGACGAGTTTGCAAACATTCTAGTATATGAACCAGTATTTTACGCACAAAGTCTATGTTGAGATTTTTGAAGAGTTTTACCCTCTGCACATATTACCTGTTTTTTTTTATTACTTCATTGTAATTTTAATTAAAATGTGTTTGCACACATACCCATATTGGAGGGGGATTTTATACTCACTCAAGCCCTTTTTGTATTGATTTTGTTGTTTACTTATCTGCTTCATTTTCGATGTTAAAGTGAAAAATAATTAAAAAATGTTTTAATGAAAAACAACATAATTGTATAGCTGTACTTACAACAACCAGTGCGTGCTGTAATTAAATGAACATGTTGAAAATTTTGAATCGTTTGTTGTTATAAAGATAAATGTATATATATATATATATAGTTATAGGCATACCATTTAATCAATGACTTTCCTACCCAGCGCGCTTGACAGAGGTAAAATTTATAGTCCAAATACAAACCTATTATTTGGTAGGAACTTTTATCAAATCGTTAAAGAAAAGTACTTTAAATTTATTTATCAAATATCAAAGTTGTCTAATCGGCACCATTATTGCCATTTTATGGCAAACGAAATAAATAAGTGAACCAAAGGTGAAAGGAAACAGACAAGCAATAAACTTCTTTTTTTTTTTTTGAAATATAAGTGAAAACTGAAAGTTCATTTGAAAGTATAAGGGAGGCTTAGAGAAGAATAATCATCAATATAAAACTAAGTGTAACCAAGCAGTAAAAGGCACATTGACCAGAAAATGTACTAGTGTACAATGAGAAAGTCCCGGCTGAGATTGTTGTAGTTCTAAAAATACCGAAATCGGCAGGGAATATCAACCCCTCGAATTTACAGTTAGAGAACTGTATTAATTGTCAAGGAGTTTTAGGTGGCTAGCTGTTAGCTGTTGTAAATTTATTGACCTGTTGTCGAGGATGACTTACGAGGCCTTTGCTAAGGGCGCACTGAGCCTTCTATGCCAAGTAGACAGGTTCATTCAACCTGTTGCAGAGCTGTAATATGATAATAGGAGCCGTAGCCACAATTTTGTATAATAGTTCTTCTCCGGAACGATTTTCTGCCTCTGCTTTGATATGGGTCCCCCAGCTAAGTTTTATATCAGATATTATTCCTGGACAATTAAGTGAGTTTGAACGTATATTTAATAATATTATAAGAATTAAATTTTTATCTTCTTCTTTGAAAAGGAGGACTTCAAATTTTTTTTTGGCCTGCAGTGAAACCTTGTCTCTTTAAGAAGGTACACCTTATTACTGGACATAAATGATTTAGATGCCTTGCCCGAAGGTAAGTATGGTTAGATTATACGCATTGCAAACTGTTAAGGTCATCCAAAGTAGCGAGTGAAATAAAACTCACACTAAACTGGTATGGAACTAGTATATTTCTGATGCATCTCTTAAGTATGAATTTGCTTGACATACTAGTTTCGGAGCAGTTTCTAACTAGTTGACTACATTTCATAAATAAATAAATAAATAAATAAATAAATAAAAGAAAGATATGTTTGCCATCGAGTTGGCATTAAGTGACCTACACAATCTTTCCAGCACATTTATCCACTTCGCACTAAAATTAATTCGTTTCGCCGCAAAATAATAAGCTTCATAGTATTTATCAACTAAATTCAGTAGCAATCGCTTAAGAACACAATAGAAATTCAAAGAAAGCAACAATATCAATATAACTAAAATCCGCGCTTTGAGTATAGTAAGAAGAAGAAGAAGAAGAGTGTTTCAATATGTACATATGTATGTGCGTCGAGTATTACTGCCAGTCGCTGTGGCACCAACCGCAGAGTTTTGAGCACTTGTAGGAGACGCAAAGCGGCAAAATGGAAAAATAAATGATATATGAGGATGTATCGCAGTCGGCGCAACAAAGTAGCAGAAAACAAGGGTAAAAGGCACAACATTCCGTACATACGAGTACAAAGCGCATACAAGCAACATAACAATACAACGACAATGTGCTCAAGCATTTATGGCGAATAAATCATTTCACTTGGCGCGCAACTGTGACAACAAGGCAACTGTGGTGACGAAAAATAAAATAAACAAAAATAAAACAAAATAAAAAAAGTGGTTGACTTGGAGGGAAAATAATAAGAACATACATATATAAAACCACAAGCACACATACACACACAAGCATAAATACATTTTAAAGCTAGTAGTAGACAATATGTAACCGCGACAACCAGACAGCGGCACTTTCGTACGCTAGGGAGGAGAGATTGCTGGAAGAGATATATGTATGTACATCTCTTAAGCGAAAATCGTTTTCTCCCACATCGTATTTATAGGCTTATACGCTACCAGTCATTTCGTCTTCAAGCCGGTTGGCGCCACTTGTAAACGACAAGTGAAACCAGGTTCTTGATCCACTTGATCTTTTCAACGTAGTGAAGGTCTTTCTCTTTCACTGCTTTCAGAGGCAAGTACTGCTCATAATATGTAGTCGATATTTCCCATGGCTTTGTGCCATATATCAGGACGAAAAGGATGAGTGATTTATGGATAATGGTTTTTGTTCGTCGCGTGAGTGAGGATTTTTTTTTCCAATTGCCTACTCAGTTCAAAGTAGTAAATATCTTCTATCCATAGGATACCGCTTTGGACTTCCAGGTTGAGATTATTATTGGAGCTTATGCTGGTTCCTCGATAAACGAAAATATCTACGACTTCAGAGATATGACTGGCGAAGACTCTTTGTTGGATGATGGGAGATACTTCCTCATGCCCACGTTCACAACAAGAACCATTCGCTTCGCTTCTTTGTCTCAGCTTGTATTATTTTCTTCATTATTACAAAAATGTTCGAACAGGAACCCGAACTTTTTTTTTGTAGTATCGAACGCCTCGTATAGGTCCTTCCCCATTCTGTGCAACCTTTGGCGTTGCTCAGCATTAGTTCTCATATCGTCGTATAAGTTTTGCGGAATAGCAAGCTCAGCCATAGTGGTATAGAGTCAGCTCTTTTTCATGTTGTCGAAGACAGTTTTAAGATCGTAGAAAAAGTAGTATATTTCTATAGTTGTACAGATATATTCCAATATTTAGTTTATCAAGAATCTTCATCATCTTTAACCTACTAGTTTTAGTATTAAACTACTTATCTTTATTATTCTAAATTCACCCATTAATTTCCTTACTATTTGCTACCCAAACTCTGAAATAGTAATTTTTCTTAACGCTACCTTAAATTGAAGACATCTTCCGCTTAAGTGTAGTAATCAACTTTTACGAAACTTTCATCGCAACAACCAAAAACATTTTATCTCAATTATTTTAGTAAAGTGCGTATTTTTGTAGCGCTCTACGAAAGTGAGAGACGTAAATTTTTTTTACCTACGGAAATTCGAAAACGGAAGTTATTACGAGCACTTAAATAAATTAGTAAATAAGAGAGAGAGAGAGGGGGAGAGAGAGTAGATTAGATGCAAAAACAGCAGGAAAATAGTAAAAATTTGGCAAGAAGTTTAAGATGGACCAAATGAAAAACAAATAAAACAATTTTATTCGTTGCATAAGTAGTCAAATTGAAACTGACTGGAGAGATAGAGGGAGAAATGGTGTCAGAAAGAGAGAGGTGAAGTGACAGTAACAACTGGAACTTACAAGGGCAAAATAAAATATTATGGTAATATGTTTGTATGTATGTATGTAAATGTGCAAATCAATAAACTAACGAACGAAGAACTGACTTTAGTAAATTAGCGAACTTGTATGTTGTGAATTAGTAAGTTTTTCCATCAGTGAGAGTAAGTGGATAAAGTGTATGTGATGAACTTTTGACAGTTGCTGATTTAGAAAAATATTGCATTGTTCAATAATTAAAATAAAACTCTACATTTCTTTACATGTGATTGTATATGCATTTTGCGAATTTTTGGCAGAAAAAATGTTGTTTCTTCTTCATTGGCGTAGGAACCGGAACACTGGAAAGAAGAGCATACGATTGTGCCAAGGACTTCAGATCCATAAGCCTCATCTCGCTGAGGTTGGTAATGGTTATTCTCATTAGATGCTTTCCAAATAAGGTAAATTTATTGACGGACAAGCATTCAAAACATGCTGACATAAAGAGACGGACAGCATAAACTCTTCTTGATGAAGTAATTAATATAGTAGAATAATATTTTCGTCAGAAAAAAAATACTTCGCGGCTGATATAATGGAAGCCTTTATATCGGCATAGATGACACTATTCGCAAGAGGATACAGAAAACAGTTATTTACTTGGGTAGCCAGCCAGTATTGATGATCTTATCGTCGCCAACCACCTATGAGGGTTCCATACACGTAGCATCAATATATGTGTTTCCAATGCACTTCCACTTTCGGCAAAATTTCTGATTTGATATCAAAATTCACTGATTGCTTGTGTGAAGGATACCAACGACATTTGAAAAGAGTAGTGAAGCATGGATATTGATTGAGCGCAGTTCAAGGATAAGTATAACTACTTATATATGTATGTGTGTATATTGACTTGCAATGTGGGCCGCGAGTAAGCATTCAAGAAAGTTTTGAAAATTAATGCGAAAGTTTCGAAGACAAAACTTTTTATCAGTTTGGACGGACATACATATGCATGTAAATATCGTTATGTGACACACAAGCTGGTCATCAAAATAATTTTAAAATTTTCCATGACAGTACTGTTGTTGCGAAAAAGATTATTTTTAAACGGAAGTAAGAGATGGCTGAAGAAAATAAGAAAAATCTTCTAAAAATAAAACAAATATTTAGAAAAAAATGCAAAATTTTGCATTTCTATTGTTCCCACATTTTTGAACAATTCGATTGTTGGTTTTCGATAGTTGATAATAAAAAATCGACTTTAATTTTGTTTTTTTGGAATTGCACAATTGTGTTTACTTTACTGGTATAGAAAAAATATTCGCCTGAAAGTTTACTTTTTGTTCACACTAAAAAGCTTTAAAGAATAAGTGTGTCTAATACTGAGGTAACTATACTTATTTAAAAAAAAATATTGGTATTATTTAGACTATTTTTTTTAATATTTCCTTCCACATCTCTCTTGTTTTAAAAGATGTTTAAGATTTATGATTGAAGAAACATGAGTAGTTACTTAGTTAGCTAGTTAGTTAACTAGTTAGTTTGTTAGTTAATTGGTTAGTTAGGGGTTAGTTAATTGCTAGTTAGTTAGTTAATTAGTTACTTAGTAAGAGGAGGTTGCTCGAACACGGGGTCACTTGATCGTTTTGATACCTATGGAGGGGTGGCGCTCTATAGAAGAGATTTTTCTCAGCTTAATAGTTGCTGGAACCACTTGATTTGTTTAATGAAACGAAACGATACTATTAACACTTGCTAACGTTATCCCGCAAGGTTGTCAAAGTAAAAATTACCTAGAAAATGATGTCGGATGTACTTAGGGCGGAGCAGTAGCAGAGTCTGCTCCTGTCTGCTTTTCTTCCATGTCTCTGCAACTGCGACAGAGGACGCTGCAGTGTTTGGGAAGTCTCTCATTTTCCTGTCGTTTGCAATTGGTTCAGAGTAACCTCCGCAGTCCACTCTGCCATCGGCTATTCGTATGTGTTTTAGAAATAAATAATAGCAAAGAATATGATATTTAAAGTTATTTTTAAAGCTCAAAGAAGAAGCAGAAACACTTTCTGCTCTTTGAATTTTTCTCTTTCCCTTTCTCTTTCTTTAATAAATTATTGTGGCTTCATGCAAAATGTCATCCTCTTGGCTACAGCTGCCGCCAAAATGACAGTCCGTATACTTTTTTATTACATGATAACATATAAGTGCACATATAATTATTTATGTTGAAAAAAAAAATGTTTGCAAGTTGAAAAATATGGTCGCTTAAATATGTCTTCCCGCATAAACATTTCTAAAAGTTTATTTAAAACGCTTTAAATGGGTTCAATATACTGTAGAAAACGTCAAGAGTCTATGTATGCATATATATACTCACTCATATATATTTGTAAATATGCTGAGTACCTAAAGATATACACATTTCTTTTGCTTAGATAAACGGATTTGCACGACAACTTCGAAAAAGTTTGCGACATGAGTTGACAACGCAATGAAATTAAATATTTAAATGTGCACACGCCAAAAAAAGAGAAAAAGGCAGAAATTTAGGTCTCACAAACTGAAAGTTGCTAGTCTACTCTGCAATAGACTGCCTTGACTGCGTACTAAGCTTGAATGAACACGCGCTGCCATGACGTATGAGTAATTTATAAGACGCTTAACGGTTGCTTCGTTCGTTCGTTCGTACGTTTAGCTATGTTGCTATGTACACGTAATGTATGAATGTGTTGGTGTGGAGAATTTAATTTGTTTATCACTTAAAGAGCTTGTTTAAAACATTATTTCTTAATTAATAAGTTAACTTTTATGCAAACACGCCGAAGTGAAAGTAAAATTATAAAAAAATATAATTAAAAAAAATAAAAACAAGTAAAAACGAGAAAATTGGAGTGTCTATAAAGAATAAACCTTAATTGGGCAGAATTGTCTGAAGCTCTTTAATTCTAAATATCATTAAAAAATATTTGGATTTCAAGGTTGATATTATTGTTGATAAACAGGCTCAAAGATATAGCTGTCAACAGTGATGTGGGAGCCAAGATGAGCAAGATGCGAATGAGCTGAAAACTTGTTTAATATCAAAGGGCCGGGAGAGGCTTTTGGTATTGCTCATTATAAGTTTCCACCGTCGTTCAAGTTTTTTGAGGATATCAAATTCAGTCTTTTCCCACTCCACTCTTGTGCGTTAATTCCTTTTGTATTATAACAACTGCTACAGTTTGCTCATATTGTGTATTTTTGTTGATTGCCTGGTCTGTCTTTCTCTGATCTGTCTGGTCTGATCTGGTCTGTATGTCTGGTCCGGTCTGTCTGGCCTGTCTTTCTCTGATGTGTCTGGTCTGGTCTGTGTGTCTGGTCTGGTCTGTCTACGTGGTTTGTCTGCCTGGTCTATCGATCCCCTCTCTCTGGTCCGTTCTGTCTGTGTGGTCCTTTTGGTCTAACTGTCTGGTCGGGTCTGGTCTACATTTATGGTCTGTTCTGTGTATCTGGACTGTGTGTCTGGTTTGTGTGTCTGGTCCGGTCTGCTTGGTCTGTTTGATATGACAGCCTGGCATGGTCTATTGTGGTCTAGTAGGGCCTGGTTTGTCTGGTCTGTCTGTAGGTTTGTCCATCTTATTACAAGGAAAAAATATTTAAAAAAATATTCGTAATTATTACGAAGTAATTAACCTTATAGCAGCCAGTGATTTATTCAAATCAAAGGAGAGGCATTTACCAGTTGCCTACATATATAAATATTTATACCAATATAAGAAACTAAAAAACCATCTCCAGGTTGTTGAAACCAAAATAACTTCATCTTCTGCACAATACAGTTAGCTCCTTGCTAGAGTAGCAACAATTTAATTATGTCGTTAAATATGTTAATCCAAAAAGCGTCATTATTAACTCCCCAACTAAGAGAAGTAAAACATTTGTATGTAATTATTATTTGACTGCATCAAACAATTAATTTACATATCCATTAAGTGAGACTGAGGTATTTTCCAGTTCAATAAAAATGTAAATTTAATTTTAAAAACAAAATGACTAAAAAAAATTAATAAATTCCTTGTTGTCTTTTTTGTTACTCCAAAACTTTTCCAGCACTACGTTAAAGTATTAAAACTCTTTTCATGTGAACTTTCTTTAAACGAATTGCTTTCACACTCTCATAACACTCTTGTTGCACATTTTTTTCTCGGCAACTCTTGCGCAGTTTTTTCTTAAGTCGTTGCCTAAATCCACCTTTCCTTTTTGCTAACTTTATCACTTTTGTACTCCTGCGCCCTGACCAGCGTTGCAACTATCAGCGGTATCTATCCGCAGTGATTGTCCCTAACAGCCATTTGCCACTGTTTGATTGCCAGCTTCCGAAACCAATTCGGAAAAAGACTACGAAGAATAGAATGCAACTATTCAAGCTTCAAGATTTAATGAGCACGACACTTAGAATGCGAAGTGCCGAATAAAAAACAAAAAAAAAAAAACAAATAAAATTTAAAGTTGTTCGTTGCACTTGCGACCAAGAATTTTTCACTCCTTAAACGCAGGTGTGACTAACGTTTGCGTCGTGGTAGTCTTCAAGCAGACACAGAATGCTGTAAAGTGAAAAAAACGTACAAACTTACGAACGCCATGTAAAAGTTTCGCTTTACACATTTCAAGGTGAGCTTTAAGCACCAACGCCGACTCACCGATAGCGAAGTACTACATACAGCTGATACATATATGTTGCCATTGCCGCATTCAGTTTTACGCTGTGGTAGTTTTAAAGTTGGTTTTTATTTTTATTTTTATTTTTTTTTTTCGCGAAAAAGTTCTTAAAGAATTTTTTTTTGGCAATAAGTGGATTACAGTTTGTAGCTATGCGATTGAAGTTGAACAGGAACTTAGGTTGGAAGTGGAGATGGCGAAAATTGTTGCAGAACTGATAACTTTTAGGACAGCATAAAATAAAGTTATCCACGTTATCATGTACAGAACGCAAAAAATCAGGCCTCCTGGACGCTTGCCAAATTTTACCCATCATATGAGTACAACAGAGTACGCCTATTGGAAATAAAGAATTAAATATATGGGTAGAATCTCATTCAGCAATAATTCAGTAGTATTTGACGCATCCTCCAGGGGAACTATGAGGCAAATATTGTTTCAAGGAGACCTCGTGTGAATATTTGGTGGAAAAGTCCTAAGGATAAGTCAATATTTAGTATAAGCGACTGGTAGTTCATAAGGAAAGAGAAGCCAAAGAAATTATGCAGGCTGATACTAGCGACCGATAAAGTCATTATGAAAATCTTTCAAGGAGATAAAACCGCAGAGAAGTCGAGTGGTTAGTATTGCGTACTGCCATTCTGAAGATCAGTGTTCGAGTCATGGTTCGACCTTGCTTTCAGCTTAAGCTTACATGGCCACATAGAAGAGATTTTTCCCTCATTAGGACCACAGGCAAATGCTAGGCAGACCCAAGCAGATCCTTCTCGACAAAGAATGCACTGGTATGCCTTTTGCTACATGTAAGTTTGCTTTTCAAGGAATTTACCTATTAGCAAGCCGCGTGAAGGTGGAATGAAACTACAACCTGCCGTAAAACCAGGCATGAGATATGTGCACCTTAAAAAGAGGGTATATGTACAAGGTAATAGCAGTCCTCCCTATAGAAAAAAGTCCCCCATTCTCTTTTGTGACTGACCTGTAATGGGCAGTGCTTGGTTTCGGAATATTGATGCAGGATTGTCTGTCAAAGAGGGGCAACGTCAGTGTAATGGCTCTAGAGAGGCTTCTTAGGGTATCGAAATGGCTAGGTAACCAAGCCTACTGGTCGTAATCAGGCCCTGTTGACCTAAACGAGGTTAGATCGTAAACTATGCTGCACCGATCTGGGCGCCGGGGACGAACGGGACGCAGATGAAGAAGCTACAGTTTTGCCAAAACACCGTAGCATCCTTGCTACGAATTAAGGAGCATAATGCTTTGCTGTGCAAGCAATACCATCTTGTAGAAGCTGAACCTCAACCTAGGCACATCAGAAAGGGAGTACTTGACATGAAGGATACCATCCAGAAACATGTGCAACAACCGCTGGACAGGACGGCATACAGACAAGCACTGAACGCCATACACCAGGAGTCAGTCAACACTTTGAAAGACTCGTTTCCCGTCATAGGCGTGCTCGAAGAAAAAGCACCACCTATTGCAGACAATAGGCTCGAGCTGCCTCGAGAGACCAGCGTGACTCTGGCACAACTTAGATCTGTATACTGTAGCAGGTTAAACTCCTACCTATGCAGACTCGACCCAAACATATCCAACGTATGTATGCACTGCATGTGGAGAGTCTCCGCACGACACTAACCACCTTTTCACATGCCCCCTTAAGCCGACACATCTAACCCCTCCCTAACTCTGGTCCAATCCCGTTGAAATAGCAGGTTTCCTGGACCTCTCTTTAGATGACCTTAGTCTTTAGATTTTCCTAAACTAATTTAATATAACAAACTTAATAACAAAAAAAGTTTCCACTTAAAGTTTTTAAATAAATATTTTCATGTTTTTACAAAAAAAAAAAAATTAAATACAGAAATATTTTAAGTAGAATATTTGGGCACTTGAAATGCGTAATGAAATTTCGCTCGTCAAAAACCGCAAAAGATGACTGAGAAGCCGCGCGCCATATCTACATACACACGATACATATACACGCTGCTTCCCTACAAAGTTACTTTGCAATTTTTTGTGGTTTTAGTTATATATTTATATATATTTTTTCGCCTTTGTTTCGGTCCACTCAAGCCAAGTTTCAAGTTACTACCTTTGCTGGGGAAAATGAAAAACAAAACAAAACAAAAACATTCCACTTAAACTGTGTGCAGCTGCAGTAAGTGGGAAAAGCGAAAGTAGTAAATTCCATAGAATGTGCAACGTAAAATAAGATTTTTCTACTTTTACATCAGTACGTATGTACATATGTAGGTATATGCAACGCAGGTGGGGTTCGCAGAAATGTTGAACGTTAAAAGAAAAATTGTATATTAAATATTTACAATAAATTTTTTACTTTCACATAAAATGCTCGGCCTTGAAAGTGAAAAGTGTGGAGGTTGCGAAGAGTTTCCTTGGAAATTTATGTGATAATATAAATATTTAATGTGATTTAAAATATTGTAAAAGATGGAATTTTTACTTGATCAACAGACTGAAATCCCAATTTTTTACAACACCTCAGATTTTATGCAGAAAATAATGAACATATAAAAGTGATTCCTTCTTCTGTTCATTGATGACGTAGACACCGCATACGCGATTATAGTCGAATTAATAATATTACGTCGTTCATTTCTGCTGTTTGAATATACCAAGTACAGCCTGATCTTTGCAACGGAGTGGAGATCTGCCGCTTCCTCTGCTTCTACCAGCGGGTTCAGCATTGAAAACTTTCAGAGCTCGATTATTCTTATCCATCCGCACCACATGACCTAGTCAGCGCAGCCGCTGTTTCACGATGCGCTGAACTATATCAATGTCTTCGTACATCTCTACATATCTTGATCGTTGCAGAAGTAGCTGAAAGACCTAGAAAGTCAAGTTTATTGGTCGGATCATATGAGGAGCACCTCATTCTTCTTGAGGTAATTAAATTCCTCCCAAGTTGCTTGTATTACAATATTTCCGAGCTCCGCTTAGCTTCTTCTCCACCTTAATCCCTTCACTTGAGGACAGGGGAGCCACTGGAGGAACAGAGCACTTAACTACTTAAGCTTGACGAAAGAGTTGGTGTTGTGGTATTCCTCTGTCAAGAATCAACTCCACTTAATATTTCAGTGTTTCTCAAGCGGTAGTAGGTGCTACCCAGAAGACAGTGGGCACACTGCCTCAGCTAATCGGCTGTTACTGCCTTGAGTCCATATATTTAAAAATTCATAACATAAGGCTACCGGGTCACAGCGGAATATCTGGAAACTACACTAATCAGCTTGGCAGTAAGGGCACCACCATTTCATTAATGTCATGTAAAGTGAAGAGAGGTGATCCACTGTTAAATTACAGTGAGCATTTTGCCTAGCAATGTAGGGTCCTTCGGACCTATGGTGGACCGTTAAAAGTCACTGAAACTTCTCTTTTTTGGTTTTATGAAATTTTTAAATATAATTAGCGCTTTGTAATCGCCGAGCTCTTCTTCAGGACAGGAAATTGTGTGAAAGTTGTCCTCTAACTTTACTCCTGCCCACCGTGGCAGGTATGTACACCTGAATTACTGGCACTCATATTTCTTGGGCGTAAGGAATTCAGCCAATTCAAGCATTAAAGTCGGTCTCAAATTCCATATTCACCAAACGAAATTCCGTCTTTGTCTTGGCTGCTGAAAAAAAAAATGTAATGTAAATTGCAATTTGTATTATGTAAAGTGCTGTGTGTGTATGTGTGTGTGTGTGTAGAGGTAAACACCACTTGAGAACACGAAAATACAATTTAAACGCCCAAAAGTATGCAACAGTACAACAATAAATGACACGCCACAGTGTAATGACCGTCCTAAGTTGGGGCAGGACATGCGCCTTCTTGAGCACTCAAGAACTTGACAGACGAACTGACGGTAAGATAAGGCTGTGTGGGTAGTGCGAAGGGAAGTGTGCAAAAAAAAAAGCATGGATTACACGTGTAGACAATCAACAAGAAAACAGGAGAAAATTTGTGTTTTGTATTGTTTCATTAAGCTCGTTGATGGATTTGTGGTGTAGCCGGGGGAAAAAAAACTTTAAGCGAGAGGAGGCAGTGGAATTCGCTAAGGACTCGTAATGAGGAAAAAGTTGAAAATATATTATGTTGTCTCGAATTTGCAAGTAAAATATTAAGACGTGTAAGACGAAGACGAAGCTGATGTAGAGATTTCACAGAGACTATCTCAAGTGTATTCATTGCGATGCCATTAAGATATACGAGTACTTGCTGTGCGTAAAGCCTTTACTTACTGGGCGAGGCGTGAATTCCAAATACGAGAGTTAATCAAGAAAAGGGAACTCAATTCATTCCATTTGTCTGAAAAAATCGCTAACGCAAAGTCAGAACTAATTCTGTGCGGGAGAGTTGAGATCTTGAAGGACTAGAAGTTTCCTCTGGGTTTCGTAATATATCTCAGTTTAAAAACAGATTTAATTTTCACCATGCAGAGCCTTTTTATCCTTTTAGCAAAAATATTGAACTGTGTTGATTACTTTCCAGTACTCAAGTGGGCTTATTTGTACTTTGAAAACAAAAGAGTACCAAGAACAGCGATAGCTCCTTGACTATCATGGTACAAGCACCATGCTGAGCTGCCCTCAGAAACAGTGACATCAACGTATTCTAGTTAATAATAACCTCCTTTAATTTCTTACCTAAGAAGAAGGTTTTTAGCTTGAAAAACTCAACACGGGTTTGAAAATCGAAACCCTATATCGATCGATTGTTCTCGACTAAGAAATAAATCACTAACCTATACAATAAGCTTTATGTCTTCCAGTAGTTCATGCATAGCTGCTCTTCAGTAGAATGAAACAGCAGAAATGCTCTCGTTATTCTCTTCAGTTCACTCATGCCACTAGGCTTCTCCTAATTAGTAAAAATTGGCATATGCAATTTTCACTGGGTTCTCTTGGGCCAATTCTTCATGAGTCAAATCATTTGCTATAGATAGGAATATATGATTGTCATTTGGTGCGAGCTTCGGACTATAAGGTGGTTACATATGAACCTCCCATTCAAGCCCTTAAAGCTTCTAGTTAGTTACTATCCATTAGTAAGATCTAGCGTTGTCCTGATGAAAGCCAAATTCCGCTATTGTTGGCCAAAACTGGACGCTTCTGGGCGATTGCTTCATTCAGACGACCGAATTTCTGATAATAAAGAGCCGAATTAAGAGTTTGACCGTAAGAAAGCGGCTCATAACAGATAATTCCTTGCCAATCCTACCAAACATGCAACAAACCTTTCCTGGCCGTCAGTCATGGCTTGAAGACCGGCCACTGCTCTTTGACCAGGAATGTTTTCATTTGAAGTTACTGTCAGTGATCCTCTCTTTATCACAAGTTACCATCTGCTTCGGCAATTTGTCAATTTTGTTACGATTCAGCACCGATTCGCAGATGAAAACCTCGGCCCATGAGGTTGGTTTCTTTTTGTTAAGCAATCCAAATGGTGATCCCATGGTGGTCAGACCTGACGATTTCCATTATTACAGTATTTGGACCATAAAGACTATTCACATTTTCAGTTGCCTGATTTGCGTTTTCGGCTTTATCGAAGTTAAATCGTAGAATATAGCAAACTTTATCTGTCTATGACATTGGCGAATTTTTGGTACAGAACCACCTAGCTGAATGAATCCGTGGTATGGGAGCTATGTGATATAGTCCTCCGATTTTGATGATTTTCGATGAGCTACTTTTGTGGCGGAGTTTTGATCAAAGCCTCATGTCTATAAAATGTATGTTGCATGGGAGCTATATGTTAGTTTATCATCATATCCTTAATCTGGAAAATCGCTTATATACCACACTCGTCAAATTTGAACGACTCATTTCGGTAAATGTACCAGTGCCTCTGTGTATCGAGTTTGTTTGAAAAATATCAAAAACTGAGGAACTGATTTGCATACTAACAGCTGGACAGACGAACAGACAGACAGATGGGCATGGCTAAATCAACTTAAATAGTCATTTCGATGCCATTGGTATGAACTTTGATGGGTCTATATCTTCTTCTACTGACTATTATATGCTTCAGACCAAAGTTAAGATACCATTTCATGTATTGTACATGAGAGGTATAATACAAAATTATAATAATTTAGTACGATATACCCTTAACTTCATAAACGTGCTAAAAGCACTTCTTAAAACTGGAAATAATTACCAGCTATTACCTTATTTAACATATTTTATAGCTGAGTAGCTTACCAGCAGTACTTTGTATGGTTAGTAAATACACTTGTTCCATATATACATACATACATACATACTTACGAGTAACTCCAAACACTTATACTCCAGTTAGCACACCTACCAGCGAACTAAAAAGGAAACATTAAGAGGTGTTTGTAGTCATATAAATAACCATTTACACACCCCTGTGTACATTAGTTCTCATACTACTGGCGTGGCATGTCTTCATTGCATGCATGTCTGGCCGCTTGTCCCATAGATAGGCATAAATGCCACAATGAGGCATGAATTACTTACGCGAAGCGATAATACGCCGTGTTGCAAATTCTTTTTTTTATTAAGTGTACGCCAAGCGATAGTTAAGACCCGCAATGCAAAGCGAAAAATATTGCATTCCAAAGCCAACTCGAATTCAACTACATGACTGAGGGAGCTCACAACTTTTCAATGCATTGTGAGTACGAGAAAAATGCATATACTACAATAGTTTAAAGTAGGAAGGTAACTAGTAGGAAACTAGTATTTGGATGTATTATTTATTGTATAATTTAAAGTACTACACCAAAACATTTTGTTTAAATTCAGTAAATTAGTTTTTCCATAAGCACAAATGTACTAATATTTTCATTTTCAACTGATTATTAAAGCTTACTCCACATTTCAGTGGCACAAACATAATAAATTGGAACTTAGTTAACCAACTTTCCCGCCAATCTAATGGCAGCCGCATTGCAGTCTCAGTTCATACACACACACACAGTAACACACAAGTATATATACACTTCCCCCCTTACAACTTTAACCGCAGTTTCGTGCTCATAATTAGATATTATGCATATGCATGTCTGCAGGGCTACATTACAAAGCGTCACAAGCAATAATTTAGTGTTAGCGTGAAAATGTGAAAACAGCTACTCACTCATAACCGTTAAAACTGTTAGTTGAGTAGGGAATTTGGGTAAATTCATAACAAACTTTAAGTGTTGAAATGAAAGTATTTGAATTTCTATTTTCATCATGTCAGAATAATTTTGTATTTGATTTTATATACGTGTATATGCAAGTGTGTGGGTATTTCAGTTATTATTTTTAAAACAAATAGAAAATTCGCTATATTTTACAATTTTTCATCGATCAAGGCGAAAAAGCAGCCAAAGCGGCTAAAAGAATTAATTTTAATTAATTAACTTATGGGCCCGATACTGTAAACGAACGTGTAGCACAAAAGTGGTTTGCAAGGTTCCATTCCGGTAATTTCGATGTCAAAGATGTACCACGCGTCGGGAGGCCTGTCGTCGAAAATTGCTATAAAATCATGGAAATAGTGGAAACGGGCCGTCACGTGAGCACTCTTTTAATTGCTGAGGAACTAAAGATAAACCAGAAAACAGTTTGGAACCATTTGCATTAAAAAAAAAAAACCGAACGAACTTTTTACTTTACCTTATATATATTGGATGAGTGCATAAGTTCGTGCCCGATTCCGCTGGATGCCGTACGAATCGTTTGAGAGTGGCGCTCGTGAAAGAAATATATACATAATATATATTGTTGGAAAGGTGACAGTCCGAACTGTAAATCAAGCATAAAATAACTTCATTTTGATTTGAGTTGCTTAGTGAAAAGACGCATGGAAGATGAACAACGAAAAAGATCATATGCGTCATATTATGTTATACGAATTCCGCAAAGGAAAAACAGTGGGCGCTGCAACTAAAGATATTCGCGAAGTTTATTTGGACCGTGCTCCAGCACTCCGCACAGTAAAGAAATGGTTCGCGAAATTTCGTTCTGGAGATTTTAACCTCGAAGATCAACCTCGCAGTGGACGGCCTTCTGAGCTTGATGACGATGTTCTAAGGACTTTAGTTGCGAATAACTCACGTATTTCGACGGAAGAGGTTGCCAGTGAATTGAACGTCAACAAATCAACTGCGTTTCGTCGTTTAAAAATAGTTGGGTACACTTTGAAGCTCGATACATGGGTGCCACATCAGTTGAGTGAAAAGAACAAAGTGGACCGTATGTCAACAGCAATTTCTTTGCTTCGACGGATCAAAAACGAACCTTTTTTGGATCGGCTCGTTACTGGTGATGGAAAATGGGTCCTGTACAACAATGTTCAACGCAAAAGAGCATGGAAACAGGCACACGAAGGGGCGGAACCGATGTCGAAAGGTGGATTGCATCCGATGAAGGTACTGCTGTGCATTTGGTGGGATATCCGAGGCGTGATCTATTTTGAGCTCTTGCCAGCTGGAGAAACGATCACTGCCAACAAGTATTGTCAGCAATTGGTCGAATTGAAGAAAGCAATTGATGAAAAACGTCCGATTTGGCCAATCGCAAAGGAGTTCTTTTCCATCATGACAACGCCAGGCCACATGTTGCAAATCCGACCCTGACCAAACTGAAGGAGATGAATTGGGAAATCATGCCGCATCCCCCATATTCACCCGACATTGCACCTTCTGATTATCATTTGTTTCGATCGCTGCAGAACAATTTGAATGGAAAAAAAATTAAAAATGTGGAAGACGTCAAAAACCACCTTGACACCTTTTTCAACGAGAAACCGCGCGATTTCTATGAATCAGGCATCCGTAAATTGGTTGAACGTTGGGAGTGGATTGCCGAACATGATGGCGAATACATAATTGATTAATAAAAGCGCTTTCTTCAAAAAATTTCAATTTTAGTTTGCACTTGAAATCGGGCACGAACTTATGCACTCATCCAATAGATGATTAAATGACATTTCTAATAAAAGTTTAAAGAACAGGTGTTTTTTTTAATTAAAATACGTACGTAAGTATAAATGAGACAATATTCAGCTATCCATAATACTCATATATTATTCATTTATACATTTTTTGTTATTATTATTTTTTTTTTTAATTTATTTTATAAAAAAAGAAGAAATTTTTTTATAGAATAATAATTTCTTCTCAGTTAATTATTTTGTTTAATTAGAAAAAAAACGAAGAATTCTCCATTTGTTAGAGTGTTGCTTTGCTTGAAGAAATCATAAGTAATTCAATGTTATAATTTTCTAAACTCTTTTTGTAGGTTTCTTTGTTGAATTTCCTGGTCCCTCCAATTTTTCAAACTTCACACAATCTTCAGCGCGATATACAACTTCAAGATGACGTTTTTCCTTCTCTAAGAAAGTATTATTCTTGCCAAGTACTAACTTTGTGAAATAAAGGCAAACGATTATGAGTAGAATTACAAATGACTTCATTGCGATGTCTGCTGTGTTGACTGCTCCGACTGGTCCGACTAAGAAACTGCTCTGATTTCGGTCGCATAAGCTGAAGCTTTTATAAAACAAAATAGAAACATATGTTATTTTCTAAAAACATGTTATTTATTAAACTTTTTTTTTTAAATAAATATCGTGAAGATAAAGTCAAAGATATTTATTCAGCTTTTTTTTTCTTAAAGACGCGTACAAAAATTTCCATTTTTTTTTGTAAATAATTAAGTTCAGCGAATGTTTCAGCAGATATGAATTTTTTTTATGAAAAAAAGAAAAGAAAACGCTTAATCAATTTGATTTAGCAATTTATATTTTAATAAAATTCGTTCCTTTTTTCCATTCAAAAAAGTGTTTTTTACTGAAAAAATTAAATATAAATCATGCGAAGCTAAATCCATCGGAAGCGACTACTTTTTCCCAATTCTTGGGTAATTTTCGTATGTTATGTCAAAAAAAATGTGTCTACTCTGTACTCGATTTCTTCAAAAGACTCAAACCGGTGACCATTCATCGAAAATGGCAGCGGGTGGAAGGAGCAAGAGCTGAAAAATACAGCGGGTGGGGTATGATCTCGAATTTTCAGGTAGTTTTTGACCTTTGCAGGCTTGAAGAACCAAGCCTTGTAATGTCGCAAAAGTAGCCAGTAAAAAGTTTGCTCGTTTCTTGCCATTTTTCATGAAACGCACGGCTCAATGGATTAGTTGTGGTTGATAATGTTCCGCGTCAATGATTTCGCAGCTCAGGATACTCTTTATCTACGAAGATGAAATCACCACTTTCGAAGCTGCGAAATTATTCTCTGCACAACTTATCAGTAGGCCTTGAGTCACCATAAACTTCCGCAAAATGGAAAATAAAAACTTCCCTCAAATGCTGTTTATTCAACGTAAATTTGGACATATCCGAAGAGTCAAAAAATAATCTTGTCGTCCGAATAAGAATTATTTTTTAGCCCCATAAGTATTTTTTATAAGTTTTCTCTTCTATAGAAGAGGCTTTTCTCCGTGGCGTTTATGAAAAAAAGATTGGCATTGTGTTCGCCTCCTGCTTAGGACAGTTGTTTAACACATTTTATATACAAAGTTTAATCCATTAGAACAAATACGTATGTCTATGAGTATATCATGATCTGTCTAAAATTAAGTAAATTAAAATTAAAATAAAATTTAATGAAGCATAAGTAATAAAGCCTTCGATTTAAGTAAATTGTGGCCGACCAACTGAAATAATTAAGTTTAAATTGGCAAATTGCTGAACATCATTATGAATTACACAAACTTATAAGCTATTGTTTTTCAACTTCGAACGAAATTATAACACATTTTGCAAACTTAAATAATTTGACTTGAAAGTTGTAAAACAATACACAAAATCATTATTATACCAGGGTTGCCTTTTATATTTCGGGATTTGGCAATTCTAGTGTTCAAATCTGGCAACTGGCAACTTTATAGCCAAGTTTGACATTTTTAATGTTATACATACTCAGAACATTTTGACATATAAGCGCTATTTATGTTGTTTATAGTAACTTAAAAATTCTTCTCGGTCAGATAATGGATTAAATCGCAGATATTTTTGCCTAGGTATTTCTTATTATTTTTGTCGTGGATTAACTCAGTAACAGTTCATCGATGAAATTAATTACATTTTTGGCGAAGAATCTTAGTGAAGAACATTTTGAAAAATATTAATGCGGTTTTTTAATAACTAATATTTGTTTGTTCCCGAAATCCTGAAACATAAAACGAAGCCCTCGTATACATATGCTTATATAATATGTAAAATATATGGCTGTAGGCATTAGTAAATATGTGGCCACAAATAATTATTCTCGCCTCTCTGTATGCGTGCATTTAAACACGTTTGAGTGATTTTTGTGCAACACAATAATATTTTCTATTTAATTAAATTAATTGAAACGTGTAAGCTCATTTGTGATATTTAAACATTTGTAAGAAAATACAATTTATATACATACATATTAAATAGTTAACGATTATTGATGTGTCAGAAATTACATTTTCATACTTTCATGCAATATCGTTTCATGTGCTGTTATCCTGTAGGAAGAAGGTGGACTAGTATGCAAGAACTCTAGTTAAATGCTAGTATTTTTAGGGTGAAACTATAGGAGTTGGTTATTTGAATAGCAGTTCACCACTCAAGAGAACAATAAAAATTTTCACCACTGTATGCTGTTGTTATATCTAGCACGAGTCGGTTGTGTTTTATTCTTAGTTACGCTCTGTTGAAATGTGCAAAGCGACGCTCATCACATCATCGTCACAACACTATAGTCGAGTATTTAGGTTATCAGTGTAGCGCGTAAGTTGTCGTGTTTGAGTCTCGTTGCAGGCAAACTCATTTTAATTTTAATTTAATGTTTTTTCTTTTTGGAAAGTAGATATTCAACATGCCTAAAGAACTACTTAAATAACTAGTATAAAGCTGATAAATAGTCAGTTTATTAGCAGTTCGAACATTGCCATATTAAAAATATATTTTGCTTACATGAGGAGTAGATGGACGATGAACTAGTTAGTGCAAAATTCCAAACCACTTGGGCTCTAGTTAGCTACTAGTATTTTTTCCTACAAGGCAAATGTTTTGCGTAGAACATAGCACACAGAAGCGCACACAAAATGGCAAACCTTCTAGTGTTTCGAGTGCATTATTGTTTAAAATTAATTTCAGCAAACACACAAATTATTGATTATATGCCTATTACATAGACGAGTATTAGAGATAATGGAACTAATTTTGTACATCTCATTTAACATACAAATTGTGAAATAGTCAATTGCAGAGTTTTGAAGAGTTGGCAAATTTGGTAAATTTATTTCAAATCATAGTTAACCAAATCAAAACTAACTATTTTACAGGATTTTTCAGATCATACCAGGTGTGTTAGTTGAAATTTGCCGGTTTTGACCATTGGTTTCTACACACTTCGCTCATCTCTCAGGCAAATTATGGATACCATTCCAAAAAAACTTTTTCTCTTTCGAGGCAAACCATTCGACGAGCCATTTTTCGACTTCTTCAAAATTAACGAAGCACTGCTCTGCAAGGGAATGTCCCATCGATGCGAAAAGGTGATAGTCGGACGGGGCGAGGTCTGGAGAGTACGGCGGTTGCGATAATATTTCCCAATTAAGTGTTGTTAATGTGTCTTTCACCAGTTTAGCGGTATGAGACGGCGCGTTGTCATGTTGCAAGATAACCTTGCCAGGTCTTCGAGCTCATTCCGACCGTTTTTCGATCAACTCATGATTCAAATTGATCATTTGTTGTCGGTAGCGATCCGTGTTCACCGTTTCACCAGGTTTTAACAGCTCGTAGCACACCACATCACACTGGTCCCACCAAACACAGAGCATTGTCTTACGGCCAAAGCGATTTGGCCTTGCAGTCACCAGGGGAAAGCCATGATTTTTTTCGCTTCGGGTTCTAAAAATAAATCCATTTTTCGTCCCCCGTGACAATTCGATGCAGAAAAGATTTCCTTTCGAATAGTTGAAGCAGCATTTCACAAACGGTTTTTCGATTTTCCATTTGTCTATCGTTCAGCTGGTGTGGCACCCATTTTGCATACTTCTGGATCTTTCGCATGGCTTTTAAACGTTGGCAAATTGCTCCTCGAGTCACATGTAGTGTTTCTGCCAATTTTTGTTGCGATTGGGTTGGATCAACATGCAATTCCTCGTCTTCGAACTTTTTCGCTGCACCAGTATGTTAATTGTCTGTCAAATCGAAATCTCCACTTTTAAATTGACGAAACCATGTCTCACATGATCTAATCACTGGAGCATGTTCACCATAAGTTTCTACCAGCAACCGGTGAGCTTCAGCTGCTTTTTTCTTTTGATGAAACAAGAAAAGCAACGAATGCCGCAAATGCGATTTACTTGGAACGAAACTCGACATATTCACTGAGGTAAACAAATATGACGCTATTATTTTGGTGGAATGTGACTTGCGTATTTTGTAGGTTAATGTCAATAGATAAAAATTACATACATGCCAAATCATAGAAATTTATACATATTGCTAGCGACATCTACTTGTAAAACCGGCAAACTTCAACTAACACACCTGGTAAACCGCACAGTTACAACTTGGTGATGTAGACGATTTACA
Organism: Ceratitis rosa; assembly: GCA_037013455.1. Taxonomy (NCBI): domain Eukaryota; kingdom Metazoa; phylum Arthropoda; class Insecta; order Diptera; family Tephritidae; genus Ceratitis; species Ceratitis rosa. Next base: position 4,453,878 of record JAWMAG010000041.1, read on the forward strand.
ATAACTAATCTTGGGTTTCCCGTAAACGTATACGCATAAATTTATGTTTCATCATCTCTTACGAGGTCACAGATGTTAGTCGAAGTATCGTTTTCGTATTCTTTTAACATTTCTCTCAACCAATCGACACGTGCCTTTTTTGAGGGAATGACAAATTGTATGGCCTCCAATATTGAATGTGTGCTGGTCACACTGATGTCCACAGTTGTCCAAACCTCACCAGTTTGCGCACAGCCTCAATAATTTCCGGACCAAAATCTGATTTTTGCCCACCTTCACGAACCTCGTCTTGAAGTGATCTGCGACCTAGATTGAATACATTATACCATACATTAACACTAGTCCTTTGTTGACGAAAATTATAGGAAATACCTACTCAAAAATATCTGCGATTTTATACCATTTTTTGGCCGAGATGAATATTTTAAGTTACTGTAAACAACACAAATAGCGCTCGTATCTCAAAATGTTTAGAGTATGTATATCATTATCTGTGAAATCTTCTTAAAAGTTAATGAAACTAATTATCAGCTTTGCCAGAAGATCGAAAATAGCACACTCAGAGGGTTTTATGTGATTTTGATAAGAGCCAAAGTGTCGCGAATATTTTTTAAATTTTCTCAACTGCCCAAACTTACTCTTAAAGCTTAAGCCTCTAACTAATCCTACACTCTTCAACGATGTTAATTATATAGAGTACCATTTTGTCGATCTGTCTATATACATAATTACAAATGTGTATATATATAGTATGAGCATTCGTATATAAGTTTAGAGACTGTCTACTTCTTGGTAAGCTTCTTTTATCAATGTTCGTGGAAGTGTACGAAAAGTAAACCAAAGAATTTCCAATTTAACTCTGAAGTCAACCAAGCAAATAAACCCAATAACCAACAAACTAGCAACGATTCGACTGACGCCCATACACTCAACCAGCCCACCCGTTTCACTCACCCAAACCATCAGCTCAACCGCCTAGCCACCCAATCGCCCAATCAACTAACCAACAGCCGTTCAGGCTGCATTCAAGTGTATGAAGGCAAAAAACGTTCGTTGACCTAACCACAACTTTCACTAACCAGCTTGGTAAGCAGCTATTCAGCCAGCCAATAGTTGCTAGTTGCCGACCGATCCAACACACCGAAGGTCGAAGTAACAACGGCTGACTCGGCCTGTGGGGAGGTGTAGTGTGGTGTGGTGTGGTGGTGGTAGTAGCTGTCGAAAAATTGCAACTTTGCATGTTGCAGTATTGCAAAGTTGCAAGTAATTTGTTAGCCGGAAAGCATGCGGAGCAGCTAGTTTCTCACACTCAGGATTTTCTACTTCCACGTGGCGTACCGAAACGAAGATTGGTTTGGGTTTATCGAAATGTAAGGAATGTGTGAGCGTAAAAGTTTTGTGTGGGCAAATGACAGGCGGATAGGTGAATCAAAGCATCGCAACCGATGACTGGCAACAATAACAACTTTTCGACACTTTACTTTGGCGATTCGAACGAGTGTAGTGAGTTCACACACACACACACACACACCCCATTTGAGCATTTATAGCAAGAGTAAACCCAGTAGAAGTTGGGATCAGCCCTTGATTGTGCTACACGCAAACCTTTGATTAGACGGTGGATGCGTTTGTGGAGTTTTCACTGGGTCATCGTTAAGTTTTGGTTCGAGCCTGGGACGATTACACGTCGGTCAGCACGTTGTATTAACTTCGCTGGCCAAACCGGTAACTACGATAACTGCAATAAATCCTAAGGAACCTGGATTACTGCTCATTTCAAAGATTACAAAGGCCCGACTTTCTCCATTTGTGCACAAGTAGATCACTGCATCTATGAGTTGGCCTCCAGCAGCCTAATTGCCAACTTCATTCCTTTCAGATTCGATGGGTCTAGTCAACTTGCCGGGAAGTGTAAGGAAATAAACTTCTACAGGGATGGGTCGAAGGTACGAAGAAAAATGGGTTGGTAAGCGAGGTAGCTCCATTAGGACCATGCAGTCAGAACTGGATGCCATGAAGGAAGTTGTTGAGCTAATTTTCCAAAGAATTATTACGACAGATAGACAGGTAGACAGCTAAAATTGCCTAGCAAAAACTCGTGATACTCTCAAAGATATTTAATGAAATGTGGTCTCCCTTCTTATCGCGTCGTGTTATATTGGGTGTCGGGTCACAGCGGAACCGCTGGTAGCGACAAAGCTGATGAGCTTGGGAAAATGGGCACCTAAGGCTCCAGGCAGGAAGCGGGAGGCTGGAGGCGGTCATTTGTTGTCTTTTTGTGGTAGCATATGGAAGCACAGTTTCACTCGGTTAAGGCTGAACTAATATCAGAACCTAAAGAAGCGAAAGAACTTACCTGAGGTGAATCGTAGTAAACCGAAGCAACTCTCTATCGAATTCTGACTGGTCACTGGCTGATGAGTATACATGAAGTTGGTTTGAAAATATAAAATGAGGTATTTGGCACTTTCCCCACTGACTGTCCTACTTTTACCCAAACCATAGACCTTGGTTCGCATATTATAACTTATTAGGTGTTAGTATGTACCATCTTTGCCAACTTCTGATTACTTTGAACCGTTAATTGTCGGAATAAAATCAAGTAATAGTGCATCCTCTGAAAGCTTAAACTAATATCGTGAGCAGAGGGTTCAAAAGGTGAGCGCAGAAAACACCGAAGTCGAAGATTAAGCTTTGAACACCATCAACCAGTTACTTAGGGCAAGGGATACTATAATTTATCGCTTTGAAACAAATCCGCCCTTAAAGACCTCTAAAGTAAAGTAGTTTCCTGGAAAACCGGGCTTATATCAACGTGGCTGGAGTATAGTTAGTCTGGGACCATTTGGTGGAGTAGTCATCTATTGTGAATTAATATCTTTGCTACTTCACTTTCTCTACCTACAAGTTCACCTACCTACCTCAATTTATTTGGAGATCGCATGTAGGCATTGTCGTTTAGAAAGTTTAATGCATTTTCAGCTCGAATCTACGAGACTCTGTTGGCTGGCAACCATTTACTAGGCATGTCGCTTGTAAGGAAGTAAGTAAGTAAGTAAGTAAGTAAGTAAAAAATGAAAGTCGCTTTTGACACTTTTGTCAAATTACACTTTTGCCAAGTTTTCCGTTTTCCTTTGGTTATGCAGTACAGTGCAGCGCATAGTTGTTGCAAAGTGTCTTTAACGGCATATGGACAGACATACATATAGTATTCGTACATGCATATGTGTGGATGTGGATGGTTAAAAAGTTGGTCCATTTTGTAAATAATATGGGCATGAATTTTAAGAACAGGTTGACACTTTATAAATATTATATTTCACCAGCTGTTTGGATGACTTTAGACAGGAGGAAAGGCGATAATAAATTGCTAGTTGCATAGGGGATGCGAGTGTTTGTTTCGATTTCAATTTGGTTGTTACTTTTACCATATATCTCAAGGAATGGATAACAAAGATGCTTTGAATTGATGGTAAAGCTTTTGGTAGAGAGATGGGAGATCGGTGCGCCGATTCAGAAAATTTCAACCAGTGTGAGCAATGCGTTGTACTGACGTTATTGTTGTTGTTGTTGTTATTGTTGTTGTTGTGTTTGTTGTAACCCGAAAACCAAATCGGAGAATATTGCGAAAGTAACAGTCCTTGGCCGGAAAGAATCCGGGTCGTTGCAGTATAAAGATCTGACTGTCGCGGGAATTGTTGGACTTTAGTCGCCTATTACGACAGGCATGCCTTTCCACGGGTAAATTCTTGAGCCCTAGCCCGAAGGGGCCATTGTACTGGCGTACTACACGTTGGTCGGTATTGTTGGATTGGAGGAGCTGTGTGCAGTTCTGAATTTGTATTTCTGCAATTAATGCCTTGGGGTGATGTTGCCACATTGGGGGGAAATTACAGCTCAGCTTCATGTAAGGCTTATCCAAGAGAACATCGTGAGAACGCTGGGGAAGGAACTCGTTGACAGGCCAGGGTTGACAGCCAGGAAGGTTTTTTTGTGTGTTTTGTTGGATTGATAGAGAATCGGACACTATAAGCTGCCCCTCCACTGCCGAACTTTTAATTTGAACCTGCACTTTCAGCAAATTGGGCCATCTGAAGGAAGTAATCGTCTGGTTGGGAGTGTCTTATGTATCCTCTTTATAGCCCGGAGTTCGCACCAAGTGATTACTATCTGTTTCTGTCTATGGTGAATGATTTGGCTGGTGAAGAATTGGTCTCAATAGAAGCCAGTGAAAATCGATTGTTCGAATATTTTGCCAATAGAGACAAAGATCCTTAGGTAAAGATATAATAATATAACCTTCAAAATGGTAAAGAATATTGAGAAAAGCGGTGCATATTGGACATAAAACAGATAATTTTAACTATGGTATATCAATCCTTCAATTTAGTGAAAAATAATGGATTACTTTTTACTAGACATGCTATATTGGTGTTAATTTTTAGAAAAAAATAATTTTCAAGAAAACTTCATATTATTTTGCAATTTCTTTCCTCCTCCTTTACACATCTAGCCAACAGTTTTACATAGAAAATTCACCAAAAGCGATAAAACGCCCCACTCGTGTTCCAAAGCTTGCAAGACACAGCCTGCTCGACTGCAACTGCAGAAATACTGCCGTACATAGCAATGAATATTAGACAATGTTTCTCTGTAAAACCAGTATGAAAGCTATAAAATTTAAAGGACATTGTTTGTAACACTTCCACTGTAAGCATAACGGAGTGTTAACATTATAATTACAACAATGCAAGCAATAGGACAAGCGCTAGTGCAAAATGTATATTACTTAATATCAAAAACAAGACACTATAAATGTCAACAACTACAAAAACTTGGTATGCAGTTAATTTCTTAAGGATACGAGAATGTCCTTTCTTCTGCCTTCAAGAGAGAGAGAGAGAGAGAGAGAGAGAGAGCGGGAGACAGAGAGTGACATTATTAATTTAAGCTCACACTTGAAAGAAAGTAGACAGTCTAGATAAAGACTGTAGCAGGCGTAGTAGCAAATTAAGACAACAATAATAACAACAACAACAACAAGCTGTTACTGGTGTTAAAGGTTACATGACAAGCACAAACATATTATTGGGTCGAAAGTTGCAAATAACTTAATCTGTTGGCAGCAAAACAAACTTCAGTGGACGAGATTAAACAAAGGGCATTAGTTGTAAGTGTGTAGGTGCATGTAGACACACTAAAGTGTGTTCTATAAGAAGCATATATGTATATACATATAAAAACCTTGAATATAGGTATTTACTAAACTAAAATATTTGGCTAGGCTTATGAGCTTCGTTAGCGTTGGACATGCGTTGGAGGCGACAATCGAGTGCGAAAGTTCATTGCCGAAATGGTGACATTAATTAAGTGGCATATTGATAAATAAACCAAGGATATGTCAACTCCTCCGCATTAGTTAAATTCAATGTAAACTAGCCAGGAATATGGTTTGGAGAAGAAAAAGGTATTGGAAGTAAGAGATACTTATGCGTCAGCTTTAAAGCTAGTCTCTATGCCACCAAGTACGCTGCAGGCTTACACAACTATTCAAAGTACCTTCAAAAGCTCTAAAAAAAAAAAACACTTACTAAGTTAGCCTCAAACTGAAAAATAATCAATATAAAATGTTTTCGAATTTTTCCTCAATAACTCAAATTTTAGTTTGAAATTTCTTGCTTGCCAAATTAAATTGTAATTAAACTGCATGTGCGTATAAAACGCCTAAAAGTAGGTTAACTTTAAATTGCTTAACGGGAAACTAAAAATTGTGGTGTTGCTGGAAATTGCTAAAATGCATTGCAGGAAACCGCCTGACCGAAAATCAATATTCGCAAGTAGCACGTGTATATGCATGTATATTCAAAAACAAACCCACCCATACACATATGTTTAAGACAACTACATATGCCCTGCGTTATAGACAACCTGTGGTAGTTGAAACTGCCAAAGTTTTAGCCGAAAGCAACCAAAATGTATTGCCAACACTGCAGTTGATACCGTTGGTGGCTAAGCCACTTTCAAATGTTTCACCACTACTCATACATCAATTTGGCATACAAGGATACGAACTTAATATTACTTAACAGTTATCCATCTGTAGAGGTTTGTAGACAGATTTGTTGCTGGCTCTGATGGTTTTGTGTTCGCTGGATTAATTGGTATTAGGTTGGCAAAGTACATATACGTGTATATCTGTGGTAGTAAGTTGGTATATTGCTGCGTGTGCTTGATTACACGCACACATGCGTATGCATGCACTTTGTGCAATAAAAACCAACAGTTTGTTGCAGAAAACCTCTTTCGTGCGTAGAAGCAGTATAAACTTGCAGTTAAGCTCTTTTCTTAATATACTATTTTGTTTAAGCGAGTCTTCTTTATTGCTCTGTTCTTGTTGAGTCACCCTGAACATACAAGCAATTAAGTGTCTCTCTTGGAAAAAACTGTTTTAAAGAAAACCATAAAAAAGAGAAAATAAGGTAAAAAAATAAAATAAAATAAAATAACAAACAATAAAATAAAATAAAATAAAATAAAATAAAACAAAATAAAATAAAATAAAATAAAATAAAATAAAATAAAATAAAATAAAATAAAATAAAATAAAATAAAATAAAATAAAATAAAATAAAATAAAATAATATAAAATAAAATAAAATAAAATAAAATAAAATAAAATAAAATAAAATAAAATAAAATAAAGTTAAAAAAAATTAAATAAAATAAAGTTAAAAAAAATTAAATAAAATAAAATAAAATAAAATAAAATAGAATAAAATAAAATAAAATAAAATAAAATAAAATAAAATAAAATAAAATAAAATAAAATAAAATAAAATAAAATAAAATAAAATAAAATAAAATAAAATAAAATAAAATAAAATAAAATAAAATAAAATAAAATAAAATAAAATAAAATAAAATAAAATAAAATAAAATAAAATAAAATAAAATAAAATAAAATAAAATAAAATAAAATAAAATAAAATAAAATAAAATAAAATAAAATAAAATAAAATAAAAAAATAAAATAAAATAAAATAAAATAAAATAAAATAAAATAAAATAAAATAAAATAAAATAAAATAAAATAAAATAAAATAATATAAAATAAAATAAAATAAAATAAAATAAAATAAAATAAAATAAAATAAAATAAAATAAAATAAAATAAAATAAAATAAAATAAAATAAAATAAAATAAAATAAAATAAAATAAAATAAAATAAAATAAAATAAAATAAAATAAAATAAAATAAAATAAAATAAAATAAAATAAAATAAAATAAAATAAAATAAAATAAAATAAAATAAAACAAATATAAAATGAAATAAAATAAAAATAAAAATAAAATAAATTAAAATAAAATAAAATATATAAAACAAAATAAAACAAAATAAAATAAAAAAAAGTATATCAATCCGAATTTGTTGGCATACCATAGACAAAAAGAATATGAAATACAAATAAGAAAACTAACAAAAAAAAACGCTGGCTTGTAAATACATTTAAACAAATACAAATTGTAAAAATTCAAACGTCAAAAGCGAAATTGCTTGTCAATCTAATGCCATAGAGATAAACATCACAATCATCAACCTTCAAACAAAAAAAATTAAAAATCCAGTTAACACACTAAAAATGCTACAAATAACAACAACAATGCAACAGTAGCAGTGGCGATAGCTCGATGAATGACTGACCAATGAGTGACAGCTCACAAAATGAATGAAATACCAACTGAGTGACTGACTGAGTGTACATACGTTGATATGGTTATTGTTGCTATCAGCAAGTTTGCTGATGAATGGAGAAAATTGGAGAAAAGCTATCGCAATTGACTTAGACACTTGCCCCTAAGTTAAACCTAAGCACTATACATATATGCATAGGTACTTACAGATATACATACATACAATATTTTATTTCTTTACTCGTAACAACTCACATCATACATACATACGAGTATGCATACGGTTGTAGTTGATAATTAGAAATTGAACTGTTAGAGGAAATGAATACTGCAACCTTGGGGCAAAAGAAATAATTGCATTTGAAGTTCAATTTGTTCATAACAATAAAGCACGTATGTTATTGGTCTATTCAGTATGTGTGAAAATGGTGGGGTTGCCGTGATTGCGCTGGAGTATGCGAAACCTAAACTAGTTAAAAAACTAGTTGCTTAGAGAGGAAACCATACCAGTTTGATGAAAACCATTGGTATTGAACTGGGCATTTTCAATAATATGCTGGACTAATATTTAAAAGTACTAATTCATGAGTTGATATTTTGCCGCGTCCTTCCACAAAAAATAAAAGCCGAATGAACCAGTCTCTTAATTGGTACAACAGAACATGTATTTAACTGGTATAGAACTGATGAACAAATGGACAGTTGAAACTTCGTACCACATCGGCGTGCTAAAAATGCTAGCATGAGAAAAAAGCAGAAGTTGAACTAGTTGCTGAAGTCATCACTACTGCATATCGTGTGGTTTTTGTTTCAGCCTGCATTTATCGGTTCTCCCTTGAGCTGAGTTAAGCTTTTTGGAGTAAGCTCAATTTAGGATGACACCATTTCTTCTACTTCATGGCTGTTACTGGTACAAACGCGAGGAATAATTTAAAGCTTGTTAACTTCAGCGCAGAAACCTTCAAGTTATCCCAAAGCTACGTTAAGCCACTCCTCCCCTAAAGCAAAGATAAGCTTGATGGAAGTTAGCTTGTCTTGCTACAGGTTTATCTTAAGAAGTTGTAGAATTTTTGGTCTGTACATCCTATGTACGTTAATGTTATGGTTCAGCCAACTGCCGCGCTTTCTTCAGCTTCTTTCGAGTCAGTCATAGCCAGACCAAAGTCTTTGTCGACTTCTCCTGCTTCTAGCGTATTCTCCTTGTTATCTTTCGCACTGAACACACACTTGAGGCGAAGCCACACGGCACTTTGCAATGCCATGGAGAAATCAGGTCTTTTGTCTCTTCGTTAACTTGGAGAATATAATTTCGACTCTGTTGGGTTTAATGCACCACCACCAGATGATGAATGATAACAATCCAACACTTTAGCCAGTCTAGTATGCTCGGTGCCGATGCATTTAAGAGCTAAACCCTGAATCAAGCTGAGCCATCAAATACTGTCATGGGTTTCCCTGGTTCCCCAAGCAACTTTCGGTGTCACTTGCCCATAAGGATTACTATGGTCCAGCAAAGCGACAACCAAGACAGTTGCCTGATTATTTCACTCCGTCTTTCTGCGTAGGCTCAGCACCGACTAAATATGTTACCTTTGATGCGGATGGCCTTTATTTATTCATCCCAACGCATTTATCAGCTCTGTGGAGTCTTTTAATCGCTCTCTGACCGGTTTATATCGCTCACTCGGGCGCTCCCTTTTGAACTCACCTTTTGCGTGATCCTTTTACTAGTAAGCGCTTTTTTTTGTCTCCGATTTTCACTCGTTTCTGTATACCAGCAGTTTGGCGTCCTTTGCAGGACTGGCTATGAACTCTATTTCTCGTATAAAGCTTATTGCGGGTCAACGAGTCCATGCTATCAATTCTCTTCGAAATACTATTGGGTGATCTCTAAGCAACGTTCTTCTTGTCATCCTTGTTGTTGTTAATTTTGTTGCTTGTCTTCTTCTCTTTCGATCGCTTGTGGGCAAATGTAGAGTCCGCTGCGATAGCGACCTTTATCATAGTAAGGCCACCGCTACTCCTTGAATCGGTGCAGTGCCAGCAAGGTTTCCATCCTTTGTCGTCCATTTCTTCCTTAAATTCCTTCATTGAAAGTAAGGTTGAGATAATAAATTACCCAGACTTGCTGCAGTTGATGCTACAAGAATTACCTAAATTCGAAAGAAATTTAAGCTTTAAAAATAATATTTAATTTCCGAACATTCCAACTCAACGCCTAATCTGCTGCCTTCCATTAGAAGATTTATATGCGGTAAACAAAGTCGTTAATTTAAATATATGTCAGGAAACAGCTGTTTGCATTGCCATTAGTTTGGGCAAGACTATTCATCTCTTTCATAGCAAAATGGGAGGAAAAACATTAAAAAATAAATAAAAATACAAAATGTTGTAGAATTACCTTTTTCGATTTTACCTTAATTGCCGCCTGCAGTTGTTATTTGTGTAGCGGTCGTTTAGGCCGAGTCCGGCATGTGTCTACAAAAGCGGTCAAAAGTGTAAATACCTCTGCTATTGACCATAATTTCACCTGCCGCACTAAAGGTTATAACTGTTGAATGTGTCTCAGCTGATAAGTGGTGGAAGATAGTGTAAGTAGACAAGTAAAAATGAGACTAGAATTAGTTACCGTTAAATATGCATGTACGAGTAAACATATACATAAGGTACACATAATTTACGGTTGCTAATATTTGTGCTTCTTTCTGCTTGTGGGTGTGGGTGAGTCATTAATTTTGTTTGCCTTTCAATTCGTTTCACCGTTATTTCCTAAAATATAGTACGTATTCAAGAAAGTAGACAAGGAATTAGAGCAAACACTAAGTTGGCCTGACAGCGTAGTTAGAAGGGAGTGTTTCTCTTGCTTGCCTATTTAATATGAAATACATATAAATGTACGTGTTCTCAATATGTATTATCTATTTTTAATGACTTTATATATATTTCCGATCAATTTTGCAGTCAAGTTTTTATAAAACAGATGAGTGAAATGTGTTTTAGTGGCTTAAATGCATTTACAATAAATGATGTTTTCAGGCTGAGCATCGGTCAGCAGTGCTTATTTGTATGAATAACAGTCATTTATTCTACAGGGTCTCCCAATAAGAGGTGTTCTTTTGATTTTCAAGGGATAGTGGCATTTTTTAAGACAAAAGATCGGACTTCGGGTCGGATCGGAGGAGGATATGCCATTAATAATGGAACAGTCGAATGACCGGCACGTCTACGCTAACAGGACCGTATACCTTTTATGAAATTTTACAGTTTGTAGAGCTTGGTCTTCGTTCATTTAAAGAAGGTCTTTACTTTTCAATATAGATGAATATATGGTCAAGACTGTCGGTTTTCATCAGTCTTTTGTCAGTGAGTTTCAATCAGAAAAGGACCTTACCATAATCAGCGCAGAATATGAGCATTTCCTACTCATAAATTAGAAGAAGCATACTTTAGTTCTAATCGTAGGGTATACTTTCGTTTGGCCGTAGACGAACTTCTGAAGAAGAGACCATACAAAAAGTCCCTACTGAGCCCTTAAAGCAAAAAATATCGATGTGGCTTCACTAAAGCTCTCTCTCGTTTAGGAAAGATACTCGTGAATACCTTTTTAGTGTATGCGATGAGGACGCAATACCACGACTATATCCCACTAGACCTCAACTTTTGCGTACTAATTTAATTTACTTCAAATATCGGAACATAAATGGACTGAGCGCGTTTTACTTGCATTTTCTTTCACTTTCTTTACCTTCTTCCCACTCTCTGTCTATCCTTCTCCCTCTTTCACTCTTCTTAACTCTTTTTTTTCTCTCTCTCTCTCTCTCTCGCTCTCTCTCTCTGTCAATCATTGTCCTTCTTTATCTCTTTCTTTACCTTCTTCCCACTCTCTGTCTATCCTTCTCCCTCTTTCACTCTTCTTAACTCTTTTTTTTTTCTCTCTCTCTCTCGCTCTCTCTCTCTGTCAATCATTGTCCTTCTTTATCTCTCTCTTTCACGCTCTTTCTTTCCCTCCTTCTCTCACCCTCTCTCTATCTTTCACTCTCTACCTTCTCTATCTTTCTATTTAGCTCTCTTTCTCTTTCACACTCATTCCTCTCTCCCTCTCTTACACTCTCTTCCGCGCTCTCTTCTATGTATCTTTCTATTTTTCTATCTCTATCACTATCTTTTTGTCTCTACCCTCTCTCTCTTTTTATTTATCTGTTTTCCTCTCTTTTGTACTCTTTCTTTTCTCACTTTTACTCTCTTTCTCACTCACTTCTTTTAATTTTCTCTTTCTTTCTCTCTCTAACTTTCTTTCTCTCTCTAACTTTCTTTCACTCTCACTCTTTCCTCTACTTCTCTCACGAAAATTAATTTAACGTTACTGAAAATTGCTATGAAAATCTTTCAATTATCTTTTTGGAACTTCCGTTCTCTAGAAGAAGAGAAAAGAGAAAAAATAAATAAATAAAAGTTTTGATAAATGAGTACAAAAGGTCAGCTTGGCTATCAAGAGACTACAGAAACGATTGAAGACAATTTAAAAAAGAAGTAGGCATGTATTCGTAGCATATGGCGAGCAGACGAGCACAGCAGAAGGTGAAGAATTACATGAAAAATATATTGTTAACATGCAAGAAACCTGAGTAAAATTGAAATGCAGAAAATACAAAAAAAATAGAGAAAGCAAAAAAAAGGTGTAAGCAATTAAGGAGTACAAACGAAATTGCATGAGAATTTGAAATTTGAAATTCAAGTCGACCAGGCAGGCAAATTAAAATGAAAATTTATAGCAGCTATTTCCAAAGCATATCTGCTTTCGCAACCTTTTTTCCGTTACTTCAAACTAGAAAAAAAGGGAGTAGAAAAATATTTTCTAATAAAACTACGCAATGCGGTAAAAACACAACATACTGATGGATACCACCACACAGCTGCTAGGCTTGCTGACCTAAACTGACAGGTTGACTTGGATGGCCAGCCGAAATGAAGGCAGCAAAGGACAGGTCAGTTGGTTCTAGTAAGTATATTTTACAGTGTGGCAGGCTAAAACAGATGGTGGTGTAGGTGGTATGAGAGAGAGATGAAGAAAAAAAGAGTTTTTGTTAACAGAAAGGGTCTAAAGCTTTGCAAAGCGTGTTGAACATTTTAAGCAACACAAAAAAAAAAAAAACCAAAAATGTAAAAATATATATCCACCAAAATATATGTGTATATTAATATGTATCAGAGAAATAAAACGTGCGAAAATAAACATACAAATTTACAATTTCGGCAAACATGTGTGAAACAACAAAATATTTCGCAAGCTATTCGTACATACAAACATATACATACCACACATACAACTGCACGAGCCAAAGGAGTTTATAGTTTACACATATTTGTACATAAATACAACTACAAACTCATTCAACTACAAAACATACGCTCGCCACACACCATTAACCAAAAATCAGTCACTTGCCAGCCACCGCAACTCACTGCCCCTACCATAGGCGCCTAAAAGTAGGCTAGAGAAATTTAATTATAGTCCAAATTGTAACCAATAATTTCCAAACAAATAGAAAGAGGCAAACAGAGTAAGGCTGGAATGCGGAAAATGTAAAAAAAAGAAATGGTAAATTGAAAATTTCACTATAAAGCATGTATTGTAATAAAGACTAAAGCTAAGGCAAATGGAAAACAAAAACAAAATGTAAAAACACTTAAAAGCCTGAAATTGTATACATTTACTGGTGCAATGTAAGAAGGAAGCCAATAATTGATGGTGTTCGAAAGTTAAAAAATTGTGTAGATAGTTCAAGAATGCCTTAACGGCAGCAACAACAACAACAAACCAAAAGTAATAATAAAAGGGGGGGAAAATAAAGAAATAAAAAATGAAAAAAAAATTGAAAAAAGGAACTATAATTTTCTAGTTTCTTTTGTATTTTTCAATAAAACAAAAACAAACCCAAGCACACTTTACACTGATTACAGTATAGCAACAATATAGGAGTAGTTCCGTAAACAATTTTATGTACTCATATACATACATACATACATAGGCGCCAACTCATATGTGTGTATGCATTTGTAATGGATGATGGCAATGCAGCAAATTCAAATCACTTTACTCTGTATTTTGGTTTACTTTTGACCAAAAACAATGGCAGATGGTAATAAAAACAAGCACTATTTGGCACTATTCGTACATAAATCCTACAATTACAATACAAGAACAATTATAATCATACATTTTTTGCTTGAGGCGTAGTGAGTGCAGAAATCTCTAAAACTCTGCACTAAGCATATTTTTTGTTGCTTTTGTTGTTTTGTTTGTAGTAAAATTTCAGTTGAAATTTGCAATAATGATTAATGGCAATGTAGCTTTGAATGATAGCTTAGAATTGTAGGAGTATTTTGAAACTTATTACTGCGGTAGCAATAAAAATACGAAATTTGAAAATTTTCTATAAGGCATTTATTTTTAATTGAATTACTGTTGTTTTGCACCACTTGCACATGCTCTCTCAGAGTAGTTAGTTAGTTAGTCTGGTTTCTCGATCACGGAACCCTAATCAAGGGTACTTAACTCTACTGGCCCAATGTTGATCCTGTTAAGACGGTTTCTCTCACCATTCCAAATGCTCAAACCACTCGTCGTGTCTTATGAAATTCAGGAGGTTAATGACGCCTACCTCTGCAGGATGTACAAGGCAATCAAAGAAGAAATTTCAGAGAAAACAATAACGTACCACACTGAGAACTGGTCAGTGACAGAGGTAGTGTTCCACCGAACCTCCTCCTCAGCTATTGCCTTAGCATTTCTACCATGAGTCCCCATAAAACAGTTGCAGTTGAATATGGAGGCCGTCTGCTGGATTTTTTTCCAGCTTTTTCTTTTAGGTAGCCTTTTCTAATACCGGTTACCAGACAGTGACTCCATAGGCACTGGGAGTATACTCGCCTTTACTCGACTTCATTCAATGATTTTTCTTGCTCACAATGCTGTTTGTGTCCTTTTTCAACTTCATCTTCTGTTTTTATTTGGTAATAGCTGTTTTAACTGCTTGAGAATTCGCTATAACTGGATGATTTAAATCCGCTTCTTAATCTTTTTTGTCCTGTGAACAAAAAAAAAAAAAAAACAACAAAAAAAAACAATAAAAAAACCAATACAAAAAAAAATATGCATCAATAACTGAACCAAAAAACAAAGGAAATTATAAAATAATGCTTAATATGTAGTAGCCAAATAAAACACATAATAAATATAATTGTCATGGCGTATGAGTAACTTTTTTCACTTCAAATTATAGAGCGAAATACATGAAAATATAGTATTTATTATAACTAAACCTCCACAAGTTTTTCTACAGTTTGACTTACGCAAAATTTTAATTGGCTTTTTTTCAATCTGAAAAAAAAAATTTCAATTAATTTTTTAAACTAATCAAGTTATTATCTGATTAATCTGAACATTTTTAAAAATATAAAACAAAATATAATAAAATAAATTAAAAATAAAATAAAAATAAAAATAAAAAAATAAAAATGGAAGAAATTTAAGACAACAAAAATACCTACACACACACACACAAACAAGCTTATCTAAAACCCGCCGTTGGCAAATGCAGAACGCAAGTAAATAAATGTAAATACTCGATGTGCTGTATAAAGGTATGCATAGAGGGACTCCTTTTCCCCCTAACATCACAAATTAAGCAACCTTGTTGCTTTACGTCCTTTGCATCTAATAGATTCACTTGGTTCATTAAGTTTTTCCATTTCAATGCCTACTTCAAGGCGCGTCAAAAGGTAGGAATGAAATTATTATTTACCTACAAAATGAATACACATTGCCAAAGACAGACACTGAATAAATTGTATGTTGTATGCTACAAATGTTTGTAAGTCTGTGCTCGGCGTTTTTCTGATTATTCTACGACTCATAGGAACGTAATGGAAAGCTGCTACTAGAAAGGGGCTCGCCTAACTAAACAAATGTTAATGCTTGTCTTGGCGTTTGTAACAAAACCAATAATGGGTGATTTTTTTTTACAAATGAAATTGGAAAGTCCATGGGAATGGATAAAGGTAGGATGTTGGCTCTTTACTACTTTCCGAAAATGTATTAAAAAGATATTGGCGGTTATTTGTTTCAAGAAGACAGTCACACTGTTAAGAAGATTCCCTGGACATTTAATATCAAAAGGGGAGGCTTTGAATGGTCCCACAATATAATTGAGACACCAGCAATCGCGCTCAAAGCTAATACAAAACGAGGTCTGAGACAGCTACTGGCATACGGTCGATATCATCGTCCTCAACAACCGCGTTGTTAGTTCTGCTTTCTTCAGACTGGTTAAGGAACCGAAGCATATGAGTCTGGTAGTAATCGAGGAGACCATGAAACATCTCAGCGGCTACGCTGGGTGGTACCTCCGTTGGAGTGGAAGGAGAGGGAGATCTCCACTTTGTTGGAAAGATGAGGTGGGACAGGACCTGAGTGTATTTGATATCTCCAATTGTCGGCAAATAGCGAAAAGAAGGAAGGCATGACAAGTTGTCGTTAACTGAAATAAAAAATATTAGAAGAAGAATGTATTGTTCAACTCAACTCTGATCCAGTATTTGTAATATGTTATTATATAAGTCACTAAAATTATATATATGTATTTGCCTAAATATTATACTCTTAACCCTCTCAGCTATGATTTCACAAATAATAATAATAATATTAGTCACCTTTCACATTATTCTGCTATTTATGTATGTACTACACACTGTCACACAGAAAAAAAGTGTTTGAAATATTATTTTTAGTTTTGACATAGTAAAGGGGACTATCACATTTGACCTCCTGCTACCTCCTACACAGTGTGACGCAAGGAATTTACGCACGTGACATAACGGTGCATATTTGTACTTATATATATGTGTGTGCTTGTGTGTACGTGTGCGAAGCTTGTGCAGGTCAAGCGAATGCGACATTCACCGCTGACCAACTCCCCCCCCAATGGTGCATACATACACATAGAATGCATCGCGCTCTAAGTTTAGAGTTATTCGCCACACCAGAACCTATGAAGCACCTAGAGCTTATGGCTTGCGCAGCGTGGTTATAAGTAAAATACCTGTGTGTTTGTGTGCTTGTGTGTGACCATGCATAGCTGTGTACGCTCTACCCTTGCGGTGCATGCTTTTAGCACCCACTGCATTGCTAGGTTACAATGTGAAATTTATCTGAGGTCAGCGGATGTGGTTCACTGCACAGCCTGGTGATTGTAGCTCAGCTCACTTTACTGGTGGTAGCCGCATTTAGTGCGCAACAAGCGACCCTTCGCAAGTACAATAATTTATATATGTATATGTAAATAGATATATATATATTTATATATATTACAGTGTAGAGATTATTCATAGTTGCACACCTTTCGCTTTTAGCGCTTAATTTCCATATTTAAATATTTT
Organism: Ceratitis rosa; assembly: GCA_037013455.1. Lineage (NCBI taxonomy): Eukaryota > Metazoa > Arthropoda > Insecta > Diptera > Tephritidae > Ceratitis > Ceratitis rosa. The sequence goes on from JAWMAG010000041.1 coordinate 4,471,010, forward strand.
TTCCAGCATTTTTTCTATTTTCCACTGGGCATAGGCTAAGGCAAATAATGACCCTTGCATTAGATCTTTACTTGAAGAGTGGTAGATGGTAATAAGTAGATGTTTTTATTATCATAAATGGGGCAAAAGTGACGCAATAACTAAAATTACACATAACTCATTCTAATAAAAGCGCTCCAATATTCTACATTTACAAAGAAATCAAAAAAAAAACTGTAAGGCTTCAACAGCAAGGAAAAATATAAGAAATTTCATACACAAAACGAAGAAACTGGTCGAAAACATAGAACACTTTCACTAATAAATAGGGGGAAAAAGGAAAATTAAATAAGCTAATAGTGATACTAAAATTTTTTTAATATTTTTGTAAACAAATAGACATTTGCTATTTTCATAAAATAAATGAAACTGACCAAAAGAAGCTTAAATCGATATAATTTGCTGAAAGGGAATTTATATATATAATTGGCGCTTTGTAACCGCTGAAGCGATTTTTGGCTGAGCTCCGCCTCCAATTTGTAGTTCTGCGTCTTCATGTTTTTCCAACAAATGGAGGGACTTACAGTTTACACTAAGCCGCCTCCGAACGGCTGATGGTTTTTTTACGAGGAGCCTTTTATTTCATGTCCAAAATACACTCGGAGGGGTGGACATTCCCTGCCGAGGGGCGACCGCAATTAGAAAATTTAACCTAACTTTTTATTTAAATAAATTTTCCATAACTTTTGGATGTTGATGGCATTGGGATATGAACCCGAGCCTTCCGAATGTCAGTACGCAATGCTAACCACTCGGCTATCGCGGCCGCCAAAGGGAATTTAAAGTAAAGTAATTCAGCAAAAGGAGTGAATTAAAAATTCTGAAAAGTAAGTTTGGCCAAAAATTCTGATTTTATTTGATTGGCAAGCGAAAATGCAGTGAATGCTCATAAATGATTTGAAATTGTAAAAAAGTGAACTCCTCCCACGGCTGGACCGTGTCGTGTCGTGCTGCCTTGAAGCAGCCACTGCTGCAGTAGGAATCATAAAAATGTCTGTAAAGCATATAAAATCTTTGCTGGCGAACGCGGCTGGTGGTGTAAAAAGATGCGTACGGCGCTTAAATTAACTAACGGCAGATTGGCATGGTTCTCTATTTTTGCGGTTGTCATTTTGTGGTCATGAAATCGATGAGGTTTCACCAACGATCTTTGGCAACATCATGGCTTCAGTTTTACGTTTGACTGTTTATGGCTGTGGCAGTTTCATTTCATATCATTGCTGACCACTTCCGGTAACGTTGGAAAAATTGCCAAAAGTTGCTTCTTATGCTCACCACTACACTGGCGGCAACAGCGTCAATATTTGGCAGCGAGTCAAGTTTAATGAAATTTTTATTATCGTCCCCGACAAATAAATTTTTATATGTTTACATATGTACTATTTATGTGCAATTGTCGTTAATATATAGGTATGTATAAAAGTGCGTACGTGACAGTTGAGGTTTTCTGCTCTCCTTGTACAGTTGTCAGTAGTATAACACCATCGTTGCTATTACATGTTGGTTGTGGGTGATGAAAAATTTGCAAAGAAAAAAAAAACGATTGAAGTGCCGCAATCTAGTCAACAAAATTGACACACATGCATATATACATACATACATTTATGCTATATACTTACATATATGTATATGCTCGTCATATGTGTGATATAAGCAGGCCTAGTTGAACAAAACATGGCTGGTTTCAGAAAAAAGCTGTAAAAATGCGTAAAATATTTATTTCTACCGGAAAATGTGTTAACAAAATTGAGCAAATAATATTGACACAGAATTTATTGAATTGTGCGTGCCAGCTAGCTGCGTGGCTGCAAAAGTAGAAATATGATTTATCATACCAGCGTGCTGCTATCGGTTTATTGTGCACAACAAACAATTGACTGTAGAAAGAATATAAAAATTATAAATAAAACGTGAAATGAAAGGGACTTTATTTTTTAATTTTTTTTTTTTTTTTTTAAATAAATAATTTGAAGATTTCTCTATGAGCTATAAGAGCACTTGTTATTCCGCAAAATGGAAAAGGTGCTTGAAAAAAATATTTTTAATTAAATCAAAGATATATAAACAAAAAACAAGCCAATTGTATTAAAAGTGAAGGTAGTGAGCTTGCATAAAAGCTTAATGTATATAAATAAGTATTCATGATTCACGAAACAATGACAGAGCTATCAAGTTCAAAAGACATACTTGAGACACAAACAAAGCCGCAACAAAGGAGACGCTTTCAAGCAAATCTCTGAGTTATGTCATTATTAAAGAACAAATACCAGTTATACTAACAAAGTGAATAAACAATACAAACAATTTCTATAGCAAAGCATTTGTATATATGTACATACTAACACCTGTACATAAAACCAAACTAACAAAACAAAACAAGCTTCTCAGCAAGAGAAATTGAAAGTGAACAAGCGAAGCATGACTAAGGAAACGCTACCTAGGAGATTACTTCTGCTGGCTGTATGGTGTTTATGTGTATTCAGCCAAAGGTGTCATTATGTTTTAGATATAAGTAAGTAAGTACTATTTATATATGTATACTTATGTAACAATTATTGCATGAATTGCTATTTAGACTGCACTCTGTGATGCTTAACATAACTTAACCCAATATCTGCTGCTCATATGTAAGTGTTAAAATCAAAAATGTCACTCATACGCCGTGTACGCATATATAATATTATATAAATAAATATTTTTAGTGATTGTTTCGTAAATCGTGTGAAAAGTTATTTTGATATGAAAATTATTGAAATTTACGAACAAGTATTGAGGCCAAGATTTTTATGGAATTAAGAAACCATCCGGCTAAAGGTCATATGTAGTTGATTAAAATTAAAAATAAATTAAATAAAGCCGTCGAGACCAAATGTAATGGCCTTTCGATTACATTAAAGGTAAAGAATAAAAAATGAAGAGAAATTAAACTTAGTCCTTTGTATTACTAGGGACCTGGATAACACATAAGAGCTCAATAATAGTCGCTCATCGTACCTTCAATTTAAAATCCTTGGTATCTTCTTTCGATGTTGGCTTGATCGTGGTGTAGGCGCTCCCCTTAAACATTTTGTAGAGTTTCTGCCAGCGATTAATTTTCTAAAAAGATGCCCACTAAATATTCATGTTTTTGTTTTTCTTTTTAGCGTAACATAATTTGGCAGAAAACTTGATTAAATATTGTAGACCCGATACCTCACGGTTGAGTCCTTTGACAAGACCTCGGCAACTAAATCAATACTGTCAACCGGATTAGATATATAAAATAAGCTTATCAAATAATGCTAAAAATCCTTATAATCTGCTCAGTCTCAGAAGTTCACTTGAATTTGTAAATTTGTGGTATTTTTCTCGCAGGTATGAAAACTTTTGGACAACATGATTCTTCAAAGCGATGTGAAGCTTATTAATAATGACGTACAGTTCGGGGCAAAATGGCACAAAGCTCTATAGTGAATGTAATTCAACAACGGTCACAAGAGGGCTTAAATTGTTTCTCGGCTCTACTAATAAGATTATTTTATTTTTTTTATATTAAATTACGATATTCCTCATAAATACATAACAATATACATTTATCAGCATTTATTCACAGCGACTTATTGACCTTAAAATATTTTACTTCTATGTCGAATGCCTTTGCTTATGCTCGCTTTTTGTTTTTGTATAAAAACAGCTACTTTTCCCATGAAATAATTTATTTACCAAAAGTCTTCGTTTTCTTTTTGTGCTAGTAAAAAGCTAAACAGACTCATATATTATTCCCACCAAGAAAAGAAACTAAAGGTATACGATAAAAAAAGGAAAAAAAAACAGCATAAGAAATATGCAAACGAAGATAAGAAAAGCGGTATTCCCCTATATATTTTTATTGTAATCGATACCCTAGTTGACGCCTAAATCGATTGTCATAAATTAACCAGCGTCAGCGCAAGTATAAAAAAATCATTTGTATTTAAGCAAACTTGACAACGGCCGAAAAACGTGAGATAAAGTGTCTGGACAGGAAGCGTGACTGGAACAAATGAAGGAAAGAAGGAAATGAAAGCATTGAGTTAACCTTATGTGTGAATATAGAGGTACACGAAGAAACTAAAGATATTTAAAGAAAATAACAACAGAGATGTGAAGAAAATTTAAATGGGCGACTTAACTGCTATACCACTCCTCACCAGGAGCTAACCACATGTAATATTTATTTTTGTTCATTTTTTTTAATATTGAATTGGGCTATGACATTGGCTTAGCAAAAAACTGATATAATGAGAAATTTATGAGAAGAACATAATTCGGCCTTTTGATAAAAACATCTTTCTTCACAGAACAATGCGCCAGTTTTCTAAGCATAAAAATATGACTTAAAACATGTTAAAAAACTAAATAAATTTACATAAACTAAAGCAATATAAAATAAAATAAAGTAAGATAAAATAAAATAAAATAATATAAAATAAAATAAAATAAAATATAATAAAATAAAAAAAATAAAAATAAAATAAAATAAAATAAAATAAAATAAAATAAAATAAAATAAAATAAAATAAAATAAAATAAAATAAAATAAACCAATATAAAATAAAATAAAATAAAATAAAATAAAATAAAATAAAATAAAATAAAATAAAATAAAATAAAATAAAATAAAATAAAATAAAATAAAATAAAATAAAATAAAATAAAATAAAATAAAATAAAATAAAATAAAATAAAATAAAATAAAATAAAGTAAAATAAAATAAAATAAAATAAAATAAAATAAAATAAAATAAAATAAAATAAAATAAAATAAAATGAAATAAAATAAAATAAAATAAAATAAAATAAAATGAAATAAAATATAATAAAATAAAATAAAATAAAATAAAATAAAATAAAATAAAATAAAATAAAATAAAATAAAATAAAATAAAATAAAATAAAATAAAATAAAATAAAATAAAATAAAATAATGTAAAATGAAATAAAATAGAATAAAATAAAAGAAAATAAAATAAAATAAAATAAAATAAAGTAAAATAAAATAAAAAAAAATAAAATTAAATAAAATAAAATTAAATAAAATAATATAAAATTTTAAGCGTGTTTCGCTCTGTTTGTCAGCGTATACATTGGAAAAACTAGTGTTCAGCAGCGTCCTTGTTCGCATCATTGTATATAAAAGACGGATCTTCGACTTTCTCAATTTTATGAAGATATTTCCTGAGATACCCGTGCCATAAAAACATAAATACATACATATGTATGTAAATAATACAATATTTTATCATCATACTTCGTTTTTCATATATAAAACATTGTTAAAAATAACTATTTTCTACTTTTTGTTTAATTTTTGAGTATACACGAATAGCTCATGTAACAGTTTATTCTCTCCACTTTAGAAAAGGGATAAACAGTTATATTTATGCTACATAAAATTTTGCCATTAACTACAGTACTCCTATTATAAACGTTGTATTGGAATGTCTAATAACCGAGAATTGCAGTTGTTGTGAAATTGCAGCTATGAAAATAAGTGCCATCACGCAGTGACAGTTAAATGGTAGAAAATCAAGAAGAAGATATTAAAGTACAACGCATAAAGCTTAGATCGTCACGTTGCTTCGGATAGTGCAAGGCAGGCAAGGAGGCGAGAAACAGATATATTAATGCTTTTGCTCGTTTGAATGCACTTTAAGAATAATGGTGGCTTGAGTTGTTGTTAAGGCACACTAAGTAGACAGCGCCGCAGACCAGTAATGCAACAATCAACGAAAAATTACCAACGCTGATGGAGTAAGGCAATTTATAGCTGGATGAGTTAGGCAAGGAGTAGATAACGATTGAAGCTACAAGTGGCGTTGGTGTGGGAATGAGAGTGTAGATAATCTACGATTATTTACCGAAATATGAGATTTTTAATTTTGCTACAAACTGGCGATGCAAAATCTGCAAAATAACAGGGATTAAGAGCAGCGGTGACGACTTTTGGATTTTCACTATTATCTCTCAAATTTTTCCAAGAACACTTTGCATTTTGAAATAAAATCCATAATGAAATTATTAAAAATAACTCTCTAGCAACAATATTTTGAGAAATGTTTCTTCTTTAAGAGATCAGTTCGCAAAATAATTTACACTTTCTTTCCACTAAACGTTCCTGTGATGGAAACTACCAAACATTATGCACATTCTGTGTGAATTAAAATAAAATTATATATTAAAATTTCTTTTTAACTTTTGAATACACAAACGAATGAGAAAAAATATAAAAAGAAGTAAAGAATTAAAGGAAACTAGAAGCTGTGAAGGAAAAAAATTGGAAAAAGAAAGTGAGGGAAGCGCACACAGACGGCGTTTAACAAATATTTGTATACATAAATTTAAATGCATATGTCTGTAACAATATTTAAACAACAGTGTGTGAATGTACATACATATATACGCACATATACATATAACACATAAGAATAAGTTGTCCTTGTGCAACATCTGAGGCAATGGTTAGCATACAAACTTGCATACAAAACAACAGAACGACGGTATATAAAGCATTCACTAACACCCACATTCATACATACAAACCTGCTTTAGCCACATATGGTATGGGTGGTAAATGAGTGCAACCGCATTGGGAACGAAGCTGTGTGTAGAAAAGGATGTACCATAACGCTAGAGAGAAAAGGGTAGGCTCTTAGGTAGATAGTGGTTGTTGCGGAAGCAATGCTGCACTCTGTAGTAGCAGGCAGCAAGTGTTGCCAGATTTTTCAAGAAAATTATATTTGTTTGCTTTAAGTATACGGCTGGGCAAAGCTACTACTACACGTACTTTATTTGGTTTAAAATGGCCTACAATCTTTCCATGCACACCATCTAATCCTGATTTATAATTAGTATAAACTGCAGGTCCCTCCATTTGTTTGGGAAAATATCAAAATGTAAAACCACAAATTGGAGGAGGAGCTCGGCCGGGAATCGCTTCAGCTGTTACAAAGTGCCAATTATATATACATATATATCTCGTTTGTTATTACAAATAAAATAAAAACATTATGAGCTGTGAACTATTAGTTACTCGTGTGTGAACACCAAGCCGGTGAGTCCATTTAAGAATAAATTATCTCAGTTGATTTCATAAATCAACTTAGAACAGTATTGGCTATGAAACACTAGTTGTTTTAACTTTAATGAAAGTGTTTCAACAATAAATGCAGTAACGAGCTCTAAATATTAATTGTTTCATCTCAATTGAGCATGTGTGAACACTTAACTCAGAGACTTTATTTAAAGCTTAATTAACTCAGCTAATTAACTAATGAATTATGAAACAAAAGCTGTTTCTACTTAATTTAAAGTATAATTTTAACAACGCAAATAATTTTTACGCAAATAAAATAATAACAATATGAGCTGAAAGCCTCTAACTGCCTCAATTAAATTGTATGGGTGTGAACACTGAACTCAGTGGCGTCATTTCCAGACTCATGATCTCAATCATTTTCTTAAAAAAATAAATAAAATACTGCATAGGGTATAAAATACTAATTATTTCAACTTAATTGAATAAGTGTGCACACTTGTGACTCAAATTAAAATTTCTTAGTTAGTTCAAAAAAAAAGAAGAAAAGAAAAAATAAAAATATATGAGCCGTGAAACACTAATTGCTTCAACTTAGCAGAGTAGTTGTGAACAGCAAACTCAATTGCAAATTATCAACGTAAATATTTCAACCTAATTGAACATGTGTGAATACTTTTAACTCAATTTAAAACTAAAAAAAAAAAACAAAAAAAAAAGGATAAATAAATAAATAAGAAAATATGAGCTGCCATACACTAATTGCTTCAACTTAATTGAATTTATGTGTGAACAGCAAACTTAGTGACGGATTTCGAAGCTTAATTTAGCACAAATAGTTTTATTGCAAAGCTATTAGGCTTTGAGTGCAGAATTTTTACTAAATAAACTTCAAAGAGCTGTTTAAATAAAATAAACAAAACACTTTAATTACTAATTGTCTTACCTTAATTGAGTATATATGTGAACAGCACACTTAGTGTCGATATTGGGGGCTCTGTACTATTTCAACCTCTTTGAGTATTATTCCAAACGTTTAGTTGGCAACACTCACACTCTGAGTGACAGACAAAGCCACGACGCTAACTCAACAAATGACTATACACGTATGTAAGAATTCCAACGCTAACGATGAAGACAAAGTTTACCACGACAAATGTGAATGCAAATACAAATACAAATACAAAATATAATAAATACTCATACAAATGCGAATGGAAAGATAAACAAAACCACTTTAATGGGTTGAGTCGGCCTGACTAGCTGGCGGGTTGGTACCATCAAACACCACCAAACACCCACACACGCACATGCAATGCACAAGAGAACAAATAGATAGATTGAGAACAAATGGCAAGGCAGCACGACGAACGCACAAAAATGCAAGGATGCATATAAACAATGACGGTGTTGTTGTGCACCACAGTGGCAGCAGCAGCGGCAGCTTGTTTTTAAAGGATAAACGCTTATTTGTATGCCGCTGTGTGGTTGTGTGTTTATTTTTTCATATATTTATTTATGCATTTATATGCATGTGTGTGTGCCATATTTTGCCGACGCATTCTTAAGTATTTTCATTTTACTCACGCTTTAACTCCGTTGCTGCTCGGTTGCCATTGCACAGGATTTTCCATGCAGTTGCGTGTTGACGCTGTTGTTGTTGTTTCTGTTGCTGCTGTTAGGCTTCTCCGGCTGCTCTTAGGACCCCAAGCGACCTGCTTAAATGGAATACCGTTAGCTGGTTAGCATGCATGTTGTCACGTATACGAGTATGGCTTTCTGTGTGTGAGCACGAGTGCCGGCGCATTTACAAGCTTAAGCTGATGGAGGACCATAATGCGTGACAATAAATTTAAACATATACTCACATATATATGTACGAGTGTGCTTACATGGCATGCACTCGTGTGTATGTACGTATACCTATGTGTTAGTGCTTAGTTAAATTTATTTGTTAAAATTTCTCAGACGTCCATATTTTCTTGCATCTCTTCCCACATTCTTTTTTTGTTTTTTTTGCATACCGTTTAAATATCTCTCAGTTATTTAATTAACAACGGCATTTATTCAAATTTCCGACTCGAAGGTGTGTGGCGTAAGCCAAAAAAAAAAGAAAAAAATTGTGCTTTAATTGAAATTCTACATTTTTGAGCTGAAGGAAGCACGGAGTCCTTAAAGTTTCATATTATCTTGATAAGTTAGGCTAACAGGTGGTGTGTGGGAGAAACGAATTTTTCAAGCGGAGATTCTACTTATTTTAAAATTTTTTGCGGTTCCAGAAAGGGCTTCTTCTTTCAATGCGACCATTAGACATAAGCGCCTGCTTCCTTGCTTCAGCTCAGTGGTGTTGGACTGAACTCCGACTGACTGTTTGAGTTTTATGAAAAGTTTTTACTTCATGCCAGAAAAACACTTGATCTTACCGATCGAGATTCAGTCGTTTTTCTAAAAAAGACTTATCTAAATGTTGGTGCATGCAACAGCTTTTCTGCGTCAAAGTAAAAAGTTCGTTCGGTTTTTTTTTTTTTTTTTGGCTGCAAATGGTTCCAAACGGTTTTCTGGCTTATCTTTAGTTCCTCAGCAATTAAATAAGCGCTCACGTGATGGTCTGTTTCGACTATTTCCATGATTTTAGAGCAATTTTCGAAAACAGACCACCCGACGCGTGGTGCAGCTTTGACATCGAAATTACCGGAATGGAACCTAGCAAACCACTGTTGTGCTACACGTTCGTTTACAGTATCGGGTCCATAAATTAATTAATTAAAATTAATCTTTTAGCCGCTTTGGTTGCTTTTTCGCCCTGATCGATGAAAAATTGTAAAATATAGCGAATTTTCTATTTGCTAGTGTCCATCTTTGACGAGCACTCACAACGTACTCAGTCAATCAATCGAAAAACTGTCAAAGACAAACTTTTAGCGCGAATAAACACGTCTAGTATGACATGATGCGACACGTAACACTAGTACTATGGACAATAACTTACGCCATCTCTTAGATAAAAACCGAACGAAATTTTTACTTGGCCTAATATATAATCAATACGTTAAACAACATCAAAAGCTCTTTCGAGACTGGGTAGGAGCTCTTCGAGCCTTTCGATACCAAACGAGGTTTCAGACGGCATGATTCCTTATCGAGTGACTTGTTTAATATATCGACCTTCTCATCTGCCGGTGTGTGACTTTGTTCAGAAACCCATTCTAGGTTCAAGGAACACTGTTTAGCTATCTGCGGCAATTTTCTATGTCTTTCGATTGTACAGATTTCAAGGTTTTTAATGCGGCGTTGACTATACGAAATGATATGAATATGGTACAAATGATTTGAATCTACACTAGCTGTTAATATCCTAACCCCTTTGGTTTCTGTTCGGAATAACTACTATGAAATCTGTCGTGTAGTGAGTTAATGTCTTGGCAGAAAAAATGTCAAACTTTACAATAAAGTAGTCAGTTGCCAGATTGCAATAGCAGGGTTGCCAAGTTGCCAAGTATAAAAAACAAGCAAAAACTCGTTTAGGGTTTCGAAATGAATTCAGGGTATTTTTTTTTTGAAATTTTAAAAAATACTTAACGGCTTACACTGTTCATTATAAAGTTTAGAAAACAGATTGAGACTCTGCTCTGCCCTTTTATAAGTAAAAAAAAGGATTTAAACTGCATCTTGATAGTTTTATATTTTATTTAATTATCCAGTCTCGTGTCTGCTGTGAGTGGTTTTATATTCAAATCAAAAGTTTACTTTCCCTTTCATGATATTCGTACTCATAGTGCCATCTAACTCATACTCATATACATACCTATATATATATAACTTAATCAATCTTCATAAACATTTACAAAGCATGTTTTTAGTTCAAAAATTCTTTTCTGTTTTCTAATCAAAATAAACAATTTTTCAATATTACTTCCATTGCTTTATTAAATCATTTCTATAATTTATCTTATTCACCACATAAAGACATGAATGAGATGAGAAAATGAAAATGCGTCAATATAATATCCGGAAGTCTAATTTCCTTAAGGGGAGAACGTGCCGAAAAGCACGTTTTTTTTTTATTAAATTAGGGTAAAAGAATAAATCAAAATGTTGCCAGTAAAATGGCAAAGCTGACCCATCGCTCGCCTGCGCTTCTCTCCAATCAAATAAGCATATTTCATTTAGTGCTTAGGGGCGAAAGCGCAACGTCAGGCGACCGTGAGGCCACAAAAAGTCTTTTCTTCCGACAACCACCACAAAGCACATACCATTTGTTGTATAGTTTTTTTTATATATTTTTCTTTTTTTTATATTTTCAAATACTTCCACTTTTAATGACTTGAAAATGTAAATAAAAAAGTATATGGTTCTAGCGAGACTGTAGAACTCATTCTGATGGGCTCGAACAAATGAAGATCACACTAAAATGAAATGTTAAATTCAAAGGCAAATTTTTTATAATTCTTTTTCTGACAAGTAGTAAGTCAATATAACAAAAAACTTAGTATTTCACTAGAATGGAACTGGCACATTGTAGGACAACATGTAGCGAGACAAGGGGTTCCCAATAGAAGATGGTGCAGAAGTTGCAAGGATGATGGGGAGCAGGAAATGATCTCCCATCCCTTATGCGATAGTCCTGTTAAATATAATGCCGAAGTGGAATTACATATGTAGCAGATACAAAGTCACAGTGCAAGCAGCTCGTTGACGGTGGCTTTCATTGTCTTGGACATAACACTCGATAAGGTCTCAGTATGAGATGCTAAAGAGACTGATCCCACGAAAATTGTAGCACAGTAAACACTCTTATGGATTGCGCAGAGCACACTTGGGTTGCAAATGCCACATTCTGTAAAAAAGCTGATGCATGCGTCTTGATAGTTCTTCACCGGCAGTCCATGTGTACTCGTCGCTAAAGAACAGGCGGGCAATTTTAATTCGATATTATTCATAGTCATCCAATGGAACGTCGGGTTTATTGTCATCATATGATGAATCAGTTTCGCTTTCTTCCATTCGGCAGGCATCAGTTTCTAGGGTCTTTGCAGCAGCGTCGAAAGACACCTCATTTTTCAAAGTATTCCCACGCAATCCGCTGTTGTCCAGCTGCTCAAACTGTATACGGATTATTTTAAATCTCTCTCTCTCTGTCCATCTGTAAATTCATCTCGCTTTCTTCCTTAACTCTCGGTATCTTTGAGAGCTTTCAGAGAGCACGTCTTTACACCGTATTTTGCATAAATAAAAATGTGGGTCTTAAGGCTTATTAAGTTCAGTCGATCGACCATCAACAACGACGTGTCTTTGCCGATTGAGTCGTTGAAATGCTTGAAAACTATCTAGCATTCGAAAAACCTTATAGAGTTATTGTTGAAGAGGCTCTCCGTTGTGGATGGAGTAGCTGTGGTTTAACTGTTTGATGCGGCTTATGGTCCGTAGGAGTCAATGGGACTTACTTTTTCGTTGAATGATGCTGGCGCGACAGACTCGGTGAATGGATTGAGCTTTCGAGAGTTGATTAATCATTGTTTATGGCCGAAATTGGATGGTTTTAATCTGGATAATATGTGCTTTCAACAAAACGGCGGGACGTGCCACCCAAGCAATGAAAATAACGATGTTTTTAGGAAAGAGTTTCCGTGTTCGATCGTGTTATCTCTCGAATAGGTGATCGCTATTGACCACCGAGAGCTTTTGATTTAACACTTTGCGACTTCTTCCTTCGAGACCACGTCAAAGATAAGGTCTGCGCCAACAGGACAGCGTCGATTCAAGACCTCAAAAATGGTATTCGTGAAGCAGCTCAGGGCTTACAGCAGCCACTGACCGGTTTGGTGATGGAAAATTTCATAAAAGGGAGACGACCCTGTAAGTATAGCCGTGGTGGTCATTGGAGTCTTTTCATTGAAGTAAGCATTTGATCATCCGAGAAAATAGACTTTTCATTAAAGTAAAGTAAAATAGTTTATGAACTGAATTTAATATATTATTATATGTATATATTTTCGCTAAATTACACTAATAATTTATTGTACTAAAAATATTTCAATTATTTATAAAAAAAAAAATTAATGTGTCTTTCACATTGAAACAAAATAATTTCCATTTAAATTATTATTATTGCTGGACGGAGTTCGTGTGCCATCTTACACTATTCAACACTCACACTACAACAGCAGCTCTGTGACATTGTCTAATTCCATTGGTAAAGCGGGGATCACCTTAATAAATTCATCGACACGACAGGCGTACAAGTAACCACGCTTCAAATTCCCTACGCCATTTCGCATCCATCTTAGCCAAGGCACCTGTTCACGCACATCCTGGCAGATTACATATTCAGTAAGGATTTCACTCATCGTAGCGTGTGGATCATTGACACCCAACAACACAATGCCAGCGCTATCACCCATCACAATAATGCGATAATATAGCGCCGGTACTGGCAATAAACCGTTATTATTAGCATCAGCAGACAAATAGAAAGGCAAACGCACATTAGCATCTGCACTTTTCAAATGCATCGTGCCCACTGTGCCGGTAAAACACATTGCGCTGCTCTTCTTTTTCGCCACAAAGTCGCGCACTTTGTCCTCCACCGTTGCCCATTGGCCGCCATTGAATGATTGCCATTGCGGTGCGGCATTGAAGAATGTATAAGTGGTGCGTTGCTGTGTCGCATATATCATATCAGCTTTGGCCGCCAGGTGGCCGCGTGATAGGTAAAGTGACTTCGCATCGAGGGCAAACGCGAGTGCCTCCGGTTCGATGTTAAGCAGCTGCGCGGCCCGCAGCCGTTGATTCTTTTGAGAGTACAGTTGATTCATGTCGTAGGCGCTAAAATGTTGCGCCTTTGAGAAACTCAAACGTTTCACATTCGGCTGATAATACACGCTGGCGGGCACAAGCGTGTAGCGTACATAATGCGTACGCAGTTCATCATCATCGTGACAGATCTGCATTGTTTGTACGAAGCGTCCTTTGGTTGTTACATTATAGCCAACTCGATACAATTGGGCGGTGTGATTGGCACAAGTTTGCGCGGTGCGTTCGACGGTGTACTTGACGGATTTTGTGCATAGAAATTGTTGAAATTCGTATTTGTCGCCGTTCAAGTTGAAAGTGGTGCCCTGTATGCAGCGCGGGCGGATGATGCGTGTTCGCTGGGATATACCTGCTGCCGTGCCTGTGACATTCGCAAAAGTGCCGGTGCATACCAGTTCGATACTGCTGCCGTGTGGCACTTCGAGATAGCCTTCGTCATTTGGCAACCAGTACTCGGAGGTGTTTGGACGTAGGTACAGCGGTTGTGGTAAGTTAGGTTTGGGTAAGTTTCGCTGTGTGTCGATGAGACATGGTGGAGCTGTAGGAAGAAAAGGTTGAAAATAATTACTATTTATGTATAGATTTATTAAACTGAGGTTAGTTTTATTTTATGTTCAACAAAGTGTACACATAAATTATCTATCCAAAACTACAGGGAATGCCAAGCTTTTATTCGACATTTCCGTGGGCAATGCATACACGATTATAGCCGAGCTCTACTTATTCACGCATGTCGGCCTCTTTCCTGTTTTGTCAGCAAATCCATCTTGCTGCTTTCTTCAGCTCTCGGTATCTAGCCTACCCTGCACGGGTTGTGGTCGAGTGCAATGTGTCCGTTCCACGTCGATCTTGGAATTGGACATTCCAAAAACGTCATTACACCATATTTTGTATAAAGACTTGGATCTTAAGGCTTACAAAGTTCAGCTTACACAAGAATTCAAGCCGGTCGATCAACAGAAACGTCGTGCCTTTGCTGATTGGGTCCTTAAAATGCGTGAAAATTATCCCGAGCTTCATCGAAAAATCATCTTAACTAATGAGGCCCACTTCCACCTTGATGGCTACGTCTGTAAAAAAACTGTCGCATCTGGACCTTGGAAACCCCAAGATTTATTTGTTGAAAAGCCTCCTCAACTGTTCTGTGTTTTCTTTGAGTATCAAACATCTCTTATTGGAAACCCCTGTATCAGAATAGGTATAACACTGGTTAAGGGCTTTTTGCGTTTGAGCCCTAAATGGTAAATTTTAGTTTCTTCTACACAAAAAAAAAAAATAGATTTTTTTTATATTAAATTTGCTTCGCCGCGTCATTGCAGCCAGAGCCGGTTTATTGACCTCCGGCAGTAAAAGGCTTATACCTAACGACGTAAATCAGAGTAGAAACCATAAAAAAGATATATATATATATATTTTTTTGTTGACCGATTTAATGCATAAAACTTCAATGCCTACCTTCGTTGAATGGTATTCTCAAATATATTCATAATTAAGTTTTGTAACATTGCAAATTGCAAATTTTTACATTTTTTTCATATTTTTTAATTATTATTAAATATTAAATACATTTATTCATGCGATATAAACTCATCGCGCACTAAAATCTAAACATAAAAACATATTTATTCACATTTACATATTGTATATGTGTATAATATGGCTAAGAGCGAAAAAAAAAACAAAAAAAAAAAAAAACTCATAAACAAACTTCGCTTTCACAACCACCTGTGCATTAACGTACATACATAAATATGTACAAACACACACCGCTCATTAGCACTGACAATGCGCGCATCGTTTCACTAACTTACCGTTGTTTCTTGCCGTAGTATACACGCCCGGCACTACAACAACACCTGCCTTAGCACGTTTCAGTAGAGTCTCGATGTCATCGCTTGGCCTTACTGCTTCTCTGCAAGCAACGTCATGGAAAATAATGAACAAAATATAAATATTGAAAATTGTATGCAACAAATGTTTTGTTGACCATGCTGTTGTTGTTGTTATTATTTTCATTTGTATTATCTCTACTGTAGCGCTTAAGTACATTTTATATTATATTTAACAATTATATCTACATATTTATGACTCTTGCACGCACATCTTTCGACTACGATCACCAGCGGACTGAGTTCAGCCCACAACCGGGTGTCACTGCTGTTATACGCGATCATTGTAGAGAGCAACAAGAGGCAGAGTTAATTTAATTAGTGAGTAAATATGGTAAATATTTTGGTCTCTCTCGTTTCTATGCATGGGGAAAGCGCGCTATAAATATGAGAGCAAACAAATTAGTATATACATATACAATATAAATGTACATATGTATGTATATGAGTTGTGATCAGAAAATATTCGTTATTTTCAAATTTCGATTTTCGCTGTGTTTTGCAGTAAGTATGTGAACCTAGAATTGTTGGACTTCATCAATCCACTACTTCCAAGCAGATCAGTCTTCCTTACGTACTCGTAGATCACAGGTGAAAAAATATTCTTTAGACTTCTCTACAAAATGGTTTTCTACGGCCGCTTTCATCTCACTGTCGTCTGAAAAAGAAAAGGTCACTGGGTGCCGGGTTCCCTCCGATGTTGTCTTTCAACTAAAGCCACTACAATTCCCCGTTCTAGGGTAGAGAAACGAAACCACATGTTTTTTTTTGCGTGGCCCATGGTATTGGGCTACCCCAAAAGGTTTCGGCGATTTTTAAAAAGAAAGTAAATACATATTTTTTTTTTATTTTATAATAAACTTTAATCAATTATTTAATTTTTATTTTGTTGTATGAGCTTTCGATATTCTTCCGGCAACATCATTATTCCATTATTTTTTCAAAAACAAGTTAAAGTTGACAGCTCAAAGGAAAAAGTACAATTAAATAGTCACAAGTTGTTCAAAAAAATTGTCAACGCCGTCTGTATGAAAATTTGCCGGTTTCTTCAATAATTAGATAAATTTTAAAAATATTTAATGAAATTTACAAATTATTAAAAGCAGTAAACAAAAGTTGATTATATTAAAGATTTTTGATAATAATCATCTGCATGCTTAGATTTATCTTGCTTAGGTTTTATCAGTTTTTCATTTATTTTGCCTGCATTTTCTCATTTTACATAAGATCTTGCTCATTTTGCTTTCTTGAGCTCAATTTCTGTATGCTCACTGTTAAAGTGTGGTGAAATACGCTTTCATAACATGAGCCAGCGAAAGAATTTGCTAGAAAAAAGCAGTCTTAAATTTGCAAGCCAAACGTGCTGTTAAAACAAGCTTACAAATAAGATCACTAAAATAAGCTTTTTCCTTCCAATGCTCATTCTCGCAAAGCTCATTCTCACAATATAAAGCTTAAAGCTTGCTTTAAGTTTGCAGATTTTAACTCAAATATCGAGCTTACTTATTTTGAAAGCTTTTTCTTAAGCTCTTAATTCAATGATCATACGTACATACTCATAGATGTATACATATGTACCTATATACATACATAAATACTTGCATTCATGTATCAGCGACAGAGAATGTAGAATATAGAGAAAGTGCGATTACGGATCAGAGTGGAAATTGTCAAAAACTTGAATTACTGTTAACGTAACAGAATCAATCGTAACAGTATGTTACTTTGTCAACAGTATATAAATTGATAAAAGTGATAAATATAAAGACTTTTGTATACCTATATCACTCCCATAAAACCTATCAAAATTCGATTGTAGATGTGTGAAAGGCTTGAAATTTCAAATTGTTCTACTGAAAATCGCAAATCGCTATCGTTGCTACTAAATTTCCTGTTCGCCTATTAGCTCATATTGCCCCAGCAAGCATTTCCTTGCTTTCCCGCCTACGTTGAATTTGATTTTTTGTTCAAGAAAGAAAGGAAGAAGTAAAAACAACAACTACCGCTTGCAAACCTTCTCTACTTCGACACTTCATCCGCAAATAGTTTCCTGAAGATAAAGTCAAATTTTTTCCAAAAATTAAATATTTAAGTTGAGCAAAAGTCTCACACCCATACATACCAAAAAAAAAATGCTTTTGTTTAATTAGTTTACATACATACATACATGTACTCTACTAGCTTCTACTCCGTAAGAACAACGAGATGAAAATCTCTCCGCTAGTGCTCCTTTCGGTAAGGTGGAATTCCTTTTCGGAATATATATTCTATATATGTATGTACATATAATATATATTTTTGTACTACACTTCTCATCTTCAAGTATGCCTATCGATCATTTATTGGCTACTTAAATTTTTAAATCTCGCTTTTTATGCTTTTCTGCACGCAGATCATAATTAAACAATTTCTCTTATTGCTGTGTGTGTGTATATACATCTATACATAAATGCACATGCTTATGAAAGTTCATGTTTGAACAAGTTTGGCTTTGAGAAAGCTAAGCGATCACAAAATTTTACAGAAATCAGAAATTCAAGTCGAGAGCTGAAGTGAAAAATTAATACATACAAAGGTTCCTGTACGAAAAGTACGAAAGACCCATATGTACATACATACATACACAGCAGCATGCGAAATATTCCTACGAATTCATGTGCTTAGATACATATGTACATATGTACATATCTATGTGCATGCGTGCATGGTTGCTTACTAGGTGTGTATGTACATATGTACATATGTATGAACGTACGGTCATACGCTAAAATGCCTGTACTAATGAATTTTGACTTGTTTCGATATTTACCCCCAAAATTAATAATATTTAATAGAATTTAATTTAATACTCAAATATTTTTATATGCCTAAATTATCGTAACTACCATGAAATATGTACATAGATACAATTAAAACGATATGATTTGATAAATAAAATATTTAATGAATTTCTGCATTCTCTGTCAGCGACGCATTGCTTTCATCAGTTGATATTATTTTGTTTATCTTCAGTTTTGTTTTTATAATTTTATTTTGTTTTATTTACTAATTGTATTCGACTCAATATCGTCAAAGGAGAGAGTACACTCACAATTTCTCAATAGAATTTACTCTTCAAACTGGCTTTCTAGAATATTCTGAAATTAACAACACTCTCACTCATATTTATTTGTGTGTATTAATAATCGGCTCAAACATTGTTGTCTTCGACAGGCTTCTGTGGTGTTTAAAAAAATTTCGCAGTAGATTACCTACACTACCAAAAATTTAATATGATACCTACTAAAAAAATGAATAATAAAAAGCAACATTTCATAAATTAGAAAAACATTTTCAAACAAAATAAAATAAATTAATTGTAAGAAAATATGAACTATAGGAACTGAAATGACAAATAAATCAAATTAAAATTTCAGTTAAATATTAAATTTATATAAAAAAAAATATTATAAAACAAAATAAATTTAATTTACATAAAATTAAAAATAAATAAATCAAATCAAAATAAATAAGATATCATACAAACTATTAAACAGAATATTATTATTTAAATTTTTTATATTATATTTAAATTTTTATTTTATTAAAACAAAATAAAGTAAACTAAAACAAAATGAAGTAAAATTAAATTAAACTAAATTAAATTAAATTTGTTTAAATTAAATGAAATTAAATAGAATTAAATACCAGAAAAAAAATATATAATAAAGTTAAATAAAACAAAATGGAATAAAATAAAGTAAAATAAAATAAAATTAGATTAAAAAAAGTTAGATTTAATTAAATAAAATCAAAAAAATTTTAATAAAATTAAATAAAAAAAATGAAGTATATAACACAAAATGAAATATTATATAAAATTAAATTAAATAAGTTAAATAAAATAAAATAAAATTAAATTAAATAAAATAAAATTAAATTAAACTAAATTAAATTAAATTTTTCTAGATTAAATAAAAAAATAAATAAAATAAAATAAAAAAGAAAATTTAAAAAATTAAAAAAAAAAATTAAATAAAACAAAATGAAATAAAATAAAAATAAAAATTTTGAAAAAATACATGAAGTAAACGAAAAAAAAATTAAATTAAATATAACAAAATAAAATTAAATTATATAAAATGAAGGAAAATAGATTATATTAGTTGAAATAAAATAAAATTAAACAAAACTAAATAAAATGTGATAAAGCAAAGCAAAATAAAATTAAATATAATAAGAAAAATGAAATAAAAAAAGGTCAAACCAAAAATTTAAAAAAGAATTAAATAAAATAAAGTAAAAGAAAAAAGTAATGAAATAACATAAAGCAAAAATAAAGTGAAATATAAAATATGTAATTTGTAATGGAATATGATTATATGTATGTATTATAAGAAAAAAGTGTAGTAGATTTTTTAGAAAGCTATAACTCTGTCACAGTTGTTATGCACGAGTTGAAAACACTCAAAGAAATATCAAGCAGCCAAATGAGTTCATATGCATATAAGTATGTATGTATATTAAAGATCTTGCAGACCCACACACAGTGGGTACGTTATGCCCAAAAAATAATTAGTTAATATGTCCTATGTAATATATGTAATATGCTCTATATATAGTTTTTAATTTTTATTAGTAATAACTCATACATAAAAATAATACAGAGAAATGCGTTCACAATACATAGCTGAAAAATGTTTCACACATGGAAGTAAAGTTAAAGACTGTAACAAAAACAAATTGCATTTAAATAATTCATTAGAATTTATTAGAAATAACAAATGCTAAATTGAAAGAGTTATAGAGTATTGTTAGCAACCGATTTCCTTCAGACTTTAACGGTAGTGCCCAGGGAAATGCAGCAGAGGCCTTCAGTGCAGTGAGCCTCACCAAAAATGTGAGAGCCCATTCGAGAAGAGTTGCTACTGCCGGGCAGTTCTCAAATAGTTGCTTAAAATAAGAAATAATGATCTCCCGTATATAATTGCTCCTACAGCATTAGGAATAATTATTTCGGCCAAAATTCGTTCTAGCATGAATAATATTAACGAGAAGTTCGCAAATGGTATGTGGCATTCTTACAATCTGAGCGAACCTCAGTCACAACTTCACAACAACTTCATATAATATTCTGTATTTTACAATAATTTATATATTAAAAAAAAAAACAAAACAACTTAAAACTTTATGAAATGACTTTTCAAATTCAAACTCCAATATTTGTATAAATGTACATTATTAAACTACTTCGCACCACTGTAAACGCAAAGGGACGCAAACTATCTGTGATACTTAAGTTGACTGTTTTGCATTCCACTCTTTCTCAAGTGTAATTATTCACTCACAATTCCAGCTGTGGGTGCCTAAGGAAAAACTCAAGATATGCAATTTTATAACAACATCAACCATCGTCCAGAAAAGAACAGTGGATATCAGTGTAATTAGTCACCCACAATTCCAGCTGTGGGTGCCTAAAGAAAAACTAAATATAGCAATTTTATAACTACATCAACCAGTGAAATTAATTAAACCAAGCAAATAATGGAGGATTTATTTTGTTTTATACGTGTATTCCTAACAATAATATTATTAATAATAATAGTTTCGGTACCTACGTTGTTCATTCATAGAGTGATTAAGTATGAACAAGGCACAAACACAAAAAAAAAAAAATTTACAGAAGTACTATTGATTGGGTTAGTGGCGCTTAGCAGCCTCACAACTCTATATTACTTGACGAAGAATTATGAAAACATTTTTGATCAGTCAATTAAACTTGAAATAAATAAATATGAAACCACTTTTGATTATCCAATTAAAATTAAAACAAATAAATGTGAAATCACTTTTGATCATCCAATTAAAATTAAAACAAATAAATATGAAACTACGTTTGATCAGTCAAATAAAATTGAAATACAAACTGGAAGTAAAGATTTATTAATCAATGGCGGCGATTCGTATACAAAACCGCTATATGAACCGAATGTTATTAACAAAATAAATATAAATGACGACACAACAGATCGTTCACCCATAATGATCCTACCCAATGAGAATGAGCGGTTAATACCTAATCGAGATGGTGATATTGTCTTACCAATTGGTACAAAAGTGTGCATGTATTGCACTTCAAGTATGTTTAAGGAACCTTTTGGCAAGTCTCGAAAAATCGAAGCTGAATTTTTGGGTAATACGACATTTTCGATCAATGGCGAAATTTACAAATTATC
The DNA here is from genome assembly GCA_037013455.1 of Ceratitis rosa. Classification (NCBI taxonomy): domain Eukaryota; kingdom Metazoa; phylum Arthropoda; class Insecta; order Diptera; family Tephritidae; genus Ceratitis; species Ceratitis rosa. The sequence continues at coordinate 4,493,020 of JAWMAG010000041.1, forward strand.
CGACCTTGAATGTGAAAAAATACCAATGCCGACTATCAAAAATAAGGACGGGTTCATAGAGTTCACGTATGAACTAGAAGAAGGCAAGTCAATCTCTGTAATGATTGTGGCATTTGACCCTAATAACTATATAACACTTTACGTAAAATATAAAATATATCCAGCCGCCATGAACTGTAAGAAGAAGGTTAATGGTAAACAATTCACGGCAAATCCTGAACATTTTGACAAAACTAATATAAAAAATTGTTTGAAATTTAATAAAATTGAAAAAGAATTTTCTGAAAAGTTTAACTTCACTTTAGAAGAAACTAAAATTTTTATAAATGTACTACAACGTTTAACAAGGGGCCATTTGGCAGGCAAAAATGATTTCATATTTAGTGGAGATCAGAAATCAACGTATGATCATTTAAATGTATGCTTTCAATGGATGACGATAAATAATTGTAATTGCTCAGCTATCGAAGAAGGAGTACGAGCCTTTTCAAATAAAACTAATGATATACTAACATGTTATTCTGGTAGTATGGGTGTTTGTACGCCTCTCAACAAGGATGGCGTGCCTACAGAATATTATACAAAATGTAGTAACGGAGTCGAAATACCCGTGCCTAAATTTATTTTTCGGATTATCATCTCCGATGAGACGGGTGAGGGCATAGTTTTTATTACCATAAATGATCCATTTTTGAGAGAAGACTTTGACAAAGCCGAATACATAATTGGCAATGATGTTAGCGATCAAATCAACTGGATTAAATGGGATCGAAAGGACATACGAAAAGGCTATTCGTATGCTATCTCAGTGCCGGACTTTATTGCCGTAAAAGATTTTCCACTGGAGGATCTACATACTACTGGTCTGTTGGGTGTCCAATCTATCTAATATTTCGGTAAGATTAAAAATGAATAATATTTTTTGCTTATAATTACTAATAATTTAAATTGCAGATAAAATGGAAATCACTTCAATATAACTTCAATATCTTCTATATATTATATTCGTCTTACATATGCATATTTGACTTATAATCAATTGTATTGTGTAAACTTTTTTATTCAAAATAAATAAAAACTTTTTATATCTTTGGTAAATATTTCTGTGCACTTACAATTTATCAGTTTTCCACTGACTGGTAGATGGGGATTTGAGACCAACTCATGCTCATTACACCTGATCTTTTGCAAAAAGTAGTTGACGAATCATTTCCAGAAGAAAAAATGCTCAAAGACAGTTCAGTTAAGTTATCTGCAATGTGATCATTCATTTTAATTTTAACATTTAAATAAAACCAGCATATTTATGGTATGTACGTTAAGAATCATATTTCGACGACGCGTGTTTGGTACGTTTTAACCTCACTTTTTAAGACATCTGATCTCCACCAAGCGAATTGTAGCTGCTTTGCGATTACCAACATGGCTATGATGTAGAATACAACATAGGATTGCAGCAAATGTAAGAGTCAATGTTTAATTTGCTTGAGAAGTAATGCAGCGAAAGCTTTGTTCTTCGGTGGATAAAATTTTAACAAAGTGAAGAGGAAAAATTATGTATGTATGTACAAGCGAGGCAAAAATGAACGAAGTCTTCAATTGTATTTTTCTTTGATGTTTTGCGAGTGTGATGATCGCGAGAGTTTCGTAAATTCTTAGGTGGAGCAGTTTTGATAATGTCGGCTCCATGCATGGGGGTGATATTTTTTGATAAAAAGCATTGCTGTTTGTAAGCAGAAATCAACATCAAAAATACTATCAACTACATATATTGTTTTCAACTGACTTGTGTCTTTTACAGTGCAAGCGCTCGCTTTTCCACATATGGAACAGTACCCGCTTCGGCACCGACTTGACACCTAAAAAGTAATTAAAATATGATGAAATATGACAAAAATGTTTGACTTTTTTTTTTAGATATTATTATTATTTTCTGCAGGGAATGTATTTCGGACATGAAATAAACGCTCCTCCTAAACACACCATCAGCCGTTCGGAGGCGGCTTAGTACAAACTGTAGGTCCCTGCATTTGTTGGGAAAACATGAAGACGCAAAACTACAAATTGAAGGAGGAGCTCGGCCGAAAATCGCTTCAGCGGTTACAAAGCGCCAATTATACATATATATTTATTTTCCGCAAAAATCAAATTTTTATGGAGTTTTCCAGACACATTGCATATTGGCGGGAAAGCTGTGTGAATCGATAATTTAGAAGGTAATAAAGACTATCGAACTACGCAGTGTTGTATTAGTTATCGATTATGAAACATTTTTTTGGTATTTTAATGTTTCGAAATTTCAATTAAACGGCACTAAATCACTCATTTCGGCCACTGTGCGTTGGCTTCTTAGAAGTTGGTTCATGGTAAGCACATCGAATAATAAAATTATCTGAAGAAAAATAGGGCGAATTCCAAAACGTCACGGTACTTTATAATGATGCGCCTTCGCAACAGCGTCATTACAATGCAACCCTGCATTCTATAAATTTGACTTGCAACAATACTTTGCAAACTCTGACATTTCGGAACGCTTTCCGTGCAAATAAGATGATTTTCGGTGAAATGGCTAAAATATAACACAGATCAAAAAATAAATAATACAATGTTTAAAAATTTTAATTAACGCAAAAAACTTGCACTCCGAAGTCGGGCATTGTTCTTAAGAATCTGTGATACATATATCGTCAAAGTTTGCACAGTTGCATTTAGGAATGCGTCACAATGTATGGACGTTTTGGAACTCACCCATATTCTTTCCTTTTTTTTTGCTATAATAGCAAATTATTTTATAGCATTATTACTATAATGATGAGGATTTTAAGTTTTTTTTTTATGGAGCTGCCTCAGAGCATTTATTTTTTTGGAAATAGTGAAATAGTTTATTGCAACAGTGACAGAATTAAAATTAATTATTTCTTCTTGCGGTCTGTACTATTATTTTTAATTTTGTTACAGGTTATACATATGTACATATTTGTTTGCATGAATTGAATATATGTTATACAGCCATGAAAATGGTAGAAGTGATGGCGGTTTCGGACAAAGAATGTATATATATGTATATGTACATACATATGTGTATGCCTATGTATGAATGTATAAATTCATATATACATATATACATATCTATGTACTCGTATAAGTAATGCTCTGCTGGCGGTCAATTTCGCACTTGATTTGGTTTTCTTTATCTACCTCCATTTCCTTTCAGAAGTCTTATTCGGAGAATGTATATACATACATACATTCTCTGTCTTTTTAATCACTCATAACTCGTCCCTTCTCGTTATTCGAAGTTGTCTAACAAAAAATACCACGATATTACCATGACATCACTAATTTAATGGCAAAAAACAAAAAAAAGCCCTTCTCAAGGCGAACGTAAGCAAATCGCACTCTCGCTAAAGTGAACTTTTTTTTAGAATTGACAAACGGTTCTCAAATACATGCCAGACAATGATTTTGTAAAATCGTCTCAATATTTTCAAAAATGAATTTTTAAATTGTTTTATGTTAAGCAATTCGAGAAAATATTGTATATAATTGGAGGAGTGAGTGAAGAAAACCTCAGCGGCCCTATATATGTATAAGCAAAAGAATGTTGGGCTGCACTTGGGGTCTCTCGCTCACGTCCTCCCACTGGATCTCCATTGCTGTTATTCAGCTAACACTTTTCTACGTTATTTTAATATGGTGGAAAGCCATGGACAAAATCATAAAACAACATTATCTGCAACGATACATACGACTTTGAGCATTCCTCCAGCAAACTTATTAGCTATAAACAGCGCATTCCTATCTGCTACGTGGCTATATGCTTCCAGGCAGCTGAAAGTCAGGACTTACGTGAACAATAGTATAACGTTACCCCTGAGCGTACGAGTAGACTACGCAATCCTGCGGCTAAATTTCAGGAAGCTGTTTTCAGCTGCAATAGCGGTTATTGGCTGGAGAAAAGGTTTGAAATATGAAGACAAAGCTCTTCTTAGAGTGGGGGCATCGGTTTACGGCGCCCAACTGAAGACAAGGAAGCCATATAAGCTACCAAACTATTATAGTATCTTCCAAGCCGAAATAATTGTAATAAAAATGGCGGCAGAGTTGCTGAAATATGCTGACTTTTAAAGGAAAAGAAAACACATCTATGTCTATGATAAAAACCTAAATTCCCTACAGAACTCCTATAGATGATTGGTGATTGAAATATTCGTAGTGCACACAGTTCACTGTACGGAATTCCAACACCAAAATGCTTGCTAAAATTTTTGTGATCCTCTTGTGAAATCTTGAATCTTGTGAAAGAAGAAGCGAAGAGCTTGGACATTATTAAGATTGTGTTTGTTTTGCGTATACAAATAAAAATACTTGAATGTATGTGTTTTCACTACGTCGTTTAGATTTTTTACAAAATTTGTCAGCGAAAATTCTTGTGTGTGGAGGGAGCAAGCGAAGAGTGTACGCACAAAACTTTATGTGGATTTGTGCATTTTGTCATCCTCGCCACAATTCAGCGTGTGTACGATGCCACAGTTTCCGACTTCACAGAGCAGCGAAGTAAGCTCAACTTGAGAATTTTCTACCTTTGTATGTATATCGACAGGCATAATGAAGTGCTACAAAAAATGTAAAATTATACCTACAAAAAAAAAAAAATAAGAATAAGCAATATTAATGAAATGAAATATTTCCACTCAAAATTTAAATTTGCAAACCAAACGTGCAGTTAAATATACAAATAAGATCACTAAAATAAGCTTTTTCTTCTGCCAAAGTTTATTCTCACAATATAAAGCTTAAAGCTTGTCATAAGTTTGCAGGTTTTAATTCAAACACCGAACTTATTTATTTTTAAAGCTTTTTCTACATCTGTTCATTCAATGATTATACGTGTACCTACATACTCGCATACACATACATAAACAGTTGCATTCATGTATCAGCGACGCATTACTGGGAAGCCGTTGTTTGTTTATTTTGTTTATCTGCCTTTGTTTCATATAATTCTATTTTGTTTTATTTACTAATCGTATTTGACTCAGTATCGTCAAAGGAGAGAGTACACTCAAAATTTCTCAATAGAATTTGCTCTTCAAACCGGCTTTCTTGAATTATCTGAAATTATCAACACTTCCACTCATATTTATTTGTGTGTATTAATCATTGGCTCAAACATTGTTGTCTTCCACAGGCTTCTGTGGTGTTTGAAAAAATTTCGCAGTAGATTACCTATACTACCAAAAATTTAATATGAAACCTACTAAAAAATGAATAATCAAAATCAACATTTCGTAAATTAGAAAAGTACAAGAAAAACAATTTACGACAAAATAAAACAATATAAAGTAAAATATAGAAAACAACTTATAAGAAAGTATATAATATGAACTGAAATTAAATAAAGTAAAATAAAATAAAGAAAAATAACATAAAATTAAGATTAAATAAAATATCATATAAAACAAATAATAAAAATAATAATAACAAATACTAAAAAATAAATAAATTTAAAAAACAAAACAAAATAATATAAAGGAACATGAAACCAAAAAATAAAATGATAACTATACATGACAAAAAAATAAAATAAAATAAAATAAAACTAAATAAAATCAAACAAAATAAATAAATTAATAATATGATGTAATATAGTATAGAATAAAATAAAATAAATAAAATAATGCAAAGTAAAATAAAATAAATAAAAAATTATAATATAAAATAAAATATTTTATTTAAAATAAAATAAAGTAAAATAAAATAAACTTAATCAAAATAAAATGAAATAAAATAAATAAAACATTTTAATATTAAATAAAATAAATTATTTAATATAAAAAAAATTAAAAAAAAAATAAAATAAAATAAACTAAAAAAAAATAAATAAAAAATATAACAGAATGTAAATAAAATAAAATAAAATAATTTAAAATAAAATAAATAACAAATGTAATTTAATATAAAATAAAATAAAATGAATTAAAATGATATAAATTAAAATAAAATACAATAATAATTATATATACAAGAAAAATAAATAAAATAAAATAAAATTATATAAAATAGAATAAAATGAAATAAAGTAACATAAAATAAAATAAAAGAAAGTAAAATGAATTAATTTATTATAATATAATATAATATAATATAATATAATATAATATGATATAAAATAAAATGAATTAAATTAAAATAAATTTAAATTAAATAATTTGAATTAAATTAAATAAAAAAAGAAAATAGTTTAAATTATAATTAATTAAATTTAAATAAAATGTAATAAAGCAAAACAAAATAAAGTCGAATAAAATATGAAAAATGAATCAAAAAAGTAAAATGTAATAAATAAAATGGAATTAATGAAAAACAAAGCAAAGTAAAATTAAACAATATTAAGTAAAATAAAAAAAAAAATTAAATAAAATTTATCAAAAATGGTAATAATATAAAGCAAAAATAAAATAAATACAATATTTTAAAATAAAAATAAATTAAAAATTTTCAGAAAGTAAAAAAAAAGGTTTACAGATCAGCAAAGAACGAGCTGGGGAAAATTAGCAAGAACATTTGAGTTCGATTGCAGAGTTGTAAAGACTTTCTGTAGTTGTACCGAGATGATTCATATGAAATTACAACCGCAACCAAACAGAAGTCGATGCAGTGGATTAAACAAATGGTTGGTGCGAAGTGGAAAAGTCGCCGTCGAAAATAATGGGATAGCATGGGAATATTATTGATTGATTACTTGTCAAATTTGTTGAGTCAAGCGCTTCAGTCATTCAGAAGAGACGTGGTTCTGACCCGTTCACACCGCTTGGTTTACGAGAAATGCCTTAAAAGCTATTGGATTTATAGAAAGTGACCATCCATCCTGCAGTCCGTAGCGGCTCCCAGTGACTGACAGTAAAGAATATTTTTTTCAGTGGTATAAACGCATTGTATTCACGATGTGAAAAGTGTATCTACTTTGAGGAAGAATACTGATAAATAGAAAATATAAAATATACATTTCTATATCAGGCGCCCATCGTACAAAAAGACCTTGGCATCCTACTTGTTGAGCCTGAAGTTGAAAAAAGCGGAACGAAGACCTCAAAAAACTGAAAAATCATCCCAACCCATTAGCTAACGCTTTGTGCTTTGTGTGTGTGTATAAAATAACTGAAATCCTTAGATTTTTTTTTTTTTTGAAAAATAAAATGTAACAGTTGCACATGTTATATCCTTGTCCTCTGCATAGCAAAATTTATTTGCCATTTCAGGCTCCCTTCTAAACTGCACATTCACTACAAAAAGTATGACTCATAAAATTTTCAAAATTAAATTCACTAATCTTTGTAAATCTGTGACAGTATTTGCACATATACCATAAGTCAAGTTTTTCTTTTTCTTTCCGTTTTCTTTTTTTGATACAGCAAAAACTCTAAAGAAGTAAGAGCAGACCACAAATATATTAATATATACTATACTCGTATATGCTGTACATATGTATGTATGTTCCTTGCAAACGAGTGACCGGGTAAGGAAATGGTGTGGAGAATGTCTTCAAGTGTTCGGTATATGGTTTTTCATTAAAATGCACAAAAGACAAGCTAACATATAGACACATACATACTATATTTACTAGGTGGGTTGAAAAGTAACCTCCTTCGCTGCTACTGCAAAAAAGTTTATAGTGCCTTGTAGACCATTCATAGTTAGGCAAACATGCCAAAATTTACGTGCGATGCTACCCTTGGCTAAAATCATTGACTTAGAGCTCCAATAGATTTGGCTCCCTCGGCCTATTATCTCTTCCCAATCCACAAAAGATGGCTCATCAATAAAAAAATCAGCTCACGCGAGAAAATCATCGACGCCTGCGCGGTAGCATTTTTGCAAAACTTCCGGAAGATTACTTTTTGGATGGGATCAAGAAGCTAGGAAATCACTGTAAAAAATTGTATGAAATAAAAAAAAAAACAGTTAAAAAAATTTTTTTTTCATTTCCAAGGAGGTTACTTTTCACCCCACCTAGTATGTTCTTAGCTATGTATATGTATATGTACATATGTATATTCAAATCTCACATTGTCCTGCTGCAATTTTAGATATTCAAATTATTTTACTTGACTTTTTTTCAGCTCAACTCACACATATGTACATACATACTCATACAAGCTCATTCCAGCTTGAGTAGAATCAGTAGAATTTGTAACCAGACACTCGTTAGCATTGCAATGGTTAGACAAGGAGTGGACGACAACATTGTCAAAGTGACTTTTAAATTATAATTTTCCTCACATTTATCGCAATTAGCACAAATTGTTTGCAACTCTACATTGAGGTTGACCATGTGGCACACACAAGTGTTTGTACAACTCGCTCGCTACTAACCCCCGGCACTGCGCTGGGACTGACTGACTGGGACTGCAGTTGTAGATGGGAGGGTAAACTTATATACTACTATATATGAATCCCAAATTAAATGAGTTTTTAAGACAAATACAAATACTGAGCGTAGATATGGAAATTAAATGCAGTAACAGATGAGCAATTAAATGTGTTTACACACTACACTGCTGCGGGGTTGTACGCTCGGACGTAATTAAAAATTTCATATAAATATGTACACGTATGTATGAATTCAACTGACATGTATTACACTCATTTATATGCAGATACAAATACATACATATATACATATATTCATTATATACATAAACTTTCATTTGAGTGGCTTTTAGGAATTAAAATCTAAATTAAAAACTACTTTTATTAAATATATTTATATTTGTCTGTCTTTGTAAATCTCTTTAGTTTCATAAAAATATATTCTTTTACTTTACTCGCATAGGCACCTCTTACGGGATTGTAGCCAAGTTAACGACAGTGCTTCAACCAGGTCCTTCACCAACTGGTCTTTTCAGGGCAGAGGTCTTCCTTGTTGCTTACGTCCACCAGCGGGTACGTTCGTGAGAGCGTTGGAGCTCAGAATTTAGGGATTTCCTGGTGAAAAGAACGAGTTCAGTTTTCGCCAGATCGTCCGCACACGCTATGACTTTGCAGCCTCCCCCCTCCTCCTCCATTGATGTTGTTGTTGTTGTAACCACAAAAATATTCTTCAAAGTAATTTTTGGGGGAAATGTTGCGGGAGTGACAGTTTTTGACCGGATAAAAAATTCGGGTAGTTCCGGTATAAAGACCCGACTGTCGCCGAAGTTATTGGATTTTAGTCGCCTCTTACGACTACCTTACCGCGATAAAATTCTTGAACCCCTAACCCGTAGGGGGGGGGGGGGGGTTCCTCACCCATGTATCTCAGCAGTTGGTCCACTGCTATAACCCATAGAAGAGGTGAGAGGACTCCACGCTGCTTTCTCCGCAGATACGTTCCGTCGGGCCTCTGCAAGCATTCCGGCACCGAACGTGGGGTACATGACAGTACTTTCCTGAGCCTACTCCCTTCTGACGCTGTCTCCACATTGCTGCAGAAGTTTCTCCAAGAGCTTCTTTTTGCCTTCCTTAGGGGCTTGTTATAGTCTCTTAATGGATTTTTTACAGACCTTCCTAAGGTTCTGTAGGTCCGAGTCTCACCACGGCGGTTTCATTTTGCACCTAGGCAGCCTAATTGGACAGGCTATATCCAGAGAAACATACACATATCTAGAACACTTGAGATTTAACACAAAATGATCAAAATGGTTGTGAGTTTTTCGTACTGTAGACACAGCCAGGTAGATTTTAGTGCCGGAATCTGGTTCTACAGACAACCACATTTCGGCACCCGGCGAATTCGATCAGCCTCAATCTGTTTGGGAGTATTTCGTTGTGGAGACTGAATTCGCCAATATTCGTTCCAGAGATACCTTCATTGCCACAAATCATTAAAAGTTTCATGAAAAAATTCAAATGCATATTTCTTTCGATTTTCACAATGCTTAGCTGGCAACAAGTGTCAGGCAAAAGTGGAATGACAAGCACAATAGCACGAATGCAACTAAATATTTATTTTTGCACACTTAATACTTATAAATTTACTTGCGTTGCACTTATTTCCTCTTACTTTTCCTACAATTCCCAGCAACAACTCAATACTTGTGTACGCTTTATTGTCGCTGCTACTTGGGCTACGCTCACGTTGATAAGTGCTTATTTAGCGCGATGTTCTTGTTCATTTCCATTCGCAATGCTTTTCCAAACAATTTTCCATGCCAACTGCTTACGCCAATTACCTGCAGAAGCATTGCGTTTATATCCTTACGCACACACTTCGCTTACCTGTTCGTATCTTCCAAGTTGGCAGCTGGCAGTGTGACACTCACTTTGTAATTGGTTGTCGCCTGCGTTGGTGGAGTCAATGGTGGACTGAAGAGCCATGAATTGTAGGCTTCCGTGCTTTTAGTGTAAACAGTTAGATTCTTCTTCTTCTTCTTCTTCTTCTTCTTCTAATATTATTTTGTCGTTCTTTTCTTTGATGCGCAATTCTGAAATTTCCGTTCGACTATGTACTTACGCTTACAGCTAAAATACTTATAAGAAGCTGAAGAGACCTGAAAATTAGTCAGAAAAAATGATTTGGCTCGTTTTTAAGTCTAAGCTCGTAAACGAAATTTCAATTCTTAAGCACAAACCTCTTATTTTCTAATGGAGCGTAAGTCATTTACTGTGGTGTATTGAAGAACCAGTCGCATAAAAAAATTTTAATTCCATGCAAAAGCGTACTTTTGGAAACGTGAGCAACCCTAGCGCAAGATGCGGGAACTAACCCGCTTGGAGCCTCTTAGGGGTGGACTAAAAAAGAGATCTTTAGTGGAAACACTGCGAGATATTCGGTTTAAGTACTCACTCAAGTCTTACTGCAGCGTCTCTACGGTGGTTTTCAGGCAAGGCCATATAAAGGAGCCCAAAGTTGATGTCGGATTCGTGGTGAGTAAGGGACTCTGCCACTGAGTATGAACGTCTCGCCACAATCGTCATTAAAGTGAAGCTCTTCAACACATCTCTCTTCTTGTGGCAATGTCCCGATGAAAGAGAAGAATACATTATTACCAAAGAGACCCTTTATGAGTGCCTAATGAGCGCATTTATAAGAGCGATGCACCGCCAGAATGTCAAGAATGTTGTTTTAGTCTAAAGTCAAGGTGGGCAGAGAAATTATCTTCAGCCCAACACATTCGAAAAATTTTGCCTCCATATGAAATGATTACCAAATTGGTCGGACTGATCGCCTTTACCGGAGTTTGGAATATAGTTTTACGGTCAACTAGATTTCAGTTTAAAAAATTTACCAGAAAATGTATCTAGCCACTTGGATATCTCCGGAACAAGTTGCTCAAAACTAGATCGATTATGTTTTGATAGATGGCCGACATGTTTCCAGTGTTCTTGGAGTGGATACGCTCATAGAGCGAGTTGGAGTTTATAGATGGTTTGACGACTCAGAAACCAACTATGACAACAGACAGCCAACTAGTTTTGTGCCTGACTTACATTCTTGCTCTCTAAAAGCACTCATCAGCAATTCGGTGTAAGGAAACTATGGAACTGCATTCCAGGCTGCGCTGCTGCAAATCAGGCTTTAAGTTATTGACAAGATCAAAAGAAGCCGTGGAACATTACAACCAATAGCAACCCTAGCCCTAAAAATAAGCGGTGATTTACAGATAGTTTCAATACCGGAGGTACTTTCTGTGGAAAGAAAACATATGACTTGGTAGCCAGTGCTTAGAGCATACTGAGCCTAAGGTGGGAGCCCGTCTCGAGCTAGTTCAAGTGCAGTGAGTGAGACTACCAATCGATAATGACAGAATAGACGTTCTTGAGGCGAGCCCTTTCGTCGGTTGTACGGGAGGTGGATAACACTGGGTTCATCGTCACAAAAAAAGGGAAAAATAAATTAGAGCTTACTACACTCAGTGGACCTTATCAGCATCGTTGTATACCTGGTGGAGCCACCGTTGACCAAAAGCCTCAGAAAAAGAAACACTGCGTGGCAGCTACTAAAGCTCTCTTTACTATATTGTTAACTTAAACACATACATACATACATATACTTATACTAATTATCTATTTCCAGAATCTTTGCTTGCCGACACACAGTGGCAAAAAGGATTATACACAGAAAAATTAAACAAAAAGAAATCTACTTGAACTAAGCTTAATTGAGATGTTTCCTGTCTTGCCTGCCAGACAACGGAGCAATCAACAAGTATGTGTGTGTGTGTGTGTATGTGTGTATGTTTATACACCAAAGTATCAACCTCAGTGTGCCGCTTTGACAACCAATTAACCATTGAGCTTAGCAGCAGCAGTAAGTGAGAAGCCATCACCACCTCCTACTTAACCTGCTCGGCCGTAGGTCCAAGAAACCAAATTGGGTCATACAAGTGAGTGTTGTTGTTCAAATATATACGAAGGTGTGAGGAGCGGTTGTGAAGCGGCGTAATGAGCAGTTAGACAAAGCAAACGCCCATTGGCTATGGAGAGTAAAACCCACGCAACACACACACAACACAAAACAGAGAGATTACACAGTAAAATGGGGTTTAGGTAGGAAAAGGGAACAGTCGGAGAAGCTTAATGAGGAGTAAAATGTAATCTCTCTTAAATTGTCTTTCAGTTTCAGTTTTGACGAAGGCAAGCCATCCTTTCGCCCCATGATGTCTTTATCAAAATTACACGCATTTTTATCGCGATTTGATATAATTGAGCGCAAATTATTATGAGGCAAAATAATGAGCTTAAATTTGTAAGTAAAGCGGATTTCCTACGCAGCGCACTCGACACACACCCCACAGTCATCTGCAGGCATCTACTACATAGCACCGGCTGCTGGGTTACTGGGTGAAGAAGCTAAGAACAGCTAAGAAAAGTTATTCGCATGGTGAAGTGAGCGGGAAAAAGGGTTAAGCCTTTTTAATATTATTATTAGCAGAAGTTTTTTTTCCACACCCAATGCACCCGCGTTGCACACACAGCAGGTACAATTCCTTGACAGTTTGGCATATTGAGGGCAATTTTTCGCTCAGTGCGGTACCAGTGAATGAGTCTACATACATACATACATAGATATGTGTATAAATTTAATTGCCTGCAGCTACTTAAAAACGGTTTATGCGGCAAATTCTCAGTTCCCCTTTCTATGTGATAATATTTTCTTGGAATTTTCTTTTTAATCGCTACCTTTTCTTGAACTGTTGCTCCTACTCAAAAAGTATATAATCTTTTGTGTCGCGAATCGCTTGAGCCTTTAAGCTGGTTGAAAGTAATTTCAAACTTTATTGTCCTTTTGATTAGAAACATATCTACTATATAGTATGCATACATACCTACATGTAACTGTAAATACGAAAAAGTATTAAGAAAATTAAACAACAATCCCCAGTGGTATTAAATATTTAATATAATACTCGTATTAAGCGAAGAAAATAATTTGTGGCGACGTTTAGTTCATTGGAATTGGACCTGCATCTGATCCTTTCAACGAAGCGGAGGTATTCCTCTTCCTCTGCGGTGGAGCCCCAGCGAAGCCATTTGGGAATATTTCGTTATGGAGGCAAAGTTTCTCGATTGCTGTGGCAAAAATACCTGCTTTGCTCACACTGGCGTTAAAATCGCCAATCACAATATTCACATCATGACACTCATAGAAAGTGTTTATGGTCACATCGTCCTTCTCTTCCGTCGAAGCACAAATCAGCGACACGTTGAACAAATTTCCTTCCACTCAGCTTGTAGCGAGACGTTCATTGACCGGGGTGAATGTCACTACTCGGCGACGATGTAATTAGTTCCACAAGGACCTACTCGTTTCTGTCCTTGTCTCGTTCATAGCATTTTTTTGGACGGCGCTGATAGTAAGCCTTTATTCTTTCGAGGTTATCATTCATATGGGCAGTGGCAGCTTCCCAGTTTAGGGACAGAAAAATTCAGTTGCATGCTCTCAAATCGTGATCTTTAAAATACTTGCGGGGTTCGTTATCAAAAGGTTGCTCTCACATCCAAGGATTATTTCCATTTTACATTAAAGTACGTGTATATACATTTCGTGGAACCCAAACCCTATGCACAAGCGCAAGTGGAATTCGTCTTCTCACTTAAGCTCGCCTTGAAGGACTGTTTGTTGGCTATCCAGAGGATATTTGGTCTAAGAACGGATTTATTATATGCAAAGAGCTTAACGTTTATTTGTTATTCAATTCTATGCTACACCTGAGCTCTAACACTCTACTATTTTCCTGTGAAAAACACAATTTACGCCGCTTCAATTTACCCCAATGTTGTCATTATCGACTTCCAAACTCAGCTGAACTTGCCAACAGTGCGCGCTTCGCTCTTATATAGCCTACAGATTGCTCGCATGTATCTTTTAGTAGATTTTAATTGAATTTTCTCCATAACGAACATTCGATACACGCACTTTCTCTAGAATATGCTTTAGTTATCGGCCTCTCGTTCTTAGCTCACATTCGTATTTGGTATTTTCGCCACACTGTTATCCACCTAAGTCTGACGGACCCGATCAGACACCCTTTTATCATAGCTGTGTAATGTGTTCTTGGTCTGCCAATCGTCGGGACTCGATACACTTTGTTATTCAGCCGTTAAGAACTTTGTATGGAACCTTTCAATTGATTTTAGTTAGACTAGATAGCATTCCTGATACCCCTTCGAGTCTGTAGCATTCTCAAATCGGACTTTTATACTGCCGCTCACAATCTGGGTACGCTGTATAACAGATTCATGTACATTCGCTCATGTTCATCCACGTATCGATTTTCTATCAACTTGCGAGTTTTATATTTTGAGGCAGTCTTCCTAGGTTTGTCAGTTCTGCGCTCATCTTACAGTCATGGGCAAAATGCACTGATTCTCTACAGTTGTAGCTCATTCTGCTTTTGATATTTTTTCTGCTTTTACAACTGAAATTTTCCTTTTCGGCATTTCCAGGATCCTTCTCAACACCTTAAGACGATTTGCTTTTTCTGAGCATACGTAACAGTCTCAGCAAATGTTGGCTTTTTGATTCGCCTACCTCATTTACTTGATGTGCATATCCCTCACTTGACAGTCGAAACTATGAATTTTTATCCTTTCAACGTAATCTCCAATCATCTTGTAGAGTCTTATTTGGTTTTTGGTCACAATTTTGTTAGCTCCATCTTCTTCATTTGTCTCTTATGCCCATGCACTACCCCTCAGAGGGTTGATATTTCCTGACCAAAAGCAAAAAGTGTTATGGGAACATCGATTTCCCCAGCGCCAGACCAGCTATCACAGTCGAACTGCCAAAAACTACGCTCTATTTTTCTCAGCACAATTTGGCTATTATGATCCCTTAAAGGTGTGTTGACTTACTTACGACAAAGTATATATGTATATAAAGTTATGAACATAACATTTTAAGAGAAACTTTCAGATAAATGATTCTCATCTAAAGTCTCCATACTAAACGCTAATGCATTGATTGTTGTGCATTCATGTTATGTTAGTGCAATTTGTGCAAATTTGTTGAATACGCCAAGACTAGCATAATAGCTACACCACAATTGCTTTGTTGCATGCTACTTAGAAATTATTAAGAAATTAAACTCAATCCCGTGGCAAAATGTATTTAGACAATATAAGTAAGTAAAGGGTTTAGTCTAAATATGCCTTATACTATGCATACATACATACATATATGAATATAACATAAATTCGCTACTTTACCGAAACATGTATAGTACATTTGTACATATATGTACATATATGTATGTAACGCCTTGCTTGCATTTATTAAATCACTATAGCTATAATATCAAAAGCAAATCAGGATCCATTACCTGCCACATTCATGCCGGATGCAGGCTTAGCAAGGCAACTCAGCACATGAAAAGCCATATGAAATGATGATTTGATTGTGGCGAACCAGAACTGAATGAATTGCATTAATCAAGAGCTTGCACAGCGCATGAACGTAGACGGCTGAGTGTGTATATTCACTAAATGGAAGAGTAATGAAATGAAACTAACTCACTCAGTGAGCATGCCGGCGTGCGATACAGAAAGGATTAGCGAGGATTAGAGAAAGACAGCGCTGTGGACGCAACGTAAAGCAAATCTAATTTTTTTTTTTACTTCTGATTTTGCCCAAATTTGAGATTGTCTTGCACATTTCAACGTTTAACTTCTTTATATTGATAAATATTGGAGCCAAGTTGACACTTTGTTCGTTGATGAAGACTTCAAGCGTAAAACAGCTATTCAAGTTTAACCTGAAAACAAAACAGAAATACAAAATAAGCAGAAGACTGTCTGCACCGAACTTCAAATTTATTTAAAGGGAGACCTTAAAGAAAATATGCAGATAGTATCTCCTCGCTCTTAGACTGTCAACCCAACTATACTTTCTTGCCGCATGCACTGCGGAGTTTCGTCCTCTCAACTTCAGCCATTATTCAATTCGAATTTGTGTTGCAAGAGTTTTCCTTTCAGTGGCCGTAACAAATTTGATTTGAATAATTGAATGAATTCAAATGAACCAAAGTTCAAAATATATTCGCTTTCAGTTTATATATATAAATTTATTTCGAATATGCGCAAATGCAATAATATTTGGAGACATGTATGTATAAACACATGTACTGCTTATATTTAAAGTAACGGTGTTTGCGACTAAGTGAATTTACCTTTTTTTTTTATAAAAGGCTTGAAAGGCTGTACTATAAAGCCCTGTAGGAAATATTATAAATTTTTGGTTTTTTTTCAAATAAAAATAAAAATAAAAATATAAATATAAATATAAATATAAATATAAATATAAATATAAATATAAATATAAATATAAATATAAATATAAATATAAATATAAATATAAATATAAATATAAATATAAATATAAATATAAATATAAATATAAATATAAATATAAATATAAATATAAATATAAATATAAATATAAATATAAATATAAATATAAATATAAATATAAATATAAATATAAATATAAATATAAATATAAATATAAATATAAATATAAATATAAATATAAATATAAATATAAATATAAATATAAATATAAATATAAATATAAATATAAATATAAATATAAATATAAATATAAATATAAATATAAATATAAATATAAATATAAATATAAATATAAATATAAATATAAATATAAATATAAATATAAATATAAATATAAATATAAATATAAATATAAATATAAATATAAATATAAATATAAATATAAATATAAATATAAATATAAATATAAATATAAATATAAATATAAATATAAATATAAATATAAATATAAATATAAATATAAATATAAATATAAATATAAATATAAATATAAATATAAATATAAATATAAATATATATTATAATATATATATATTTAAATATAGTTTTGAAATCAGCAACGGTTTGATTATTTTCCCTTGACTGTCTTATGGTAAGTTTTCTCTCAGCATAGCGTGCTCCTTACCAGGACATGTGTTTATTAAAATAAATATTTCCCAACATCGCCTACGTGTATGTATCTTATCAACACATCTATCATATGATTACATTATATGCCTACTTATGTATATATGAAATTGTTATATGCATATATGTTGCTTTTGCACTTTATATGCTGATATAATCTTAACGTAACCTACTAAAGATGATTGCGTTAGTTAGAAGAGAAGCCACAAATCTATGTTTGACCATGAAAAAGCATTAGTAGCTATGGAATGGATGATTAAGAAATGAGATTGTACTTGGACAAGATTGAATGGTAAAGATGGAGGCTTAAAGAGTTTTGGTAAAAGTTCTCATTCTTCATATATAAAAAGAGTACACTTATTAAACAAAAAAATAAAATTAAAATCTATGAAGAAACATGTGAAATTAAAAAAATTTAAATAAATGAATAGATTCATGAATAAGGAAATAAATTATAAATAATTAATAAAAAATAATAAATATATAATAAATAAAGTAGGTCCCTTAGAGCCTTATATTGAAATTAACACTCCGAAAGCAAAAGAAATGGTGACTGCAAAACGTTATATATGTTAGAGGGAGTTACCCCTTGTTAGTATGGGTCAGTTTCTGTTTTATGATTAGTATGGGTCAGTATGGGTCAGTTTCTGACTGATGATTAAGTATGCAAACTAGTCAAAAAGCTGAGCCGAGATCGAAAAAAACTCCAAAAAGTCGAAAAGAAGTCAAAGTAACTTTGTTTCTTTCTTTGATTATAGCTACCACCGTAGCACATTAGTTGACTCCAACCGAATTTTCCACAACTCGAAGCATTTCAACAGAAGAGAAATCCAGAACTGAAGTTTTTTTTCTTTGCCATAAAATATTGACATTGGAAGGCAATAGAATAATTTTAATGAAAAATATTTATTTTCTGTTTGTTCTGTCCGATTTTATTGTTATGAATTATTAAATTACATATTTTTTTAAGTTTTTATAAATTTAAATATTCCGTAGCTACTACATGTCAATGGTTTTTTATTATCTTTTATCTACTTTAAGCAATATAAATATCAATATAATTTCCAATATTATAAATGTTACTCATACGCCCTGTCCAAACGAAAGCTATATAAATATCTTTATATATATGTTATGCAGATACTATTTAGTTGCTTATTTCTTTATTTATTTTATTTATGTTTTTCTTGAGAATACATACACCTACACATGCACGTACACCTCCTTATATAGCTATTTTCTCTAATAATAATAAACGAAAAATTCATCTGTTATAAATATGTAGTTATAAAGATACAAAATTATTGATTTCCTAAAAATTCTAGAAAAGTATGTCAGCGAAGAATATTAAAATATACAAATCTCTATTGCACAGTGTGTTTGTATTAATACAAAATAAATTTGTAACTATTCCTCATGCGATTTTGCCACTCATAGCTATCTGTCGTTGTGTGGACATGAGGAATTGTTTATTACTTCATTATTTATATTTTACTAATTATTATATATTGATTAATTACTATTACATTATTTTCTATCACTGATTATTATTATTTGTGATTATTACTTATAATTTAGGGTTTATTTTATGCTACTTATCATTTTTTTTTTTTGTATATTACCTTATATAAATAGTGAATTATTATTTATTATTTGTTTCTATGTTTTATTTTTTATTATTTTTAATTTATTTTTTATTGATTATTATATTTTTGCGGTTAAATTTTTTAGCTTAAAGTCTAAGAAGAAAAAAAGTTTTAAATATTACATATACATAAATCTTTTACACCCATCCCATTTTAGCAACAAATGATATGGAAAGTGATTGTTATACATGTTTGCGTTTTTTACTGCTTATGCAGCATTTCTTCATTCAAACACAATGAATATGTACATTAGAATAGGTTCATGTGGCTTCGCGTAAATATTTTCTCAGTTTTGGGCATTTCCGCATAAGCGGAAAACAATTTTTTTTTTCATTCTGTTGTGACATTCTTCATCGGTTTCTATCTTGCTTACTTATTAAGTAATCGAAGAAGGAAAAACAACACTACAGCTAAACATTTTATTTTTAAATATAGGTAGGTAGTAACGATAGCAACAGCTTCAAGGGAATATTTTTAAATAAATATATATACGTAATCTCGCTTTAGTATATTTTTGCATACATTTCCCAGGGAGTAGCATAAGCGAACTTATTTTGTATTTTATTTGTCTCATTGAATTCGTGGAATTATCTGTCAACTTGGCTTAAAATTTATTCAAGTTTATTGTGGGTCCTCCATTGTTGCATGCGTCAGAAGTGTTTACTTGCGTAGCGGCTAAGCCAAAACAGCTGCCACTTGTAGCCGGAATTGGTAACAAATTGAAGTGGGATTACATTTTTATTTATATACATATTGAGATGCAATAATAGATTTTCAACTCAATTGGCATATGTATACATTTGTAGATATTTACAAAGAACCTTCGATTTTTTTTTTAAATTTGTTTCCTTGCATATAAATGATCTTTTCTGACATACACGTAATCTGCTGCTTGTTTTGATAACCAAAATTTAGTGTATTACATTTCTTAGTATCAAATTTTGTGTGTTTAACATATTAAAGTCCGCAAATTCGGTCGGTTGTAGATATAATAAATCTGGTCTAAAATGTAAGACAATCGGAAAGGTAATCAGGAGCACCTTCTCGAAGCGGTTCAAACGTTATTTGCACTTGGTGTTGGTCGGGTGAGAGAACATTTCTTCCATAATCGCCAATTATGGGTTCGCTTTCACCGCCATTCAGCAGGCTCAAACGCTGTAGAAAATTAATATCAAATACTCGTACATGTACTTATTTTGTTTGAAAAAATGTATAGTAACAAATCATTAAAATAACTTCCCAAAGACATTTTAACTTCACAGAGAGTGATAATATCATTAATCATTTAACTCAGCTACTTCAAATTGCCAACGCTATGCTTCGTGTTGCAAAGAGGAATTAAGAAGAAAAATTTTCCAAAGTAAATTGCAGCACTTAACTTTTTAATCATCACAATTTCTTTTTCGCTTTGTTATATTTTATTTTTGTTATTACACACTAATTGGAACACGAGTCAGTACCTGCATTCACACAACAGCATGCGTTGCTAAGGTAGCTGATCTCTGCTGCTTTATTTTTAGGATCAACTAAAGATTTTACTTACAATTTTTCCTTCAAAATTTACTTACTCAAATGTTGTTCTTCCTTGAACATTGTAAAGCAGAACTCTTGCAGAGGAGAGTAGAGTCAAAGGGCAGAGTTACGAGTATAATGTATAAGAGTTTTAAGTTCATAAATCTGAAACATGTCATTCATTAACACACCTGCGCTTCAACACAGTTTTTCTGCACTTTTCTACTTATGCCGCATCCTTTGCGCCCTCTTTCTTAAGTGCTGCTGATGCCTTCAAGTAAATCGATTGCGTACTTTAACAACTCGTCGACTTGTTTAATTATACTAGGACATGCTGCTACTTTTTATTTGCAGCTTAAATTGTTATATGAGCGATTTTATTTCTTATTTACTTTGTACTGTCCTTACCTGCAGTAGAAAGAAAGCTGAGCCAAACTGTTACGAAAAATAGTGATGCGAAATTCCTTTGGTCACACCACTTCACTATTTAATTTAATATTATACATTTTATTTCATGTTATATTCACTTACTTTTTAACTTGATTTTTTATTTCATTTAATTGACCTTATTTTATTTCGGTTAATTTGACTTTTTTATTTTATTTTAATTTAATTTATTTTACTTTAAAATAATATTAAGTTATCTTATTTTAATTAATATTTTATTTTATTTAAACTTTTTTTTATTATTTTGTTCTTATTTTTTATTATATTTTATTTGATTTTACTTTATTTAATTTAATTTAATTTAATTTAATTTTATTTTATTTTATCTTATTTTATTTTATTTTATTTTATTTTATTTTATTTTATTTTGTTTTATTTTATATTATTTTATTTTATTTTATTTTATTTTATTTTATTTTATTTTATTTTATATTATTTTATTTTATTTTATTTTATTTTATTTTATTTTATTTTATTTTATTTTATTTTATTTTATTTTATTTTATTTTATTTTATCTTATTTTATTTTATTTTATTTTATTTTATTTTATTTTATTTTATTTTATTTTGTTTTATTTTATATTATTTTATTTTATTTTATTTTATTTTATATTATTTTATTTTATTTTATTTTATTTTATTTTATTTTATTTTATTTTATTTTATTTTATTTTATTTTATTTTATTTTATTTTATTTTATTTTATTTTATTTTATTTTATTTTATTTTATTTTATTTTATTTTATTTTATTTTATTTTATTTTATTTTATTTTATTTTATTTTATTTTATTTTATTTTATTTTATTTTATTTTATATTATTTTATTTTATATTATTTTATTTTCTTTTATTTATTTTATTTTATTTTAGTTTATTTTGTTTTATTTTATTTTATTTTATTTTATTTTAGTTTATTTTATTTTAATTTATTTTATTTGATTTTATTTTATTTTTTCTAAAAATTTTATTTTATTTTATTTTTATGTTATTTTACTTTATATTATTTTAGTTTAGTTTATTTCATTTTATTTTATTTTATTTTATTTTATTTTATTTTATTTCATTTTAGTTTATTTTAGTTTATTTTATTTTATTTTATTTTATTTTATTTTATTTTATTTTATTTTATTTTATTTTATTTTATTTTATTTTATTTTATTTTATTTTATTTTATTTTATTTTATTTTATTTTATTTTATTTTATTTTATTTGATTTTGTTTTATTTTATTTTGTTTTATTTTATTTTATTTTGTTTTTATTTACTTGATTTTATTTTATTTAAGTAACATCGCAAGCCTGTACTATTCCAGGTCGCTTAGAATAACTTTCCTAACAGGACACTTGTTTTGGCTGTTGGAGGATATAACTTTTCTTTGTTGCTGTTTTTTTTTTTTTTTGAAATTGTGTTGGCCTGTTTACTGACTTGGCGGCTGTTTAAATTACTGTAGACCTGCGTGGCTGATACTCTGACATACTATGCCGCGGTGAGTTCTTATCAAATATAGGTATCCTTATAAATACTTATGTGCATAGCACTTCGCCAGCGCCAATTGCATGTCGTGGGTCATTTATTACGATAGCGCGTTGACATCAGTGTCTGCGTACACACAGTGTTCTCCACCTTCAGGGTCTCGTTAAGCGTTTCAATTTGCCGTCGGCTCATATTACTTGTTCAGTCTGTGTTCAAAAATGGTTAAAGGGGAAAAAATTGTTAACTCCACCAAAGACTTTGTCACCGCTTTATATACTTCACAGTTGCATTTACTTAGGTGGTCGCCTAGGAGCAGCTTCAACGGTATGTACGAGTATATTGACATTCTGCAAGTGAGGAGTGTCCTTTTCACTTTATACAAAAGCGAGGATGTGGAAAATGTATTGGGTGTTGCTGAGCCGTGGCTAACGAGCTGTTGAAAATGAGAAAGCAGCCATCGAGCGAGTAAGCATGTGATCACTGTAGCCTAGAGCAGTGCCATAAATATTGTAAATAACTACTGGCCAGGCTTATGGGTCAAGTTTTATGGTAGGACAGGAGAATTAATTAAAGAGGGGGGAAAATGTTTTTGTACCGAAGAATATGTAAATGTGAAGCAAAAACACAAAAAAAAAGAAAGCTAACGAAAAATGAGAAAATGCAAATTCGCTGCGCAAAAAAAAAAAAGCAAAGTGATTAATGGCAAAAGCACATGCGGCCGCATGTAAAAGTGCAACATATTTTTTATTTATTTTTCATATAATTTTTTATTTCATTTTTGTTTAACATACTAACTATAATACACCTACAGTGACACACTTTCGGCAAAGGCCGCAACATTGACAGTAATAACAAGGCATTTCTAGAACAGCGTAAAATGTTGCACTAACAAGGCTTCAGCCTGCAGCGTGGTGATCAGCGCATTAATCATTATGTTTTCTACTTTTACTTAAATTTTTTCGCAACTATTTATATCAGTCTGTGGAAAACACAAAATAAATATATTACAACGTAAATTTCTGTTTGTGGTTTCGCTAAAAAATACTTTAAATAATTTGAGTTTTTTTTTATTTCTCAATACTAACGACGCTCTACAATTAATTCCTATTAAAGAGGGAAAAGACTTTTGTTTTGGTGTTTATTGACTACTAAGGAGACAAGATAAAGTCTTGCCCAGTTGATATTTTTGCAAGAATAGATGTCTCTCGAATGTTCTTCGTCGAGAGAGTATCGTAGAGTGGCCTTAAATCATTTCTTTTTGAGCAGTTAGTTAAGGTTCTTCTAGAAGCAGTGAGGATAACTAATGAACGCTAACAGTGAGAGAATATGTTGGGTTTTTTAGTATCTAATTTAGGAATGTGGCAATTATAAAATACTGCAGGTAAAGCTGACATCAAGAGTAGGGTAGGGAGTTAGGGTAAATGACAACTAAGCTCGTTTGACGGGCGTTCAGAGCAAGTAAGTGTAAGTAATCGTCTCAAGAAATTAAGTTATTATACTGAATTCACTTAATCAAGTAGGTTCCTGCTGTGATCATTTAATAGGTGAACAAGTGTCTACAAGCACTACTTCTACATAGAGATTTACAAGGCATACCATTATGCTTCAGTAGAATTTTTCTATTGGGCTTTAAAAGGTCTCAGTTACATTGGCCTCGGCGCTCATATATTTATATAATAAATTAAAAAAAATAAAATAGAATAAAATAAAATTAAATAAATTTAAATAAAATGAAATAAACTAAAATCAAATAAAATAATATTAAATAAAATGAAATCAAATCAGTTTTTAAAATTAAAATAAAACTGATATTAAAAAGTAAAAAAAAAAAATAAAATAAAATAAAATAAAATAAAATAAATACAATTGAATAAAATAAAGAAATAATAAAATAAAATAAAATAAAATAAAATAAAATAAAATAAAATAAAATAAAATAAAATAAAATAATATAAAATAAAATAAAATAAAATAAAATAAAACAAAATAAAATAAAATAAAATAAAATAAAATAAAATAAAATAAAATAAAATAAAATAAAATAAAATAAAATAAAATAAAATAATATAAAATAAAATAAAATAAATTAAAACAAAATAAAATAAAATAAAATAAGGTGAAATAAAATAAAATAAAAAAAAAATAAAAAAAATAAAATAAAATAAAATAAAATAAAATAAAATAAAATAAAATAAAATAAAATAAAATAAAATAAAATAAAATAAAATAAAATTATATAAAGTAAAAAAAAAATAAAATAAATTAAAATAAATAAAATAAAAAAATAAAATGAAATAAAATAAAATAAAATAAAATAAAATAAAATAAAATAAAATAAAATAAAATAAAATAAAATAAAATAAAATAAAATAAAATAAAATAAAATAAAATAAAATAAAATAAAATAAAATAAAATAATATAAAATAATATAAAGTAAAAAAAAATAAATAAAATAATATGAGATAAAATAAAATAAAATGAAATAAAATAAAATAAAATAAAATAAAATAAAATAAAATAAAATAAATTAAAACAAAATAAAATAAAATAAAATAAGGTGAAATAAAATAAAATAAAAAAAAAATAAAAAAAATAAAATAAAATAAAATAAAATAAAATAAAATAAAATAAAATAAAATAAAATAAAATAAAATAAAATAAAATAAAATAATATAAAATAATATAAAGTAAAAAAAAATTAATAAAATAATATGAGATAAAATAAAATAAAATGAAATAAAATAAAATAAAATAAAATAAAATAAAATAAAATAAAATAAAATAAAATAAAATAAAATAAAATAAAATAAAATAAATTTAAGTTAAATAAAAAAAATAAAATAATATAAATTAAAATAAAATAATCTAAATTAATTAAAATAAAATATAATGAAATAAATTAAAATAATGTAAAATAAAATAAATACATTAAAAATAATATCTAAGTTACTTGGCTGTTATTTATGTATGCACCAAAGCATTCATATTACTTTATAACTACTGCAAATATTTTTAAACTTTAAAAATCTTTCCCAAAATACGGTTTTGCATAAATTTAATTTCGTCAATCTTTTCAATCAAAATATCGCTGCTCATGAATTATGCAAAAAAATGGAATATAATAATGTCGAAGAAAATTAAAAGTTTGATTGCTTCTGGACTTGGATTTTATATAAGCTATTTAGCATTTTAATGAAATTTAGTAAACTGTTTAATTTACTGCGAGGGACAAAAACAAATTTTTTTCAACGACTTTTTATAAATTTATTTTTTCAACGAATGAAAGTTTGTGAAATTATTAATTTTTTCTTGTCAGCAAAAAATAAGTTTTTCATAGCTTGACTTTTACCTTTATTTAAACTCCATTTTCTTATTAAAACACACAGCTGAATACAACACAGACTTATTTGTATATGTAATTACTTTGTATCTATATGTTTGCCTTTTGTTTGATAAAGTATATACAATCTAACGCCACCAGTTTCATCTCAAAAATTCACTTCTTATAAAAAATATATATATGTACAACATTGTTTAATATGTACTCAAATGTGTATGACTTAATAATCATACCATTACCAGTTGTTTGAATTTCCTTCTTTGTTTAGCTTTTGATTTTTTACTTTGATCTCCGACAGTGTCTTTTTTACGAATTTGCGGCTAATCCACCATATATACAGACATGCTAAACAGTATATTCGCCTTCTTTTTAATTTTTTATCCTTTATTTCACACACACTTCGTTGTGTGGTAGCGCCTGTTGATTATACATACCTTTCATTTGCCTATAAACAAATTACCACAGAAAATCCGGCCACTTTGCGATTTTTCATCGCTACAGTTTGCTTTCCACTGCATCCGTTTGCCACAGGTATACATACCTACATACGTATGTACATCCTTACATTTGCATATTTTGCAATAAAGCTTGGTTGGAGGCCAATTTCCATTTTCATATTCAAATTTGTTACACTCAAAGGTACAGAAAATACGCCAACTCAGACAAAAAACATGAAAGACCTACAGTAGAGTAAAGGTGAAATGGAGAAAAATGTGGAAAAAACATTTGCGAACAGTGGCAATAATGTTAAGACAGCAACAGTCTATAGTTGAAAAGGAGCTGCGGAAGAAGACGTCAGCGTCGTTACGTCGCTGCTGAATAATTCATTTAGGTTGAGTGGTGAATTTTCATGGTTTCTTATGCTTTAGCCAAAGTGAATTCTTCTCGGTTGACGCCTTCTTTATTATATTCTAATTTGTCTCTTAATCCAACGGAAATTATAAAGAAATTATAAAAAAGATGACATAAATATAATTAAATTAAAATAATTGAACAACAATTTTTCAAAATAAGTATATCAAAGGTAGAGGAAACTATGGAAAATTTCCCAGGCATTATTTGCACAAGAGCTGGTAGAGGATATATAATTTTTAATAAAAAATAAATTAAAAATAATTGGCTTTTTGTAACCGCTGAAGCGATTTTCGGCTGGGCTTTGCATTTCGATGTTTTTCCAACAAATGGCGGGTGAATAGATAGATAGAAAAATTCCAATATTTTACTGTAAACACCACAAAAGCTCTATCAGAAATGGCTTGGGCTCTCTCTGCCATACGGCTGAGTGATCTATACAAAACAGGAATTGACTAAAATAGACCAAAATGACTTTTTATTTTCAAACAAACATTTAATCCTGCCTAAATATCTTTTTTTATGATTTTCATATTTATATTCTTATAATTTACTCAGGCTTTAAAAATATAAGTACTCCTAAATTATAAACTAAAACAAATTCCAAAAAAAAAGAAATAACTTAAAAGCTGCCAGCAGTAGTTGTCATTCGTCCATGGTGTCGCTGATTATAATGAATTAGTCAGAAACAAAGAAGAAAAAAGTGAACAAAGCATTCACTTGAGCACATTTTGAATCTGGAAAATTTTCAATATAATATTCATTCAGTGCAAAAACAACAGTGTAATACACGTATTTAATGGCACAGTAGGGACTGCGAAATATATGCTCATGTATGCAAATCCAACCTTCCTTACACAAAAACATAATAAAGATGTTAATGATGTTGTGAAGGCAGTAAAATGAATGAAATGTAAGTGTGCCCACAAAAAATTGGCGTTGCGAAAATTTAATGTGAAATAATTTGTCAAACTGACAGCTGCGAAAAATTTTAGCCACCACTGAAAATGCGGCTGTGGCACATAACACACGCCATCTGATTTGCCTGATCCGAAAAAGGATTAAAACATTTCAGAGATTCTAGAAAACCAAAAAAAAAAACGATAAGCTAAAATAAAATAATTAAATTAAATACAAAATAAAATAAAAAAGTAAACTAAAATAAAAAAAAAAATAAAATAAAATAAAATAAAATAAAATAAAATAAAATAAAATAAAATAAAATAAAATAAAATAAAATAAAATAAAATAAAATAAAATAAAATAAAATAAAATAAAATAAAATAAAATAAAACAAAATAAAATAAAATAAAATAAAATAAAATAAAATAAAATAAAATAAAATAAAATAAAATAAAATAAAATAAAATAAAATAAAATAAAATAAAATAAAATAAAATAAAATAAAATAAAATAAAACAAAATCAATAAAATAAAATAAAACCAAATAAAATAAAAAAGTGAGCTAAAATAAAATAAAAAAAAATAAAATAAAATAAAAAAAATAAAATAAAATAAAATAAAATAAAATAAAATAAAATAAAATAAAATAAAATAAAATAAAATAAAATAAAATAAAATAAAATAAAATAAAATAAAATAAAATAAAATAAAATAAAATAAAATAAAATAAAATAAAATAAAATAAAATAAAATAAAATAAAATAAAATAAAATAAAATAAAATAAAATAAAATAAAATAAAATAAAATAAAATAAAATAAAATATAATAAAATAAAATAAAATGAAATAAAAAAAAATAAAATAACATAATATAAAATAAAATAAAATAAAATCAATTAAATTAATTTAAAATAAAGTAAAATAAAATAAATTAAATAAAATAAAATAAAAAAAATAAAATAAAATAAAATGAAGTAAAATAAAACAAAACAAAATAAAATAAAATAAAATAAAACAAAATAAAAAAAAAAATAATTAAATAAATCTAAAATACATAAATTAAAGATTTCATTAAATTAAGTAAATGATATTAAAATTAAAAAAAATAAAAAATAAAAAATATTATAAGCTAAAAGAAAATAGAATTAAATAAGGAAATAGAGTAGAGTGTAATAAAATTAAAAGAAAAATTTACTAAAATCTAATAAAATAAAGTAACATAAATGTAATATATTACAACAAAATAATATGTATTAACATAAAGTAAAATTAAATTAAGTTGAATTAAATAACATAAAAATTAAATAAAATTAAAATGAAACAAAATAAAAGGAATTAAATAAATGAGAAAATTCAAATAGATTAAAAAATATAAAAAAACAATAAAAAACCTCATAAAGTAGAGTATATATGATTTTGTATTGACTTTTTTACTGAATTCTTTTTATAGCCCAAAGTATGTCTGCAAATCGCAAAAGGTCTCAGTTTTCATTTAAAATGAGTTGAATCTGTGTTACCTTCATCTCCGTCAATCAAATAATTCCCAAAAGACTGGCGTGTGGTAAAGCGTCTTTTATATATAATGTGGGTTATGAAATTTGAAATATTTATAGTTTTAAAAGTGTGTATTTAGTGTACATATATACATGGGTATTTGCTAATGGAGTATATTGTCACCATATAACCATTAAGTAAATATTAAGTAAAAAATATTTTATGTGGGTTCATATGTGCAATACACATCAATGGAAGAATATTTTATTAAATTGTAAAGGAACATGAGTATCATCGGTATTATGAAAAGGATTGAAGAATTTAAAAATTAAACTTAAATTTCTCATATTTCTTTCTATAGCAGCAAAAGATCAGTATTTGATCTACTTCCTGAAAAAAACGAATTTCAATTATGTCGTGCCATAAGACCGATTCTTTTTTAAATATATCAGTCACGGGTCCATTTTCTCGAAGATAAAGTCGCGTTTACCATAAGGTATTTATGTACCAAACTTAAGTAAATCGAACCATGGTAGGTTCTATATGTGGAGAATAAAACTTCATAAAAGGCCAGTAATTGAAACAAAATCGGTTGAGTAGTTTCGGAGACAAATACATATGTACATACATCATACATATGATTGTTGTTGAGCTGTATTATAATAATTCAAAATATAATTCAGAAACATATGGAGATTTATTTACACATTAAATACTTATACAAACGTAAATATATATTTTAAACTCTGAAGTATCAAGTATTTATAAAATTAAAAGAAAAATATCATCACACCTTAATTAAAAAAAAAGTTTATTTGGATGTCTACAAAACTCATGCCGACCCTACTCTTTCAAAATGTATCTTCCCATCATGTGAAAAGCAGGGATACTTGATAGACACGCCAATTTGAAGTATGTCAATTTTTGCGCAACTTACAACGAAGAACAGTTGAAGCGAAAATAGCAAAGTTTTCTTGTTTCCTTTGTAATGAAAAATATCACTCATACGCCACGGCGTACCTATGAAATCGGCACTAAAGGCTGAGTACCAAACAATAATCAACAATGCATTTACGCGGTGAGTCAGATACACTACGTTGACGCTTGCTTCAGTTTTGGATAGTCATTTCAGCACTTGTTAAATTCAATACTGATTCACAGCTAACCAATTTCACACTATGTCAGCGGTTGAATTTTGTTTCTGGCCTGTTGGAGCAATTTATTTTGGACCATTTGTTGTGAGTTGGCAAGCAGTTTTCGTTATTCGTTCTTTTTCGTATTTTAATAAGCACCATCAGTTGCTATAAAAAGGTGAATGATTTTAAATAACGACTGCAAGCCAAAAATCGTATTATAAATATGAATTACCAAGCAATAAGAAAAAAAGTTTTTTCTTCTAATTAAAAAAACTGTTTTCGGTTTCTGTAAAGTTTTCCATGTGTGCTGCTCTTTATACTTATAGACATACATATGTGCCATTGTTTGTTGCAAGTTGAGAAAAAACTTCAGCACTAATGCGCACACATGGCGAAGCTGAAGAATACTTTTGCTCTTTGTGCCTCGTACTTATTTCCTACTCTTTGGAATTGTTTACTTGGCAGGAAACCAAGAAAAATAATTTTTCCTTTCTAATATTAATAATTTTCTTCTTGTTTGTTATCTCCATTTTGTCTGTAATTACTGCCAATAATTTATTATGTTATCGTTGTTGTTTACAATTATTGCCGACACTCGACATATGAGAATAGCAAGTGCAGTAATTGTTGGCAAAGAGAAATTAAAATGAAATTTCACTCGGCGCAGAGAAACGAGGTGGAAACATGAGGAAGAAACATGTGTTCAAATTATTATGTAATAATAAAATAAACTCAAGCTCAAGTTTTGTGGAAAAAAAATTAATTAAAAAACTGGAAAATATACGTCTTTTAAGAATTCCTAATATTAAGCGGTGTCTTGGAGTGTACTCAAGCTTCTTGATATGCAGTTATAGTAGCAGAGCTATACTGAATTCCTGCCCTTAAGATGTTCAACCAGTATGAAGCCTTGGGTCATGGCAAAAATAGAAGAAGCTTCAGTGGGTATGCTCTAACATATTCGGTATAAGACCTCACTGAAGTCTAGTTGGCAGCGTCTGTGCGGCTGCGAGCGGGCGCCTATATATAAATATATATACTTTTGTTTTTTGGAAATTTACTAGAGACCTGAAATTAGTTTCTCTACTAGCTTGGCTTACTTCTGGGCATTCAAATTGGTATTTTCGCGTAAGACTTTGAGCAGCAAAGAATTCTTTGTAACATCAACTAGAACGAAATATTGGTTAAATATGGAAGGACACAGAAACACATGGCAGGGTTTGCCTTTATGTATTTCACACTCAATTTCTTTTTCTAATCTTCATCATAGTGGCATAAATATACGTTTTTTCATTTTCCTTGCTTTAAATAAAAGTTTTCAACTGCGAATATGAAGACTATATTTTTCATTAGAAAACCTCTGCTGTTCTATTTTCATTATAGCACAAATTGATGAAATATAATTATTAATTAATTACTATGGCTGCTGATAAAAATTCATGAAAACATAAGAAAATAATAAATTAAGGTAATTTCTGTGACATCCACTTTGAAGAGCGCGAGTATTAAGCAAAATTATGATAGCTAAATTAAAAATCTGATGAGCAAGAGATACCTGTAAAGAAGAAAACTTTTATGAAAAGTCCCAACAAAAATAATAAAAAATTAAAAAATAATTTAAAAATTAAAATTAATGAGCGACGCCAGCGTCAACGCTTACGGCGAAGCTTTTTGTAGCAACAGCAATTAAACGTTTTCCAATCAAAGCGACAAATTAAATTTTCCGCATGAAAGCATAACGAGGAAATCAAATAGAACGCACCACCGCTAAGGCAGGTTAAACTTTGGTGAACGCAAGCTGGTATACGGACGCATGAAATTATATTATGACAACGTTAATTAAAATTAAATGAGCGCGTTAGATAGCCCACACATTTACACACATACACACACACACAAAACACACGCATAAAGTTCAACTTGCACTGATGGCTGTATTTTAGAATGGACGCAAAGACAGCTAATTGGGTCAGTGATTTTGAAATTGCAAGCACAGACGCTTCTAAGAATGGCACCCGCCGCCACTGCGCTGTGCGGTGTTGCTGCCACTGAAAATTATCTTCAATTACTGCGACTGAAACTGCGTAGTTTGCGCGTTTTAAGATGAGCTGGAGAGGAATATTAATAGTATTTTTTTAAAAAACTGCATGTTTCTAAAGGGATTTCAGCGAGAAAAGTAGCAATTTTTAATAGGAATTAAATTTTCTTCAAAAAAGCTAAGTAAAACTTTGAGTATGTAATGTAACTGGGCTTAATTATATTAGATTATAATGAACTTTCATTCATTTCATTTATTATCTAATTTTTGAATGGAGGAATATATGTTGGTTGGTTAAAGTGGTTGCCGGACCTATTGTGATACCAGTGATTATCCTATTGACCATCAGCCGCCAACCAAACTAGTTTTTGGAGTTTGCAACCATTTTATCTTTGCCTCCTCTATCTCATTGAAATCTCCAAATGTTACCACCCCCTAGAGACTTCAACCTACTCCTCCAAAGTGCGACAAAGGAAGTGCCTTAAAATTTCAGGTTCCTCTTCTTCTTTGCAATCTCTGCAGAATTCGTTATATGGTACGCTTAATTTCTCTACGTGCCTGCTAATGGAATACGTGTATTTCCTGTAAGACGAACTATAACTGCAGATATGTCCTTTCTTTTTAGCTCCGTAAGGTCACGTGATCTTCTTTTGTTCCATTGTCCTAGTCACATTACATTTGTTGAGCAAGGATTTTTAATGAAAATCTTTTGATGATGGCGAAATTAGATCGTTTTACGGTTTTCGATTCTATTGTTATAGATTCCAGGGCTCTTAATGTAGCCTTTCTATTCGATAATATATGAATAATATTTTCCAAAAGCACTATTAAGCCGGGATAATGGACAGCCTCATGTAGGTATAACCGCAAATTCTGTCTGAGAAACACTACTAAAGTCCCTTGAGTAAACACTGCTACAGAATCTGTCATTTAGTTTTGAACCCATCCGTATAAAAATTGAATCGAGTCGTACTTGCTGGTATTACCTTATCCCAATGGTTTGTGTCTAGGATAACTAATATTTTGAAATCTGTTGTGAAGTGAGCGAATGATATATAGTAATCTGACTTTTCTGGTGGCAATATTGAGGTTTTAAACTTTGCAAATTTTTCCTGTCCCCAAGTGTGAATAGAACCACAAAAGACTATATTTAAGGCATTAAAGCGGAGTGAATAGCATTGTTTACTATTGTTCGGAAGCCAAGGCTTGGAGTTCTGGTTCGACTAAGATCCAAAATTATAGAAAATTAATTTTTATAATTTTTTTTAGAATATATTTCTGACATGAAAACCCATCGGACCTTAGAATAAATTGCAGGTTCCCCTATTTGTTGGAGAACATGAAGACGCATTTCATGAATTGGTGAAGGAGTTCGGCTGAAAATCTATTCAGCGGGATACAACGTGCCTATTATTATTAAACTTCCTCTCCCAAAAATTTTCATTTTGCTATATTGAGTTAAGTTTTCTAGAAGAAATTCTTAGTCGGAACAACTTTTTAACTTTGAGTAAGTAAAAAGTGTGGATAAGTTTGGATGTGAATGTGTAACGTCATATGTGGGCTCCCCCTCTATATCTGTCTCTCTTTCTCGCTCTCTCTCACTCCCTCTGCTGTCAACAGTCGCACGAAATGCCAAATGTTAAATTTTCGAAAACTTTTTCGCATGCAATTCTTCAAAAAAGAAACCCTGAAATGGAAGAAATAAAAACTACACAACACAAAATAATTTCAATTCTTTTATCAAAAGTTGAAGAGAGGAGAGTGGAGAGTTTCAAATATGCAACAACTTTGGTCTTACACGTTTTTTAACTTGGTAATGCTCATACGTCATATATACTCATACGGGGATGGGAACAAGAGTTGTCGTGTTGTTTTGTGTGCTGAATTCAGAAAGCGATCGGAAACAAGAAAAAGTGGTAATTAATTTATTTTTCTTCGCAAATAAAAGCAACAAAAAAAAAAGAATTATTATCGTGCATAATAAGCTAAAATGTTGCAAGTGTGAGCGTGTTGTCGGAGTTCGGCAGAACATATGGTAAACATGTGACAAAAAAGTGGGGAAATGAATAGAAATATTTAAAGAGCTACTAACCAAAAGGAGTATTGTAAGACCCGTTCATTGATCAACCACTAATCTGTGGATAATTTGAGGCTGTTTGGCAACCAAAAACTGAGTTTTGGTTGTTGAGTTATTATATTTGTTTTAGGTTAGCAGCAGTTGAAGTTTGTTAAAGTGCTTGCTTTCATTTTAAGCTAAACAGTTTGTGCCCACCAACCGGCAGCATCATCGCTTTAAAAATTCTCATCAAATGCTTTTTTTCAAAAGCTCTGACTAGGCACATTTTGACAGGTTTCACCATAAACTGACTCCCCTTTGCTTGGAAGTGGATTCGGCTCATCTTTAAACCCCCATATAGTCAATTTGTCATTGCATTTCGAGATAATGCGCATAAACCCACGACTCATCACCAGTTGCGATGCCATAGGCGTGTTTCGAAGCTTATTTGGAGGCCGGAATTCCGGCAACGTGGTTCAGGGAGGTGCTGGTCCTTCAGAAAGCTGTAAAAAAACTACCTACACTTCTTCCGTAGAATCCTCAAATGATAAAAGCCGAGTTATTTTTAATATGAAATTATTTAATAAACATTTATTGAACTATATGTGCATACATACATATAAATATAAAATAAACAAGAAAGGGGGCCAAACTACACTCACCAAGATGTTGCTGCTGTGGCTATTGGACAAAAAAGATGAGGTAAGATCGGCAAAAATGGTATTTTAAAGACTTCCACAGAAGGTGAAAATCTAAAACGGGGCTAACAGAACTCTTCCCGTAAATTTAAAGGGACACACAGACAAACAAATCAGCAGCGACATCTCTTGGTGAATGTTGTGGCTGCTGCCCAGGGTTGCGCACCTAAACATATTTCGTTCTCATTTCTCTCGATCAATCGACACGAGCTTTGTTTTAGCGATTGACAAATTGTGTGGGATCCAACGAGAACGTTTTTTTTATAGCCAAATACTGGTGGAATATATTCTATTCCCACTAATGTCTATAGTTCTCTAAATCTTACTATAGGTCACATGACGATATTGACTTATTAATATTCCGGAAGAACAAATGATTTTTGCAGCCCTTCACGAAATTTCTTTTAGATTGCTCTCCAACCTCAACTGATTCATCATCCCATCGAGAAATACTGATTCTGGATAAAGATTCATGACCAAAATTCCAGTAAAGTTCATCGGTGCTCTGCTGTGGGACTCGTAGGGTTTGCTTTCACTTCGCGGAAAGAGGATGATCAGTCCAAAGTAGCAGCTGCAGCAGGAAATTATTTTCTTCTCTGCTTTACTAAGGAATTGTATGATTTGTGTTGCGATGAAAACCAAATCATATGCTGGGTTTCCCTTCGCTAGAGTCTGGTATTGAAGATAGTCGTGTATCAGGCAAAGGCGAGGTCGATCGTCGTAAATGTCTTTGATAAGATGGTCTCATCATGGAAGCTAAATTTTAGAACATTTTATTAAAATACCTCTTTACCTAGCCCGATCTGGAAGTAACCCAGTGCTTCGTTAATAACTGAATTTTTAATAGTAAGTTTACTTTCGCCTGCACTGTACAACAGCATACGTCAATGATCTTCATTCTCTCGCCTATGTTCCACTAAACGCAACGGTGACTCAGCTATATATTTTTGCGAGTACTTCATCCAGTTGATCAGTGGTATTTCCGACTTGAAAGACCGTACAAACTAGCTGCACGTTTTCAATGCCCATCAAAAGCTATTTTTTATATTTATTATGCAATTTTTTTTAGATCGCAGCTTTCAAGCGCGGCTCGGCGTACAACATTTGTGCTGCCAATAGTAGTATAAGATTTCATGTGACACTAGAATTACACAGCTCCACCGACCCATCGACCAGCTAAGTAACGAAATGTGAGGCCACTGTGGCTGCTGTGGCATGGTTGCATGTTAAATGAAGCATGCAGAGTTGCATGCGCTCAATAAGGAAAGGTAACAACGTTGATTATTTGCACAGTGAAGCAGTGAGCACGTTACGCTTTGAATAAGCCATGGGTGTGGGCTCCTTTGCAGCGCGTGTCCTTATATACTCACCACGCTAAAGTGTAGAAATTGCTGATGGCATTTCAATTTATTGTAGACGAGCGCGCAGCAATTGCATAAACGACGGTGTGCTGTATGTGCCGCTCGCTGATGACGATGATGATAATGATGTGGTTGCAGTTAGGGGCAGCACAGGTGGATTGTATGCCACCATATCAGGGGGAGGATATAACAACGAACCGCCTTGCGCAAAGTATACGGGCGTGGCATAATGCCAAATTGAAAGGCAGGAAAAGTGACTTTACTCACAAAATGCCATGAATGCAATGCTTTCCTTTACTTGGCGGTACCAAACGAGAAACGTCAGATGAGGAGAATGAGCATAAAACTGTGGGTGGTCGCTGGCGTTACGCTAAAGGTTGGTGAGCATGGCATAGCATGTGTGCGGTTTTATTAAAGCTGCCACAGCACGTAGTTAGTGGCACAGTTTACAACACAACTCGCATACATGCCGCCAAATGCCCGCAGGTGTGCTGCAATGATTTTATTTCACCATTTTCCCTTCCTCCCCACAATTACATTCGCTGCTTTGTGGCATGTCATTCTATCTTTAAATAGTAATAAAAAAGAAAATAAATTAAAATTAAAAAAACTAAATCAAATGAAAGGTAAAAGTTAAAAAAAAAATAAAAACCACAAAGCACATGTGCCACACACATAGCAACTTGGCTCACAGCGACAGGTGCGCTCAGCTGCGGCGACTTCAGTGTAGTCTTTATGGCAGTCGCATACAACAGTTGTTGTTGTAATAGAAAGTTACACAGTTCGAGCTTGAAGGCGAAAAAGTAACAGCGATGTTCAAAGTAAGTGGGGGAAAAAGTCGCGCGAACTACTTTGAGTCCTGAGGCGTGCCAACATTACTACACTTTCACGGTTTCAGGGTTTCCGGGTAGACTGCGACTCCTCGTTTGCTACAAATCTTTGCGTCCACTGCATTTTTCAGGCAACTATCTACCTGTTTTGCCCTAAATGTGTATACATTGGTGTGATAATGACGTTGCAGCTGGGTAACTGCTGCAAGCTGAAGTTGGCGTGGAACGCTAGCGGCTGTTTCAGTGCGTCGTTCAACTCCCTCTCTGCAATCGGTTTTTTTTTATTTTTCTAATATTTTTCCGCGTACTTTTACAGCATTTTTGCACATCATTGTTTTCTGTGACAATTCTCATTTTACTCTTGACCAGTTAAGTGGTTTATTTCATATACTTATCTCAGTCGAGTTGAGACCAGGAAATAAATTATTGGACTCAGTTGAGAGAAAAAATTATGAAAAATTGAAATAAAACCAATCATTCCAGTGAGACGTAGGTCTATTAAAGTTAGTTTTTTTCTGAACTTAAACCATAAAGACTGGAAAGAGAATTCCCAAATTTGATTAAGCCATAGCTTAAGGAAGTTTGCCTACGAAAATATTGCACAATTTTTCTAAAGGATCTTAATTTCGATGCTAAGAAACAACTCAATTCAATCTCAATTCGATAAATTTATTTTATTATTATCATAATTTTTTTTTTGTAATTAAAAACAACTCATGAGATCTGAAGGCGAACCACACTCAGTGGTGGTGTTCCAGGGTTTTTTTTCTCGGCTGTTCTTCCTCTGAATTCAACTGAGTCGACTTTACCAAGTGTAGATGACCCATAAATAGTCTTAAAATAATATTCAAACCCCTGGGTGTGAGACAGTAGACAATTAGAGCTTAGTTGGTGGTGCCAGCGTGAATCCACTCATCTGCTAAAGTGACTTGAAACCCATATGATATTTGCTGAATTTCCACGGGATAATCTATTAATAGCGTCCTTGACTGTTTCAAATATATGTATGCACGAGAAAGATGATAGATTTTCTTATCAAAAATCCTGCTAATTAGCATTTCAATGGTGCTCACAAACTCTGCTCGGAAATGAGAGTTCTAGTTATTGAGTTTGATGCTGCCTTGGCTATTGGAGTGAACACAGAAGAACACTACTACTGTGTCTACCTCGAATTAAGACCTTGCAGTACAGACACACCAATTATTTTTTTTTTTATTTTTAAGTGTGTCTCTTCTATATGAACTTAATAAATACAGAAGAAGTTAGAAAATTACAAATTTTTCCGAAGTTTGAAAATAAATAACTTTTGAAACAAAACTCACTTAAAATTGCAAAAAAAAATTGTATAAACAATACTTTTGTCCAACACACATTCATATAGTACATAATTTGATATCTAAGCTTGATCACAGATTTCAGAAAAAAATGCATTTTTGAAACCCCTTAAGCAGACTACTGCCTTGACATAAGCAGGCGATGCTCACCAAAAATCAAAACAAATGCTCTAAGTGATTTTTAGCACAAAGAGCAAGTCAAAAATGTGTCACATAATTTTCGTTAACATACTCGCATGTTCATTCGGTTTTGTTTCAGTTTCTTTTGCTTTAAGATCCACAATCATCTAACGTAATTGCACAATTATCGCAGCCATCAAATCTTCACTATAATCTCATTACGATACCACATAACCACCCAAGAAGACCATAAAAATAATAATATATGTAACATACATACTCTTGTGCTTATACTTAGACAAGCGGAGACAATTTGGAAATGGAAATACACTAAGGCAATGCAATGGAATTGCAGCAACAAAAGAAGAGCAAGAAATTGAAACAAAAAGTGGGCAATGCAATGAAAATGATTCTAACGATAATTCACACTTGGCTTAAAGCCATGCCATGATATACAGAGTAACGCAAAAACAATACAAAATACAAGATTATTTTGGAAGACAACGCAGATAACACACACACGAGCCAATAATGTACACTTGCACTGATGACGACGATGCAATTTAGGATTCTGTAAAAACCTTTAAGCAGTGGATTTCTGTAAATGATGTATGGTATTGTCAACACATAAGCTTTGGCACTAAAAGAAAATATATGGAAATTTATTATTTATATTTAAAATAATATAAATATAGAAATTAAAATAAATAAAATAAAATAAAATAATATAAAATAAAATAAAATAAAATAAAATAAAATAAAATAAAATAAAATAAAATAAAATAAAATAAAATAAAATAAAATAAAATAAAATAAAATAACACAAGGTCAAAAAATATTTGTTAAAGACTTATATCTTTCATTTAAATGAAGAAGATGTGAAGATTGCATGAGATAAAGAAAAGCTTAAAAAATCCCATGGTCGTAAGCGTTTTTCTTTTTTGTTTTGCTTGCTGTTTAAATAATAAATCCAAGAAAACCAAAACTCCTATATAAATACTTTGGCTTTGTTCTCAACCAAATGTATTTGATGTGCAGTTTTGTTCTATTTACTTAGGGCTTTAGGTTTAATAACCGCAAAACTAAAAAAACAAATATACAGGATCAATATAATGAAAAATTTGCTGCCACTTTGTTTGGTATTTGCCAAATTGAAGTTAAGGTAATGTGTAAATATTTACTTGGATAACCAAGGAAATGGACTGGAATTAAAATAAACTTTTTTGTGGGTTGACTTCAACTCAAATATGATCGCGTACATATATTTATGTTGTAGTGATCCGATCTAGCTGGTTCCCAGGAAAAATTAAAAATATATCAGCGTAACAAGTTTAATATCTATTAAACAGAGGGACTAATTTGCGTATAAGTAGGCGAATAAGGCTAAATTAACTCAGTTCATCACATTGATTTTATTGCCATTATTTTTATGGATAGACCTCTGCTCCTTCTGGTTCTTACACAAAAACTTTGGGCCAAATTAATGTGCTATTGGAATCGAAACAGTAAACAGGGAAAATCGTCTAAGAAATAAATTCTCCGAAATTAGCCAACACACAATTACTGTCACTCACTTGAGACCAACTCAAATGGAGCGCAGCAAAGTCGACTAACAGAAAGCGTAATTGAAAGAGCAAAAACACAAGCAATTTTCTTTCCATAGAATTTCACTATGTACACATACATACATATTTACACACAATTTTGCTTTACTCATTGATTTTCTGCACATTTAGCTCAATCCTTCGGGTAATATGCTTCCACGAAATCATCAAAGCATTTAAGGGACTCACCTACCATTTCAGGGCAACAGTGCGTATAAGTAATTTTACAGTTCACAGACAGTTTTATACTGATTACCTACTGGTCATTGTTTGAAAGGGAAAGAGAAAGAGAAAGACAGTTCCAGTTGGTCTTTTGTGTATGTAATCAATAAAATAAACAAAAATATTGACAAAGACTTAAGCATTCAGATTTAATTAAAGAAAGTAAAGCGGCGAAATTAAGAGAAACTTGATTGTGGCGATATTTCTTCTGGGATTGTCTAAGCCAGATCCAAGGGAAATGGGCGAAATAAACTAAAAAAATATTAAATTGGGAAACTAAGGTAAAGTAGGTTGGCATAAGTCTTTTTATGTATATATATAAAAAGATCAGACTTGATAATTCCATACATTGATTTGTATAAGGGGTTACTAATAACTACTTCAATCTAAACTAACCTAAGCGGACTTTTTCTTTTCAGTATTACCTATTAAAATTAATTGTAACTTACGATCTTCTCCAAATTGCACTACTATCATGTCGAAAAGAACTGGTATACAACTAGTATGAAGCTAATGCATAATAAGGCAATTGTGAGCACGTAAGGTATCGCCATATTAAAAGTACCAATTGCTTACATTATATATAAATAGATGGAAGATGAACTAATTAGTGCGCAATTGCATACCAGTTCGATTCTAGTTAACAACTAGTATTTTTGTCTGCCGGGAAATATCAGAAAAATATGTGAGGTTTATAGATAATCATTGAACAGCAGTTCTTACGTGTATATAATAAATCATATATATATAAATACATATGTATGTATGTACATATATTCACACAGTATAATTTTAATTAAAAGTCATAAATAATATTTTGCGCTATTTATTTATACGCGTGTGAGTAAAACTTTCAATTTATAAAGTGACTGTAGAGAAAAATTCATTGAGAGCGAGAGGAAGGCGAATGTATTAAAATATTGTGAAGCAAGTTTAATATTTAAATCCGAGATTCTAATTCAAATTTTAAAAATTAGAGCAAAAAAAAAAAAAATGAATTTATCAACAATTTGCTAAATAGCTATTGATAGAAAAAGCGTAGAAATTTCGATTTATAACAAAGAATTTCGAATTTACTAATCGCAAGCTGTGATTGGTAAATCGTTTTGTTTTTTTCTTCTTGGAATCATCATTTATCACATTATGTTGAGTTATTATTATTTTATTGTGAGATTGCAGATTTCAGTATATATTTCCCTTCATTTCCATTGAATACACTACTGCAATAACTCAAAGAGTAATTTTCTTAAATTGATGGTATTAAAGAATTCCTTGCACACTCGACTTTTAACGAGTAACTCAATAATGAATCCAAAAAGAAGAAGAAGAAGAGGTAAATACTTGTTGGAAATTTAAATAAGCACAAAGTCATCTATCAAATGATAAATTTTGCAA
Organism: Ceratitis rosa; assembly: GCA_037013455.1. Taxonomy (NCBI): domain Eukaryota; kingdom Metazoa; phylum Arthropoda; class Insecta; order Diptera; family Tephritidae; genus Ceratitis; species Ceratitis rosa. The sequence goes on from JAWMAG010000041.1 coordinate 4,534,938, forward strand.
TGCGTGTGAGAACGAGCGCCAGCAGAGGCATTTGCCACAAAAAGTAAAAATAAAATTTTTGAAAAGATGCAGCCGTTTGATGGTACTGTTAGCGTTAAGTGTTATTGTAATAATAGGCTTAAATATTGCATTATTTTTCCAGAATAATTTAATCAGCAATATATCTGTAGAAGTGAATTATAATATTTTTATCCACTAAACAACAGGATCTAGCTTATCTTATTTGGTATCTTAAACCAGAGTAGGAAAAAATTCGATCGCAACCAATCAGAATGCCTTGTTCGCTCGTTTCACTCACTCACTCAATCATAGATCGGACGAATACCAAAATCGCGATCGTTCGAAGCAGTGCTCGTTTTGGTTTGTTTCATTCGTTCATGATAGATCGAAGCAAGCAACAAGTATGTCAAGATTGCAATTGATACAGCTGAAAAGGGTCAGCGGCTGTTCGTTCAATCGATGGATATATTAAGAAAGCGGCGCGTGATCTGATTCTTGGAGTAAACGGGCGATCGTAATAAAAAAGAAAAGAAAACCTGTCTTAATGGTACTCCTTGGCAACGAGTTATGTAACATCTTTTGCAAAAATCAGTGAATTATTCCATCACTATTCCTTTTAGGCATTGAATTCTATCTGGCTATACCCTAAATAAAAAAAAAAAGTTCGACTAGACGTTTAGGAGATATCAATGAATAAAATCTTTTTCCTCTACATATGGTTGAAGTTTTTCTTCCAGATTAAAATAAGGCTGACTCAAAAATATATACATTAACCAGAAAAAAGTTATACCTATATGGCCCTATAATGGTATGTTTTGAATACGTCGAATTAATTCGACAAATGGTCGTAAGCATCAAAATATACAAAATTCAGTAAGTCGTGCTTGTATCTGCCCGAAAAAGAGTGAGAAACTACAAACAAATGCGATTCATATTTTTTCGTTCATCTGAAATTGCTTCAAAGTAAACGAAATTTTCGATATTGATGATAATATCATATCTCAGATATGATTTAAAAAATTGGTCAAGAACTTTTACATAGTATTCCTTAATACATTACTCAGTTAAGTTTGATATGTACCCAGAATTCATGGCAGAAGTAGGATTTTGCACCCCGATATCGCACCATCTTCGCTGTCTTTTGTAACGAATTTTCAAGCTAAAATTCCATAAATCCATTCAACAACTCCCATTTTGATCCTCTCTAAACTTCAATTATCACCCCGAGGCATCAGTTTTCAGTCGATATAAGACGGATAGTTTTAAAAAAAAAAATTGTAATTGCTGATTGAAAATTTTTACACATAAACAAATAGAATGAAAGGATATTGACCTATTATACCGTCCAACAAAAAACAACTTTTTTATTGAATCAAATATTTTCAGAAACTAGAACTAAAAAAAAAAAAAATACTCACCCTTTGGACAATATGTGGTTTCAACAATATGATACCACATGCCACATAATACGAGAGTATGGCTTTCTCGCGTCAGAAATTTCCAGGCCGCGCAAGCTCTGGTATTGAGGGTATCAGTTGACCACCGAGATTTTTTTTTGGAGAATACGCGTAGACTGTGTTTAAATGAATTAACTGTTAAATTTTGAGTACTTAAAAACCGACACATTAGTCTAGTTATGTCTGACATACCGCTCAAAATGTGCCAAGAATTGGTCGAAAATTATTTGAATGATATAGTGTTTCATATATAATGCCAAACATTATAATAGAAAGTTAGATTCATGAGCAAAAATTTAACGTTCTCCTTAACCTGAATAACCTTGTAAGATTTCATAAACATTAACTTTTTTAAATAATATTAATTAATAATCAAATTCTATTGGTTTTACGTTAAATTTTATTTAATTTTTTTGTTTTTGGTGAATTATTTATTAGTATTTAACAATGTAGCCTCCTTCCATATTTATTTCCTTCTTCATATTCAGCATTTAGTAAACCTTACTGGACACAATAAATTTCTCACGCTAAAATAATTTATTAATTTCTCAGCCCATTTAGCTGAAAACACGCCTTCATTAGCTTTTTTACATTACTATTTATATTTATTTTTTTATTTATTTATTAATTTTTTTTTTTGTTTCAAAATGACAATCGAAATTGCCCATCTCATTGTTTGGCAATTAATTAAGTTGTCGCCATCATGGTGACTGACACGCCAAATGCTAATGAGTAAATAAAAAGCGGAAATGGGCCAGCAGGTGCTGATGGATGACAAAACAATTGGGAGGATAATATGCTGACAACAACTAAAACAAGAACAACTAAACAACAGCAAAATAAACTGTAACAACAAAAACAACAAGAATAACAACAGCAAAAGAGCTAAAGAGAAAAAAGGTCAACAGTAAAAAGGAGATATTTTTTAATCGCTTCCTTACTTTAGTGAGCTAATATCACCATTTGACCTAGGAAAAAATCTATAAAAAAAATATATTTATTTTCGGCACACCCATTTCTACCGTTACTTTGCACAAAAGCTATTAACCATAATTATGCGGAGCTCTATAGAAATTTTTGGCATACTTTTTTCGACTTAAGCGAGCATCAGATATTTATGCCTTCAAAGCCCTAAAAGCTTTGCTGACGCTGTACGAGTATAGCATTGTCATTGTTATGTAAGGCTTATAGAGCAACAATTTCTAAGCTTTTTTGGTCACTTTGCTTAGTGGTTCATTGACACTTGCCTACATTCAAAAGGTTAATGGAAAGGATTACGATGGCATTTTTTGCAGTTTTTAGTTTTTCACAAAATCCAAATGTACATTTTTATCAGACAGGGCTGGTATAAATATATGCATAGGTACATATGAGTACATATAATTTTCTTTTTTGGATATTTTTTGCCTTTACAATATGAACAAAATTAATTAAAATCACTTTTGTATCATATAATTTCACATAAATACACGAAAATAAGCAAAATTGGCCTAGACTGCATAAACATAATATATACTCGTATACAACCAACCCATCGAATTACTCATTTCACTATACCCCACCTTAATCGCATTTAATTCAATCTCATCTAAGTCCACCTCTTAGATTTTCTGCTATTTAACCAACTAGTTGTTTGCCTAACCCACTACTCATTAGTATTCCGTAGGTTATGTCAGCGTCAGAGTACGCAATCCGAAGCGTTTTGAGCTGCTCGCATTCACTGTGTTATTTTTGTATACACGTACACTTGTGCGTGTGGGCGTGTGTGTGGGTGTATGTGTGACTCTTTTGCCGCTAGTGAACGTGACGACAGAAATCACAAATCCGACAATTCGACCCATTGACCGAAAGTACACAGTTTTCCACTTCACTTACATCACGACTGCTACAAAAACAACAAAATTAAAGTGTGGAGAAAATGAAATCCATTGTGTTGTTGTTGACATTCATATTGAAGAGAAAATCAAATAATCAAAACACCTCAACAGATTTGAAGTTTAGCAAATGTTTTGATTAAATTTTAACAGGTGAAAGTTTTCAGGTGCAAGAAAAGTAAAAAAAATAAATAAATAAATAATAGCAACAAACACAAACTAAGTAAACCGAAAAAGCTAAAAATTAAAAAAAAAACTGGTGCTGAATTTAGCCGCAAAAGTGTTTAGTCACATTTTTTAAGGTAGGTGGCGGGCGGTTGCTAATTTTTTTAAATTTAAATAAAATTATATTTCAACAACTATTTAAGTTAAAGATATTTGCTTCTTACTGTTTTTGAAAAAATTAAAAATTTAACAACATTCAGAAGATATATTTTCTCAGTGCTTTGTGAAGCGATTGATGTATGTTCTGGATGTCTTCGAGGTAGTAAAATTACTTCTTGGAAAAAACCTAAGAGTTATTTCGATTTAAAATATTTTTGCTAAAAATGAGGATGTGTTCAAGATTTTCATAACTTTTATTTTTAAACATGGTAAGATTATGGCACAATTACGAAATTATTACTTTCGGATTTCTCATTCAATTTTCTAAAGAGTTATAGCTTTAAAATCGGCTTGCCATATTGAAAAAAATTACAAAAAACATTTGTCCTTGTACAATAAACGATTTCCTTCTATAGTTTCAACCTAAATATTGTTATATACGTAGCCCTTTAATTACTGAAAATTTTAATTGCATTTAATATTTGCCATGGCGTATGAGCAACGAAATTTAACTTATCTGTGAATATTCGAAATTTGTGCATAATTATAGGCGCAGCAAGATGAGCTTTGATTTTAATGAGTAGTTGTGAGCGAAAAAATATATTTTTTTTTATTATGAGCTTTTCAGTAGTCAATATACAAAAACAAATATATATTTTTAAGCCCAATTTTAATTAAGTGAGTTGATTGAACCGCATATTTTTGTGCAACACATCGTGAATGTTATCGATTCGCGCTGCACAGCTTGACGCCTAGCTGTGTTGTTACGTATTGGTGTTGGGCTACAATTTGATGAATGTTGAAATAATTTAATGTTGCTTGGGTGGTAATATTTTGCATTTTTTTAAATTCTACATTTTTTTCCACCAAAATTTCCCTTTCTTATTATTTAATTTTCAAATGTTTATAGCAAATAAAAAAAAAATAAATAATTTTAAATATAGAATATATCAACTTTGTTATTCTGAGCATTGAGTTTGGCAACTTTTTTTATAGTTTCAAACAATTGTTAGTACCCTCAAGTCACTGATTTACTAAATGTCTTTCGCTGCAGTTAGTATCAGCTTAAAGTGACAATTTAAAACCGTAAATAACAACAACACATACTTGCAATTACCTCTCCCTCCTTCATTCTCATAAATTAGACATTTAATCTCGTCTACCGACCAGCCGTTTACTCGTGTGGCGTTTGTCGAATTTATTTAAATTACTTAATTTGCATTACAATTAATTTGTGCAGACAAACACACGCGCTACATAAAACATGCAAAACAACGAGCGAACATTGCCCACCGTTGACATGTTGCATGTTGTACACCGCATGTGTTGCACGTTGCCACTGTTGCCACTCAACGCTTGTACAGTATATTGTAAATATTTTAATTTTTGCTGAAAATTTCTGTTTTCGTTTTTTTTCCCTCTACTATTTATTTGCTCTTTATTACATTGTAAAGTTTAATGTTGTGTTTTCATCTTTATACGTACTTGTGGGTTTTTTTTCGCTTTTTAATTTTTCATTTCTGCCTGACGCTGTGGTCAATGTAATTATTTCGTTGAACTTATATAACTTTAAATATATAAACCTGCTGTGTTAATGCCGCCTAGTGTATGCCCATTTGCCTCTTTTCGGTTCAATCACTTTTTCCGTGCCTTCATTGCAGCTCTCGTTATTAACTTTAATTAATGTGTGAAATAATTTTATATCGCAGTGATTAAATTTTCATTTCATATTACTGAGCCACATATTCAATTGCTGTGTATATTTTATTCATAGGAATGTCACACAACCTAATTTCCACTTCAGTTTTTGCTGGAAAAAAATAAGTTTTTGTGCGATAAGCCTTTTTTGGCATTTAAGATCGACAGCTCTCATTAATGATTAAAAGCCAGCTTTACTTATAGAAAATTCATTTTAAAGTGGATACCATTTGCACTAAAGCTATTAACAAGTGTTTTGATATAGACTGAAAGGTCATTTAAGAGTATTATCCGGAACCCAAGTGATATTCACTGTGTTCTTTCAGCGACTTTAAGTTGATACACTTAACTGCCCTAATTGCCACCAAAAACCTAATGGATCTTCATGTTAAGGTGCTTGCCCATTTAACAGATTTTCGATTGCCACCAAATTCTGTTTGGAAGATAGAAATGATTGTGTCATTGAGCTTGAAGCTGCCTTCGTTATTGGAAGAAGAACCGTGCTCTTATGACTGCCTCGCATTTAGACCCATCAGTAAAGATATGGACTTGACTTCCGAACATTTTTCCCCTGTTAGAAAGGGCAGAAGGTTTCTATTTCTTGGTCACATTTTACATTTAACTCATCAATTCTTCTGTTGTCGATTAATACAAGCAAATATTCTTTTAAATGATTTAGCCTAGATTTAGTTGAAAGGCCACCATACAGGCCCATAGATGATACTTTTAAGGATCCCTTCAGCTTTAGCCCATATTCGCTAATCAAACTACCGTGTGAAGTTGACAAAACAGAACTCGTTTGATGGTACGTCCGAAGCTGGGCGTGTCCACTTGTGTCCATGCCTGTCGGTACGCCGTACTGTCCAGCTGATCTGGTACTTGATGCTGAGGGCACTCCTTGTAGTCAAGTTTTCCCTTCCTAATGTGCCTAGGTAGAGGCTCGGCTTCAAGTATGTGTCAGTTAGAGTGCACTCCAGTAGAAATTGCTTATACAGCAAAGTATTATGCGCCTTAATTCGTTGCATAGATGCTCCGGCGATTTCAGGAGGTTTCCTGTCACGGTCCTGAGGGCGGTTTTCTGGCAGGCTTTTAGCTTATTCATTTGCGTCTCGTTGTGCACCGGCATTTTAATCGAAGCAACATACTTTACGATCAGCCGGCCGTTTGCCTTGTATGTTGCTATCAAAGTTGTCCTTTCTCTGGTGCTCCTGGCTAAATTTTTAAGGATTTTGTTTCGGCTTTGTAATATTGTGGCAATTGCAGTCATATGCGGAGTGAAGGAGTGCTTTTTGTTAAATGTGACTCGCAGTTACATCGAGTACCAGCTGATGAAAATGGTAACCGGCAGCTTAACCCCATTTAGGTCAAGAAATAACATTATGCAAAAAGTCGATGCTATATTATTCAAGGCACCGTCAATATCCATAGAAGCTCTTAAGTTTTACCCTTTAACAGTTATTGTATTCGACGACTTGCCTAAAGGTGAAACTGGAAAATGTGTACCTATGAATAAATCAAGACTTTCCTCTGCTCGTATCGTCCAAGTCCCGGCGAACCTTTGTAATTAATATGGTTGAGGGCCAGGAGTGTTTTAGAGTACTTTTCTGAGCCCCTCTCTTCTGACACTGTTTCCACTGTACTGTAAATGTCTCTCCAATAGTTTCTCTCTGCCTTTCTGAGAGTCTTTTTATAGTCCTTAAATGATAGTTTATAGTGGATTCAAAGATGTATCCAAATAGCTAATGGATTTGTATGAGGAGTTCATATTTGATGCCAGAAGTCTTTTTTCTGAGTCCTTGGGGTACTTTGAATTTGAGAACATAATTTTCAAAATAAATACTAAAGCTTTTGGACTCTAATTATCCTTTAGAGGTTATTCATTTTTATACTGTTATCCTTAACAGTTTAAGAACTGCACCTTAAGCCACCACTTAACTTGTTCCTTTACAAAAACTTCTTTGAGTAGTTTTTTCCATCAAAAACTATATGAATGGCCATGTGCGTGTGCAAAGGTAATTTATTAAATATTGTGATTGTGGTTTTTTGGCAAGAATTTAATTGCTTAAAATAGCAATGTTGTCAAAACTATTCATGTGCGTGTGTGTATAAAAAGACAGAAGACACAGTTAGAAACTCAAAAGGAACAACCACATATATATATATATATATAAATATACGAAATAACACATGAACACGAGAACATTAATTTGTGGTTAATTATGGGCGCGTCGAGGCAAATGCGTGTGGTCTCTATTTCTGTGGTGGAGTTGATTTTTTTTTTTTTGGAAGCTAACCACTTGATTAAGTTTTGCTAATTGATTTTGTGAATAAAAAAAGAAAACTGTTAATTTTACTATTGTATTATGATATGGTAAATAGAATGAAAGGCAGTAAGAGAAAAAAAATTTTTTTTTGAAGTCGTCATTCTCTTATGAGAGCGAGCACTAGTATATTATATAATGAAAGAGATTTTTTTTCCAACCTCAGTTTTGTACTTTTGCAAGCAAATACATTTAATTTATTTTTTGTTTATATATGTACATACTTTATTGCTATAATTCTTACGAATATTGCTTGTGTTTATCATTTAAATGCGTCAACAATTGTTATTGAGACTTAATAAAACAAATAATTAATTTAATACATTAGTTCACACAGGTTGACATACATATATGGAAATATCAAAAACCTATACCCTGATTATTATTTTCATTATTATTATTATTATTATTATTATTATTATTATTATTTTCAATGTGCCAACTTATATAGAATATAAACAAATCATACTAATTTTTGTTAATCTGTCGGTGATTCTTTTCCCGTAAAGAAGCCATTGCTTATATCTCGAGCAAATCGAACTTAATTTCAGGAATCTGATACATTTTCAGGGAACAAAAGTATTCCATTTAGATATATCATTAAAAACTATAAGGAATCATGAATATAATAAATGCTTTTTCAAATAGATCGATCTATTTCCTATCAAAAAGGAAAACCATCGAACAAAAATCATAGTTTTGCATATAGACCAGTCTCTAGTCCACTTTCCGAACCCTTTCAAGTCTAGTCAATCGAATGTCGATAACTTTGCGAGATATGTGGATCCTTGCAACCAACTAGAAGATTTTTCTATATATTTTTTTTTTTAATGTGGAATATTTTTCTCAAAGCAGTTACATAAGAAACTAATGATATTAAAAACCCAAATTCTCATAAAAATGTTCGTTAATACGTTTATAACTCGAAATCAGGAAAAAATAGTGTAAAAAAAATAATTTTATATGCAGATTTGACACATTTTTTACTTTGCATAATAACCTTCACAGAAACTGTTATTATTTATTTTTTATATAATTTTTTTTTTATATAATATGCAGTGCAAATAATCAAGGAAAATCACTCAATCATAAAAAAGAATTTTTTGCATAAAATATTTGCATAAGTAAATATTTGACTAAATGTGTGCATAATTAAGCAGTAAATTACAAAAAAAAAGTATTTTGAGTGTTATTGTTATAAAAAGAAATTGTTCATTAACGATTTTTTTTGCTAAGAAGAGCTATTCAAATATATTTATTTATATTGAAATATATAAGACTGCTTTATATCATTACCAAAAAGACAAATCAAAAAATGTATTTTTAATAATAATGTCCAATAAATAAAACCAATTAATTCTTTACTGATGTGGCTTAGTACATTTAGCATTATTATTATTATTGATTATTATTATTATTGATTATTATTATTATTGATTATTAGATTGATTCAAAATTTACTTAAAACTTATCCAATCAAGTTTTCCGAAGAAGGTCATATGGGCAAGTCTTTCTCATGGAAAAGAAACAACAAATTTTGAAAGAAAGTAACAATTTTATTGGAGAGGGTAAGAAATATTTGTATTTCAATTACCATAAAAACTTTCGCCTTCACGAGTTTTCCCAATTTAACTTAAATGAATACTTTTTAATAACAAAAAAATAGTTCATTCACATTTTATTTATTAATTCTGAGTTCAATTTTAGTTGACTTATTTCATTTGTTTTCTATAATTTGAACCAAATTTTCAGGTTGATATTAATTTTAAAAACGAATTTATTTGAAGTCGCAAATTTTATTCTTCAATTTTGAGAATATTTATTACTATTAAATATAATTAGAATACACAACACAATTGCATTGCAACCAAACTAAATGTGACACCAAAAGCACATAATCACAGCAGAAATAAAATGAAATTTGAACCTAAAACTACCAAGATTCACTAGCACCTCAGGCCAAACAAGTTAATAGGTTTCTGTTGCAAACATGAATTATGTTGCAATACAAAAGAAGCTACCAACACACAGGCATGAGAAAGAAGCAAAATAAGACTACGTCGTTGTTCAAGCCACAAAAAGTCATTAGCAACTAAAAAGCATGCATTCAAGGCAAATGAAGCAAACTGTAGCAACAGGTGAGTAGGGAAAAGCACTATTTTGTTACATAAGTATTTATTACTCATATATACATACACACATTGCACTTTATGGTATTTCTGTATTACATCTAACAAATGGAGCGGGGAAAATTTTATGAAATTTATCATAATATTCACAGACTGTCTGTGCGAAGTAAATGTGGCGTTTATGCGCTTTATGGTCGATGTGGCACACATGATAAGCACTTCAAGTATGCACTTACGAGTATATTTAAATTTGTTAGTGTGTGTGCAAATACAAATTAAGCCTCGAGAGTAAGCAGAGAAGCAATCGCAATAAACATAAACAATTACTTGGTTATATGTACGAATAAACCAAACTATTCATATAGCGAGCACGATGGTATGATTGTGATTAACAAAAAAAAAAAAAAAAACAAACAACTTATGTTCTGAGACAGTTCCATAAAACTAAAGCCCAAAAATAAATTTATTAATAGTTCTGAGGCTTTTGCGTTAAATATTGGAACGAGTTTCATATTTAGAATTAAATCTCATTAAGTTTGTTATGGAGGTATTTTATAAATGTTGGAATAAAACTAAATATTTTTTCTGTTCGAAATTCAAAATCAAATGAAGTCATCAAAAAAAATTGCCTAACTTCGTTAATATCATATGAGATATATAATATAATTTCAACTTTTATTTTAAAAAGGCCTCTCTTTTTGCGTGATTGATTTAAATTTCGTATAGAAGTTGTGCCTTTGACTTTTATGTTTCAATTTAATTCCTTTTTCGATTACTTTTATTGAATTTTTTTTTTGTTTGTTTTAAAAAACTGGAGTGTGAGTGATAGAATTGAAGCGTAAGACATTATTTTCTTTATATACTCTTATATTTATAGAAAATACTTATATATACATTAAAGTTTATTTTTATAATTTTTAATTATTGATTAAATCGTATCTATCTGCGACATGCATGTCACCTGGCCATCATAAATATATATTTATTATATATATATATGTATATATATCAATATATCTATATTTTTCCGTTTTTTTGGGTTCAACGAGCAACTGCTGTTCGTTTCTTCTTCTTCTCCGAAATGCATAACTTCAGATAACAAATAGTCGGCCGACGTGGCGTATGAGTGACATTTATTGTTATTCGCATTACCTTGTGGTTGAGTGAAGAGTCTATTTATTTTTAAACTCAGTTGTCAGTCACAGACGTAAAAATCGAATATGTTTTCATTTCAGTCAGCTCCTCAATAATGCAAGTTTGCTTTTCGTTTTATCGTTTCTTTTCGAGGGTTTTCTTTGGTTATTTAAAACCACTTCAATACCTTTATATGGGTATGTACATACCATATATGCCTACAAATGCATATGCCAAACCCAAATCATATCTTTTATTTAATACATATAATATGACACCTAAAATAAATGTTCATTTCTTGTAAATTTTAAAAATAAAAAAAAACATTTAATTCCATTCTATTGTTTTATTTTTGTTTTCTATTTATTTATTGAAATAAAATATTCTTTTGTTTTGCTTAGTAAATTTCCACATTATGAATGCTCTATTTGCAGACTTCTATTTATATACACATACATACATATTAATATTTTGATATGTTTGACCTAAATTTAAATGAAAACAAAAAAATAGCAGATTTTCCTCCGATAATATTTGTTTGAATTTACATTTGAGGTGTAAAATAAATTTTTATTTGATTTCATTTAAATCACCATGACCTTTTTATGCATAAAAATTACAATATTCAGCATTATTCTGAAGTAAGGGGGAGTTGTCAAGAACGAAGATGAGTATGTCCTTATGACATCTACTACTGAGGCCGTCAAAATATTTTTTTTAATATATCGTTGATTTATTAGCACCTGGACCATAACCATGAGGCCGTCCCGCCAGGTTGTGAAAATTGTGCTTGGAGTCTTCAACGCTTGGGTGATCAAAAATGATATCTTCGGCTTAACTGTCGAAAAATACAGCAGCCACAACTAAACTTTCCTTTATGTAACTGTCTCAGGCCTACAGGTAGTCTTATATGAAGATGTTAATTATTTAGGTGGAACTCGCCAGACATTTTTTCATTAATAAAGTAGTTCTTGTTATATAAAGTTTGTCTTAAATTTTGAGCAATATATTCTTTCAGTAACCATCGAATGCCTAAATAAATGATATGTTAGCTAAAAATAAACTTGTTTTTGCATACAAATAAATCTGGAACGTGTCTAAGATTTGAATATTACCTCTATGTAGCCTACTTTTCGGCGCTCGCCTTGTTCTGATATAAAGCAAAAATACATACTCATATATATATAAAACTTTATACATATATTTATTATATTGAATATATGTAGCCATAAGCGTGCACGAAATTAATATTCTACGTAATACTCATCGAGAATATGAATATAGCAATAAGCAAATATAATTGCACAATATGTTTACTTAAGGAAATGAGTATAAATAAGATTAAAGAAATTCCAATTTATGGTTAGATATGCTTGAGAGACACAAGCAAAGCATTAAATAGATTAATTTTCCAAAAATAATTTCTTAAAATTTTTCTTTGATTTTGTTTTAATGGCCAAAGGCATCGCTTCGTTCATTAGGCTTACATATGTTATATGCACAAGAAATTTTTTCAATTTGTATTTACACATGAATTAGGAAATATGCCACAGAGGCACAGAAGTTAATGAACTCGAGTTGGCACATAAAAGAAACAAAAAGCAAAAAAAATTAGCACTCTTTTTCAAAGGATAATGACATTTTTGATATATATTTTTAAATTAAATTTCTATTTATTGCTTATTTTGCCCAAGGGCAAAAGGATTTTGTGACGTACTTTGGCTATATATAAAATGATTAAAAAAATTTCATAGGAACAACCTTCGATCTAAGCATTCTTATTTTTTTCTATATGCGCAAATTATTCTTTCGCCTATTTATTTATTTAAATTTATTTAATTTTTTTTTACATTATTTTACTATTATTATTTTTTTTATTTTTTATTTAAATTACTCCATTTATTTATTTTTATTTCATGTTATTTTATTTATTTAATTTTATTTTAATTTAATTTTATTTATTTTATTTATTTTTTATTTTTTATTTTATTTTATTTTATTTTACACGGGATACTTCTTAAGGTGTTCGTTTTCAACCCCCAGTTGGATGGATGGACTTGTTTTTGAGCTGGCGCCGAGGTGCTAAGTCTCCACCATAAACAAAGCCATTTGTGAAAAGAATCACTCAGCTCAGCACCATATGTGAAGGTTCAAAGTTTGATGACAAAGCCAACTTGGAAGTCTTCTCTCAAGAAATATCCACCGGTGACTCGTTCAGGTATTCGACCATTCCAGTTCTTATCTGGAAAAGGTTGCTGCAACCAAGGCAGCATTTACTGATACAGTTTTGCGAACCATAGAACTTTGAGCTGCGCGGGTTATACAGTGACATCGATATAGTTCAGCGAATGATTGAAAGCGCTCCAGCTTTGAAGTTACACGATGCAGTATTCGGCGGTGGAAGCAGAGAAAGAGAAGGACCCCCACTCCGTTTGAATGATCAGGTGTAGAGTGAGCTGGTTTCAGTTGGTATTTCTAACTGGCGCCAAATAACGAAGGGAAGCAATGAATGCCGTGCTAAAGTGGATTTGGCTATAGTCGCATGAACGGTACCAAAGTCTACAGAGAAGAAGAAAAAGAATATTTCTTAAAATTCCCAAAACTTAAAGAATAAGCCGGCATCAGCATTATGAAAATGTAGCCAAGTGGGCATCACACTTCTGAATTTATTTACTTTTTTCTCATACTTCAAAGTTCAATCGTATTTAATCAAACGTTGCCAATTCACCCCAAATGAAATCAAACACAAACATACCTTGTCATGCATTGATGTTAACTTTCACTCAAAGTAGTTATTGAGTAAAATAAACATAAGCAACATCAATGTATTTGGAATCTGCGCTGGGGCCTGCTCCCTTGTGAACGAACTAAATCAGAATAAGTGAACTGAAGTAGATGAGACGTTGTTAAGGATTGTAGACATTGCCCTTGGTTTATCAACTGTGGCAAACACGAGCTTCTTCAATTCATTCCCATTACACATATTCATACATATATTTATTACCATAGTGCGGGCATGTGACAAAGGCATACGGCATATGAAGTTCGTTAGCAGTTGCTAATTTATTATGCCAACGGGCAGATTTTACGCCCCAACAAGCATAACTTGTGCATGAAGTCGTAAGTATGTATGTATGTAATCATAGGCATACTTCATGCATACAATGGCATAGAAAAATCGTCGACGTTGCTCTCTAGTTCTCTTACAAGAGTGATATATGTTGATTTTTGTTTGTCAGTTTTACTCTTTTTCGTCCACGTCATTACTGCAACAATTCGACAAATTCTTGCTATCCTTCATCGTTTTCTTACCTACATGTTATATATCGTAATTCTGTTAGCCTACAGCTACTAATCATTAACGATTGGTCGACAAAAATCGAAAGCTTTGTATTTACCGAATAACGATTCGATTTTGTTTCAGTTTTTTCTATCATTTTCTATATTTTTCTTTATTCCATTTTTATTATTTATTTTATTTAGTTTTTTATTTAATTTAATTTAATTTTTTATTCTATTATATTTTTTATTTAATCGTATTTTTTAGCTTATTTTATTTTATTTTATTTCTTATTTTTTCATTTTCATTTTATTTCTTTCTATTATATTTTATTTTATTTTATTTTTTTTATTTTTTTTATATTATTTTATTTTATTTTTTTTATATTGTTTTAATTTATTTTATTTTATTTTATTTTATTTTATTTTATTTTATTTTATTTTATTTTATTTTATTTTATTTTATTTTATTTTATTTTATTTTATTTTATTTTATTTTATTTTATTTTATTTTAATTTATTTAACTTAATATAATTTTATTTATTATTTTTTATTTATTTCATTTAATTTCTAAATTTTTTATTTCCTTTTTATTTTTCATTTTATTTTTTTCTATAGAAAATCTCTGCGTTGTTTCGACGCTTTTTATATTGTCAAAACGTGACTAAGTATATAATGGTAATCCCTCAAAGCCAAAGGAAACAAGAGTTTAGCAATGCGGAAAACTTTTAAACCACAACAACATTTGCGACAGCTGTCACATGACTTAAACGGAAATTTTTTCGTTGAGTTTATGCGACAGGGGAAACGGAAATACTTAAAAAATGCACAAAAGTCTAGTGCAAACTTTAAGTCTAATATTCAGCAGAATAATAAAAGTATATATGTTTATGCACATACGTATGTACCTATGTATTTGTTCACACATATGTTTGCTTATTTGGCTAACAGGACACGAGAGTGGCTTATGAAAGCAAATGTGCCGGCCTGCCGTGTATACATAGTATATATGTTTTTATAAATATGTATAATATATATGAGGAAATATATACAGTTTGTTTAGATTATTATTTGTGTCATTGTCTGGTCATTCGTTGACATTGGCTCAACGCCAGCGAATATTTTCAAATAAATACACGAAAAAAAACAGGCCCACCTTGGAAAAATGTACACAAAAGACTTGCTTTTATAAACTTACTACAAATAGACGAGCGTACAGGTGTTCCATTTTCTCTCAATGTTAAAGACTTCAAATATTGTACATTCACTTTCCGTCACTCTTGTGGGCTGACACACACACACCCATATCGGCACCTCATTCACTTTGGACACTTTGTGTATAGAGCATTCCTTTATGTTTGACATTATTCCTCTTGCCGCGCTGTGTGTGTGCGAGGCCACCACATCAACTTGGCAGCAAAATGTTCAAATATAGGGCAATTTAATATACGTGAGAGTTTTTTACCCAGCACTTGTATGTTGGTGTGTTGGTTTGTGAAAATGACTGACAGTGTCCCAGATGTTAAGAATTTTTTGAGTTGTTTATTTTTTCGCTAATTTTTTTCGTTGGCAACTTTTTCCTCGATTCATTTCTCACACACACTCAACCTGAATTGGCCTGTCTGTAGAACATCCTGTATCTCACACTTCAATCACTACATGCCGTTGCCCAGCTTCCTTTTGCCACCGTTGTGGCCAACTCAACTCAGCTTGTTGTGTTATACTTTTGATGCTTTATGGCGTTTTTATGAATGAAGCGAAACAATATGCATATGTAGTGGTGTGTGTATTTTTGACTTTTCCGCTTTTCCTTTACTCCATTTAACTTTCTTCTTTCATTCTTTTGTTCTTGTCCTACATAGTGCATATGTGCTTAGCTTAAATGTTTAAATATACTAAAAAATATTTAATGGCTTTATTTAACATGATTATGGTTATATTTAGCCACAAGCCAAACCAGAATTGTTTGCTCATTTGAGCAGTTTGTAATTTTGGCGTAGCTCGCATGGTAAAAAAGTCATAAAAGTTAATGTATTCTCAAATTTCTATGCCGAAGGGGCAGCGATATTCTCATAAAGATTAGAAATTTTGATTAGAATATTATTTATTATTTTTTTTTATTCTTCCTCTCTAACCGGAAAAACGAAAAATAATGTGATGAAATTTTCCTTAAATGAAAAATATATATAAAATATCGAAACCTGTTATAATTTTTTAAACCAATTCAACATTAAGTTCAAATGATCGATTAATTGAAACTCTGTATTGAGGTTACGTAAAAATCAGACACCATCAAATGTCAGTAAGCCTCAATGCATGCAGTTAATGAGGTTAAGGGGTGGCATTTCATTAATGCGCCCTCATGCGTATTTGTATATACACATACTTGAAAATGTGAGCAGGTAAACATATATGCATGTATGTATATCGGAGGGTATATGGGGCCAATACACATTCGCTCATACATACATCTTCATAGTTGGTATAATTGAAATCAAATGTGATCTATTATACCACAATCTATTTTTTTATATATAAATATATTTGAGTCAATAAAAAATAGAAGTTTATAATTTTTTTTAAGTTTATTTATAATATTTATATTAAAAAGTAACATATTTTTCATTTTAAAAGTTAACAAAGTATTTCAAAATATAATTTTTGCTTATATAACTTCGTCATTCCATATTAAGTACAAATCAAATCCCTTATTTCTAATAACTAGCGATAGTCGAGATCTTTTAGCGCAAATTGCTCTGATGTCTTCTCGTTCTTGACTGCTCCCTTCTTTCGTTAGTTGTTCATTTGGATTTTTACATTGTCTAGGAACGCAGCAAAATTTCGCTTTACTTTTGCTATCAGTTTTGCCTTTCAACTTTTATTTTCAATTTTTAATTTCAGCTTAGTTTTTCGAAGGACGGAGTGGCTACTCTAATAACCGCCATAATTTGTTTCTAAAGTCCAATGCTCATCAAAAGAAATATCTTTAAGCTCATTGAAGAAATCGGAGTATATGTCAAACTGGTATGATGTGTCTCTCAAATCCGTTTCTATGTCTCTATAGTTATCCATTTCAAACTCAATTGTGTCTATATAGTCTGGCAAATCTTCGGATGATCTAGTGATGACGGTTGTTTCTTTTGTTTGAGTTTCTTTGTTGTCATCTTTTAAACCTTCTTGAATTTTTATTTCTTCTGAAGTTGTTTGTTCTAAATCGAGGGTTGTGTCACCTATCGAAATTTGAGCAAATTTTTCTCTCAATAGCTCCATCTCTTTATTAAACTCCTCTTGGCTTTCATTCTCAGCAGCGGTCTCGCCGTGGCAATCGATTTCGCTTGCGTTGTCGGATTGGTCCCAACTTTCGTTGGCGGTTCCATTTTGAATTTCGAGTTCATTGTCGTCCATTTCAAACTCCATTTCATATCTGCAGCGTTTCCTTAAATCTTTTACTTTATGAATAAAAAAGTCTCCACTTCGAAGATTGCAATAGGAGTCTTGCAACTCATTTGATATGATGTTCTTTAATAATTGTGGACGGTGGATATTGTGTCTGAGACGCTTTGGTTCCGCATAACAAAAAACTGCGTTAGTTTTTAAGGTCTCCATGGCTTTTCGAATAATTTGAATTAAAATTGTTTGCTCCTGGGATGCTTTAAGTGACTGCGTGTTCAAATCGTAATGATAAATATGCCCTCTACGGCGTTCTTATATACATTCTTCTCTTAATTTTCTGCTCTCCTCCCTCTCTCTTTCTCTCTCTCTCTATTCTATTACTATCTCTCTCTCTCTATTGAGTAGACCGCTAGTGAGAACAAAGCAGATATTATAGTTGAGTTGAGTAGTCTAGTAAACAAAAGCCGGGATGTGTTTCTGTTGAACGTCGCCAAAATAATCTCCTACAGAATTATACATTTCTCAGAACGAACAACGAAAAGTACAAACCCTTTTTACAGAACAAAGAGAAATAAAATTATTTAAATAAGTAAAAATACCGAGAATTAGAACTAGAAATAGTTGAATTGTTGTCATAATTTGATTATTCACACTTACATAGGAAAAAATTGTGGGTTTAAATTGTAATATAATTAAGATAAAATTTTTCAAATACCATGGTTTGTAGTGTTTGGGTTTGGTTCGTCGAGAGTGGACTTTACTATTCAGTTGTCAATAATTGAAGTTAATAAGTCTTAATTAATCGAAAGGGGGAAATATTAATCGAAATCATGAAGAAAGGAGTCTCACGGAAAAAGAGAAAGATAGACAATTCTTTAAACCACACAATCAATATACCTATATTGCTCTGCGCGCGTTATTTGCACAATATTTAATGTACATATGTATTTATACTGCCATTCAAAAGGACCGGGTTCAAATCCTGGTACGACCAACATCCAAAAGTAATAGAAAATTAATTTAATTTAAAAATTATGATTAACTTTCTAATTGCGGTCGTCCTTGGTCCCTTGGTTGGTCCATTTGTTGGAAAAACATCAAGACGCAAACCACAAAATTGGAGGAAGAGCTCGGCCGGAAATCGCTTAAGCGGTTACAAATATATATATATATTTACATATTTCATTTACATTTTAAAATACAAAATTATATCTTTTAAACGCGTTGAAGTTAAAGCAACCACGAAATATATAATACCTACCTTTTTAAATATTTTGTTTAACTTGTTTTATTTTATGTTATTTTATTTTTTTTTTTAAATTATTTCCTATTTTCATTATCTTAATTGATTTTGTTTTATTTTATTTTATTTTATTTTATTTTATTTTATTTTATTTTATTTTATTTTATTTTATTTTATTTTATTTTATTTTATTTTATTTCATTTTATTTTATTTTATTTTATTTTATTTTATTTTATTTTATTATATTTTATTAAGTTAAATTTAATTTTTCTTTTATTTTTTATAATTTAATATTAGTTTTTATTTAATTTACTTTTACTTTATTCAATTTAATTACATATAATTTGATTTAATCTAATTTTGTTAATTTTAATGTTTTGTTTTATTTAATTTTATTTTCCTTTCTTTTTTTTTTTTATTAAATTTAAGTTTCTGCTTCACTTATTCACTTATTCATACATATCTATATATGTTTACTATATACTCATAGCTTTAATATAAACAATAAACATAAACTAAACAGCTAAATAAATGAACAAATCTGTGAATTATAAATACAACATATATATATATATTATAAATACAACAACGTATGTACGTATGTATACACATGTTATTTGGATTTAATTACAAATTATTAATTACTATGTAAATGAAATTATTTTAGTACCTCAAGGCCTGCTTAAGGCACGCAAATCGTAGAGATTAGCAAATTAATTAACTCAACAATGACAAGTCTACATACGTGTATATTTGCTGTATTTATTTGCGAGAGTTGAAATGAATTTATTTTTGAATAGTTACCGGTAGAAAAAACTATGGAAAGTACACAGGTGTTAGCAAGTACAGTTATTTTATTATCATAACAGTTAACTCATTAAAATAAATTAATCAGTTTTAGTATTGTATTTTTTACACACACGCAAACAAATTAAATTAAAATTAAATAAATGGTAGAAGTTGAGATTGGATTTTTTCCACAAGTGAATAGCTAATAATTATGTACGTATGTACTTTCATTGATTTTTTTTTGTTAATTCAATTTATATAATCACAAATAAGTTAAAGCAAATTAGTACTCATTTCACTTGCATAAATAAAATTATACCTAATGACTTTATGTATGCGGCAATTATTATGAATTAATTAAAAAAAAATTAAAGCAAACGTAAAAATATTATTTTAACAGTGTTTGCTAATTAGAAAATGTTTTTATATGAATTAGTTAATATTAGCATTTAATTGCCAAATACTATTAAAATAATAAATGAGTTTAATTTTTAATTGGTTATTCAACCATATTATTTGAAAATTTTTTTTATAATATTTATTTAAGCCTTTATTTGAAAAATATATTAATCTTTACACTTACCCTTTAGAGAGTTAGCCAGTGTAGTGGTGATGGTGATGGTGACTGCAATGGTTATGAGAGAAAGTTTGTAATATTTTTGAGCAAAATATATTTAAATAAAAAATTTTATAATTTAAGAAATCATAAAGCAACCGAAACTATCACCTTATTGAAGTAAACTTTTGGTAAGCGTATTATCTCGCGTCGATGGCCTTTGGTGTGGTCTCCAAGATGGTGTGATTCAACACCGCTAGTCTATTACCTTAAGTCGCTTATCTACGCAGATAAGTTCAAGACAATAGACGTAATTAAAAAAAATTTCGGCATGTTATTCATATATATTATATTCAGCTCATTTGCTGGAATTTATTCGAGCCATCCGTGTTGGACACTTAGCTGAAATAATTTTTCACTGTATTATCATTCGTAGTTTTATATCAAGGCCGACGTATAAGTAATCTTTCCATCGGCTGCGGTGCTCTCCGTTCCCATCCCAAGGCCGCCTCATCGGATGTCGACATCGTCCACGCCTCTGCTCCATATAGCAGGCCGAGAATGATGAGGGACTTATAGAGTTTGGTTTTCGTTCATCAAGATAGGACTCATTTATTCGGCTATGATCGCATACATGATACATACGTCAATATAAAAGACGAAGAAGAAGCAGTTTTTCAAAAAACCTTGGCTTTTTTATACTGAAAGAATATTTTTTTTATGCTGCCACTGGAATTAATGAAATCAAATCATTTTGAATAAAGAAAACATTTATTTAAAATTTTAACCTGAATTATTTAGTAAATTAGTACAGTTCTGTGCAAAGTTCTTGATTCTAAAGACCAAAAGACAAAATAGTGAAAATCTCTTTTCAACCAACAACTTTTAATAAACAAATATAATATTTTGGACGCTGTAAATTATTCTGATACAAGAATAGGCACATTCACATACAGATATGTATACCCAGACAACTTGAAACACAAAACACTCTTAACAAAGTTCGTTGACTACTTTTCCGACTCCTTCAACTTCTTCTTACCAACTACTTTATTCCGACAATTTTTTGTGCTTATTTCTCATTTGTTGTTACTAACTGTTGTTTTTGGTGCAAAAGTTTCCACTACATTGCCCCTTGACGCTTGCAGCTGCTGCAATTGTCAGCTATTCGTCAGAAAGTTATTATAAACTTGTGATCGCAGATAAACGAGATGCCATGAAGGAAGAAGATGCTGCTGAAGTATAAAATCGAGTTGAGTGGGTTGAGGAAAGAAATAACTTTTTATAAAGTATCTAAAGAGTATCTGACTTTTTCAACTTTTTTCTGTAGATTTAAGAGTTGAGAAAATCTGTTGCACGTCTGCTGTAAAATGCACAGAAACATAAATGTCCGTTTGAGCACTAAGCGAAATGTAACATGAAAAACTGCTATTTACAAGTAAATAGTAGAGAGATGATGTAAGGTAAAAACATCTTCGAAGACAAAACTTAATATTAGTTACTTGAGTAGTGCTGCCGCTGTTTAGCGTAGAAAACACTGCTTCCGCTGGAAGGTGGGTACAGCAGCGATTTTGGTCCAAAGCTGTTGTGCTTCCATCAACATTTGTTAATAATGTTGGTGTCGGGTTTGGATTTGTAGGAATGGAGTCTACAGAGTCAGGTCGGGCTCTTTGTTTGCTATGGGTGAATGCTGAATACCGGTAACGACGTGCGAAGAGAGTTTGTGAAGGTGTTGACACACCCTCTCTAAATGGCGTTTAAGGACTGTCGGAAACTCATCCTGTTCAGAGGTTCTGTGACAAAGTGCTAAACTAAGTCCATAAATATTGTTTTCCTTATATTCCTTTAGGGGTTAAACAGCTTAAAACAGAAATATACAAGGATGATGACAAAGGGAATATACGTGAAATCGGCAGCTTTATTGTTATGGTTCTCAAGGTGGTATACTGACTGGTTTGTAGCACTTTCATCTGAGTTTATGTGATTCGCAGGGAATTCAAATCGGTGAATCATGGTTTATAGACAAACGGCCGTTTGCATTGTACGTTAAGGTTAACGTTCTTGAATATTTTTTCCAAATTCAGCACCCTATCAGGAATGCAGCACAGGCAGTGACGAAAGAAATTGACCTTGTCTGATGCCTGAGGTATACAAAATTTAGACTTAACCGCCTAAAGATAAAATTATTTTTCTTATTTACAGATTTCGGTGTTATCTACAAAGGAATAAAACCAGTGGCAGTAGAGTAGCAATTTATAAAAAAGAGGAAAAAAAAACAAGCAAACCTCTTGGCAAAAACAAACAAAGCAAATATAAAATAAAGCGGAAAAATTTATTCGAACGAAAATAGAATACAATAGAAGTGCAAACTTTAAAATAAGTATCGGAAGAAAATCACAAAACACTTGCTAACTTCTTTGCGGCGACCACGTGCAACAATTGGTTTCTTACTATATTTCTTTCATTTTTATTTCTCTGTAATTTCACTTTCTTCAATCAATGGACGCGTTTAAAATTTGTTTGAAGTTTCAATATTTTACAAGTAATAGCACATTCGTATGTATTTATATATAAATAATTACATATATACATAATTGGCGCCTTGTAATCGTTTAAGCGATTTTCGGCCGATCTCTTCCTCCAATTTTGTGGTTTTTGTCTTGATGTTTTTCCAACAAATGGAGCGAGGAGTCTTATTTCATGTGAGAATTACATTCGGATGTGGTTGACCAACCCTACCAAGGGGCGACCGCATTTAGAAAGTTTAACTTAATCCTTAATTTAAATTAGTTTTCCATAACTTTTGGAAGTTGGTCGTGCCATGATTTAAATCCGGTCCTTTCGAATGGCAGTACGCAATGCTAACTACTCAGCTACCCTGACTTCATATACCTAAATATATATGTGCATTAAATATTGTGCAACTAATTCCCGCAGAGCAATTTGTATTGATTGTGTGGTTTAAAGAATTGTCTATCTTTCTCTTTGAGACTCCTTTCTTCATGATTTCGATTAATATTCTCCCCTTTCGCTTAATTAAGGCTTATTAACTTCAATTACTGACAACTGAATAGTAAAGTTCACTCTCGACGAACCAAAACCAAACACTACAAGTCATGGCAGTTGAAAAATTGTTTTTTAATTATATTACAATTTAAACCCACAATATTTTCCTAAGAACGCCTACCAATACTTAAATACCTATAAGTGTGAGTAATCAAATTATGACAACAATTCAACTCTTTCTAATTCTAATTCTCGGTATTTTTATTTATTTAAATAATTTTATTTCTCTTTGTTCTGTACAAAAGTGTTTGTTCCTTTCGTTGTTCGTTCTGAGAAATGTATAATTCTGTAGGCGATTATTGTGGCGACGTTCAACAGAAACACATCCCGGCTTTTGTTTACTAGACAAAAGGCGTGAGCTAAGCCTTTTTTCACGCATAGTAACTAATCAATCTCAACTACAATATCTGCTTTGTTCTCACTAGCGGCCTCCCAGAGGCTAACCCTTTCTCTGTCGCACTCATACTGATGCTCGGTGGCTTCAATGTTCTACTCAATGGAGAAAGAGAGAGAAAAAGAGAGAGAGAGAGAGAGAGAAAGAGATAGATATGGAAAGAGAGAGAGGAGAGGAGAAAATGCAGAGCAAAAAGAATATAAGAAACGCCGTAGGGGATATATCTATCATTACGATTTGAACACGCAGTCACTTGACACATCCCAGGAGTAAAAAATTTCAATTCAAATTATTCAAAAAGCCATGGAGACCTTTAAACCAAACACAGTTTTTTGTTATGCGGAACCAAAGCGTCTCAGACACAATATCCACCGCCCACAATTATTAAAGAACACCATATCAAATGAGTTGCAAGACTCCTATTGCAATCTTCGAAGTGGAGACTTTTTTATTCATAAAGTAAAAGATTTAAGGAAACGCTGCAGATATGAAATGGAGTTTGAAATGGATGACAACGAATTCGAAATTCAAAATGGAACTGCCAACGAAAGTCGGGACCAATCCGACAACGAAAGCGATATCGATTGCCAAGGCGAGACCCCTGCTGAGAATGAGAGCCAAGCGGAGTTTAATAAAGAGATGGAGGCATTGAGAGAAAAATTTGCTCAAATTTCAATAAGCGACACAACCCTCGATTTAGAACAAACAACATCAGAAGAAATAAAAGTTCAAGAAGGCTCAAACTATGACATCAAAGAAACTCAAACAAAAGAAACAACCGACAACAATAGATCAGCCGAAGATTTACCAGACTATATAGACACAATTGAGTTTGAAATGGACAACTATAGAGACATAGAAACGGGTCTGAGTGACACATCATACCAGTTTGACATATACTCTGATTTCTTCAATGAGCTTAAAGATATTTCATTTGATGAGCATTGGACTTTAGAAACAAATTATGACAGTTATTAGATTAACCTAAGCCAAAATTAAAAATTGAAAACAAAAGTTGAAAGGCGAATCTGACGGCAAAAGTAAAGTGAAAGTTTGCTGCGTACCTAGACAATGTTCAAATCCAAATGAACAACTAACGAAAGAAGAGAGCAGTCAAGAACGAGAAGACATCAGAGCAGTTTGCGCTAAAAGATCTCAACTATCGCTAGTTATTAGAAATAAGTGATTTGATTTGTACTTAATATGGAATGACGAAGTTTATTAAGCAAAACCTATGTTTTAAGACTTTTGAAATATTTTGTTAGCTTTATAAATAAAAAAAAAATGTAATTTTTTAGTATAAATATTATTTATAATTAATAATTAAATAAATAATACTTGAAAAATATATAAACTTCTATCTTTATTGCCTCAATAAATATATATATACATATATACGTGTATTATGACAACATATCGGCCTTTGTAACCGGTTAAACGATTATCGGCCAGCCTCCTCCTCTAATTTGTGGTTTTGCGTCTTGATGTTTTTCCAACAAAATGGAGGGACCTACAGTTTATACTAAGCCGCCTCCGAACGGCTGATGTTTTTTTGAGAAGCCTTTATTTCATGTCAGAAATTCACTCGGAGGGGTTGACATTCCCTGTTTAGGGAGAGCGCAATTAGAAAATTTAGCTCAATTTTTTATTCCAATTAATTTTCCATATCTTTTCGATGGTGGTGCTACCAGGCAGATAATACCTTACAGATTTTTTAAAGTTTGGAAAATTAAATTTATGTATTTATTACTTATTTTATTGTATGTAAGAGGTTTTTGACTTCTATTGCCTTTCAAAAACACGTTTGGAAGTTATTCATAAATATTTAAGCACTCACTTCAAGGAAAATATACTTTTATCTCAGTACTTCCCAAGTTAGTCAACATATTATTTTTTATGTTTTTTTGCAATATTTACATCAACTAACACACACACACACCCCCACCGAATCAGGGCAAATAATTGGCTATCGTTAACAACTACCAAAATTTTAATGGCTTCCAAAATGCAACACTTCACTTGCAGCACTCAATTACAGCGTCTGTAACGAACAAAAAAAAAAAAATGAAAAAATAAAAGAGAACAGAAACTAACAAACAGCTGCCAGCAACATAACGAGTAAATAATCTTGCAACAAAGAGCAACAAACTAAGTATGTATGTGTTTACATTAAAAAGTTGATGACGGCAAATAAGCTAACAAGCTTACGAAAATACGTTGCTCGAACAAGAAATTGGGAGCAAATTATCGCCGAGCAACAAATACTAACGGCTCCATTATATAATAGCAAATTCAAGCCAATCTTAATACATCCGCCCGCCCAGGCCATTTGTTAGCGCACATCAGCGTTTTTTTTTGCACGTTCACAGGCTTTCTCGTTCGTTCGCCCAAAGTGCACTTCTTCCATTTGGCCTACATTTTTTCTATACAAATTACGTAATATATTTTTAATGTAACTATTACATATAGATATATGCATGAGA
The DNA here is from genome assembly GCA_037013455.1 of Ceratitis rosa. NCBI lineage: Eukaryota > Metazoa > Arthropoda > Insecta > Diptera > Tephritidae > Ceratitis > Ceratitis rosa. The sequence goes on from JAWMAG010000041.1 coordinate 4,561,080, forward strand.
TAGCAAAAACTATTTGCTTAATATTATTTAAAAGCATATAAAATAACAATGTTACAAAGCGCCAATTATATAGATATATATACTCGTATATAAAATAACAGACAAGATAAATTTTTTCTTACAAATTCCATGAACAAAGACCGGGTTAATTATAGGGGCAGCAATATTTATTTATGTGGGAATGTAAAGAGATATTTGTTTGTAGCTTAGCAAAGCAGGTAGAACAGAAAATTTGTTCTATTGTACAAAAGATTAGTTTCTCGAAAACTATGCGGCTAAGAGGCTGAAATTCATTTATCAATAGTCGTTCGTTGATTTTTTCTTAGAATAATTTGAAATATAAGCTGGTAAGATTTTTAGGATGAGAGTAGAAAAAAAATCACTGTGGTTTCCTCTCCTAAAAGATGTGGAATAATGGTTTGCATTTTTCTTAATTTCTCCCATCGCTTAAGACTTGAAAAATTAACTAGAAAATTATTTATGGAATTTCCGTACGACAACCCTAACTTATGTATATAAAGGATTATCAATTTCGTGGTTTTAAAAGTACATGGCTAAAATTTGGAAGGAAATATCTGCTTTTATATGCATAAGGCTTTGATCTTCCCATCTTTGGATTTACATTTTGTTATTTTTTTTTATATTATGGTCAGGCACGCATCTATTATTGAAAAAAGTTTTCACTATTAGTGGAATGTCAACATTTCCGAGAGAATTTGAGACATACAAAATAAATAGAATTCCACTGGCCACTCGAGTGAGAAATAGTAAAACTCACACCACAGACCTCTCTTGAAATTTGACGAAATATCTTTGGCTTTTTTTTTTTTTTTTAATACTTTGTACTTGTGTGCGGATGGTTAGTGGGTAAACTGCAACACTGTTATAAATTATATTTCGTAGCGCAAATAATTGCTAACAATTTGGGATATACTCACTAACACGCTCACATTGATATATGAACTCACAACTCGTTACTTTTAAATTGCTTTTGAAATTGTAGTTTTTCTACTTGTTTTTTTTTTCATTTTGGAAAGACCAGAGTTCAAATTTTTTTTATAGCTAAGCTTACAATTCTCCCAAACCCCACCTCCGTTTCTCTTTCTTGCACTTATATCCTTATTTTTCACGCTTCTATTACGATAAATTTTGTTAAGAAGTACTTAAGTTTCTTTTGGCACATTTCCTGTAGATTTTATGTATGTTTTCCAGCTGCTTGTATATACCTACAAGTAGAAATGTATGTGCTAACACTTGTTTCTTATTTCTCAGGTCTCATATTAATTCAAGTGTGAAACGAAATAGAAACTCATATATGTATATATTTATATCATGAGAAAAGAACCAACAAGCAAGTGTTCACATGCATTTTTATTGCAGAATGCAACTTACATAGGTACATACAAACATTTATTTTCAAAAAATAAAATAAAATAAAATAAAAAAAAAATAAAATAATATAAATTAAAATAAAATAAAATAAAATAAAGTCAAATAAATTAAAACAAAATAAAATAAAATAAAATAACATAAAAATAAATTAAATTAAATAAAATAAAATAAAATAAAATAAAATAAAATATATTACAAAAAATAAAAGAAAATAAAATAAAATAAAATAAAATAAAATTAAATAAAATAAAATAAAATAAAATAAAATAAAATAAAATAAAATAAAATAAAATAAAATAAAATAAAATAAAATAAATAAATAAAAAACGATATAAAAAGAAATTAAATAAAAACATTAAACAAACAAAAAATAAAATAAAAAAATAAAACAGAAATTAAATTAAATAGAATAAATGAAATAAAATTAATCAACTTTAATTAAAATAAAATAATGAAATTATGAAATGAAATAAAATAATATTAATTAAAAGAAAGAAATTTTGTATGTAATAATAATGTAATATTTATTATATGTTTATTTATTTTTTTATATGTATTTATGACCGACTTAAGGTCGCAGCATATTGTTGGACCTCTCAAACTCCAATTGCCCATCTGCAGCTGACAGCACTCAATTAATTAGCGTTCAAAGCTCGTAAGCGAATTATAATTATAGGACAGCAGCGAATGAAATTGGATATGGGAAAAGCTGAGCCTGAAATAAACTTTCTTACTTACATGCCAAATAAAACAGCTGTGGAAATGGACAATGGGATAATTACGGTCACTTAAGATAAAATCTCCAATAGACAGAACAAATGTTGGGCTCATACAAATAGCCAGATTATGTAACAAGCAAAAAACACCAAAAAATTGAATGAATGATTCCAGCTAGAGAATAAAACTAACAACGTAGCAGACAGACAACAAACACTGACCAGGACAACCTATGTATGTATTTGAGCAAACATGTCTGTATTAAACAAAAAGAACAGAAGTTGTCTTTAACATTACATTAGTAAATGAAGTCAAAAATAAATTGAAAGAAATGTCAGTCGCAATTTGCTTTGTTTTAGGGCGTTGAATCCGTGCAGATTTCCACACGTAAATATGTATATACAAGCGACAGATTTAATATAATGATAACTTTAAGTGTCACTTCGTTATTATTATTGCATGTTTTATTTAGTAAAAATGAGCAGTGACTCTGCAGATAGCAACAAAGAAAATAATAAAAAGTGACAAAAAGGCAAATTTATACGAAACCTGCTTAAGAGTTTTTTCTGAACTTGAAAACATACACGCACAATATATATGCATGTACATACAAATCATTTGTGTTTACAAAGAGATTAAATTGTTTCGTACATATACAAATTCGTTTAAAAATTAAATATGCTTTAGTGCTTGAAAACATTTTTCTGCTTTTTCTCCGGATACGAATGTAGTTATATACATGTAATTAAAATAAATTGTATTGTCGACTTTAACTTATTTAGTTTAGTTTAATTTATTTTCCTATATTCTAACATAATAATAGTTTTATTTTAATTGGTTTTCTTTTATTTTACTGTATTTAATTTATTTTATTTCATTTTGTTTATTTTATATATTTTTTTTAGTTTATTGTTATTTTATTTTGTTTTAGTTTATTTTATTTAATTTGTTGTGTTTTATTTAATTTAATTTAATTTAATTTAATTTTATATTATTTTATTTTCCTTTTATTTTTATTTATTTTATTTTTGTTTATTTTATTTTATTTTAATCTATTTTATTTTTTATTTATTTAATTTAATTTATTTTTTATTTATTTGATTTTATTTTAATTAAATTTATTTTATTTTGTTTTATTTTTTATTTTATTTTGTTTTAGTTTATTTTATTTAATTTGTTATTGTTATAATGAAACACGCAGTTGATGTTCATAGTTTGACAGTTTATTAAGAACTAAAATTCAGTTATTAGAAATGATACAGTATTGTTTGTTCGAAAGATAAAAAAGTATAACATCGAAAAAGATATATATAATGTTGCCACACTTTCAACACTCCTCCTCAACATTCATATATATATACGTTTATTTATTATACATTATTGTAATTAAAAACTTTTAATTGTAATTCTTCAAGCCTAATTCTTCAGTAAATTTACAGTGGCTTGTCTTTTTCAAATTCTTTGTTAGCACATCTGCTACCATTTCATTAGTTGAACAATAATTAAGTTCAATTTCTTTCTTTTCATAAACATCTCGAATATGATGGAATTTTATATCTATGTGCTTGCTTCTAGCATGATAAACACGATTTTTTACTAAATTTAAAGCACTTATATTATCTCCATTTATCATAATAGAACCACCCTTATCAAATAAGTTCATTTCTACCCATAATTTTCTAAGATATACTGCTTCTTTTGCTGCCGCCGAAAGCGCCATATATTCGGCCTCCGTACTGCTTAATGCGACTGTAGGCTGCTTTTTAGACTCCCAACTAAAAGCACTTCCACCGAAGAAAAATGCATATCCGGTATACGATTTCCGGTCAGTTGCATCACCACCCCAATCTGCATCGACATAAGCCGTCATCCATTCGCCAGTTTTTCTATACCGAAGTTTTAAATTAATTGTTGCACTGAGGTATCGTAAGATGTGTTTTGCTGCTGCTAGATGTTCAGAGTGTGGGTCGCTGTTTCTTTGCGCCAACTTGCATACAGAATGCAATATGTCTGGCCTCGTGTTTACCGAAATATACATCAGCGAACCTATCAACGACTGATAATCTGATACATCGACCTTTCGACAATCTTGCTTGCTGCAAACAACTTGAAAATTTGGTTCCAATGGTGTATACACGGGACGACACACATCCATGTCAAACTTGCTTAAAAGTTGTTGAATTTGCTGTTTTTGACATATTGATATAGCACCAACTGGACTATCTCGCTCGACTTCCATGCCCAAGAACTTATTTATAGGACCCTTGTCGACTATCTGAAAAATACTAGAAAAAGTTTTCTTTATTTGGTTTAACTCACCAAGATCTGAACACGCAATCATCAGATCATCTACGTATACTGCAATGATGTTTAGTTTACGACCCTGGTTTTTCGTGTACAGACATGGCTCACTTATACATGGCGAAAAACCTATGTGTTTCAGCGCCTCATCAAGCTTTGAGTTCCATACTCTCCCAGACTGCTTCAGCCCGTATAATGACTTCTTCAATTTCAATACGCAACCGTTGTCTTGCTTAAACATCTCTGGCTGACTCATGTAGATGTCATCTTCAAGTTTTCCATTCAGGTACGCCGTTGACACATCTAACTGATGAACATGTAACTCATATTCCGCTGCTATTGCCAACACCATCCTTATTGTTGCGTACCTCACTACAGGTGAGAATATTTCGTTGTAGTTAACACCGTATTTTTGGCTACAACCTTTTGCCACCAATCTCGCCTTGTACCGCTCGATTTCGCCTTTTGTATTTGTTTTCACGGCAAACACCCATTTGCATCCGACTGCTTTTTGATCTTTTGGTAGCTCTGCCTGCTCCCACGTATCGTTGCATACTAATGCGTTATACTCCTCCTGCATTGCGTCCCACCATTCACGCGCATTATCGCTGTTCATTGCTTCTTCGACTGTTACTGGTACTGTGATATTTGTACCACACGCCAAATTCACTGCACTTTGTTGCTTTCTTGGTCGACCAGGTAAACCAGTTTTTATCAACCGTGGCCTACCACGCCGAACTGGAATTACTTCTTCAACGCTAGGATTATCTTCATTAGTTGAACTGCTACTCTCGCCATCTTGATCAATTATATCTACCGCGTCTTCGTAATCAGACTGCACCTCACTTTCTGGAACGCTTGAATTTGACTGCTTTAAATCAACGGAAATACTTGCTATCTCCATGGGTGAGAAGTTATCTCCTTTATTGGTACCCATCAATGTTGATTCGTCGAATTTTACATCGCGTTTAACTACTATTCTACGCGTATTTTTATCAAAAAGTCGATATGCTTTCGATTGAGTGTCATAACCAACCATGACGTACTCTCTACCTTTTTGTTTGAATTTACTGTGCTCTGTTTTATCCAAAGCTATGGCTAGGCAACCAAATACCCTCATATGTTTTACCACAGGTTTCTTACCCATCCATAATTCGTATGGAGTAACACCATCGAGCGACTTTGATGACGATCGATTACGTATATACGCCGAACAATTTATTGCTTCAGCCCAATAACTTTCACTTAGCCCTGAGTGAACCAGCATACACCGCGCCATCTCCACCAGCGTTCTGTTTGCGCGTTCAGCTACACCGTTTTGCTGAGGTGTATATGGTACTGTAAGCTGATGCCTAATACCACATTCTTCCAAAAAACTCTTAAAATGTTTGTTTACATATTCACGACCATTATCTGTGCGTAATGTCTTTATCTTTTTACCTGTTTGTAACTCGATCATGGCCTTAAACAATTTGAATTTGTTAAACACTTGATCTTTCGATTTCAAAAAATAAACAAAGATTGACCTAGATTTGTCGTCTATAAAAGTTAAAAAGTATCGTGAACCACCGTGTGATTGTGTACTGAACGGACCACACACGTCCGAGTGTACCAATTCTAGAATGTTTTTTGCACGATTTCCCGATGCATGAAACGGCTGTGAGCAAATTTTACTCTTCATGCAAGATACACAAACATCATTGTTCAACTTAGGTATGTACTCAATACCATCAACTATATTTTTTTCATAAAGTTCACTTAAACTTGCAAAGTTCACATGTCCATATCTGTTGTGCCATAATATGGTATTTTGCGCACTTGAAAAACTACACTTCTGCGCATTTTCTTTTACTAAATATAAGTTGTTTTCTTTAAAGGCTTTGAAAACAACGCAATTATCCTTTTTATTTTTTACCACCACACAACCATTGTCAAATATTGTCGCACAACCTCTCTCATCAATTTTTGAAATAGAAATGAAATTCATATGCAAATCTGGCACATACAAACACTGCGTCAATTTAAAACTGTACTGAGCTGTTTTAACAACAACATCGCCAATACCCCTCGCTTCAACGCTATATTTTCCTGCTAATTCTATTCTCTCATCATGTTCACTCATTCTTTCGAATAAGTCTTTGTTTGCACACATATGCGACGTTGCACCACTATCAACACACCACACGCTAGAACTGCGCTGCATAGTTGCTGTAGCTGCGAAAACTGCCAACGACATCTGCTTGCCTTTTTCTTCTTTGCATTGCGCTGCGTAATGCCCTTTCTTTCCACAATTGAAGCACTTAAAATGTCGCTTTCCCCTATTTCTGTTGCTTTCGTTTTTCGCGAACGTTTGCTCTGCTTCGGCATAACTGCTACTATGCAATTTGTTGCTTTCGTTGTTTTTCTTCGAATTATTACGAACTGCATACGCTTGTGTATGTTCTAAATTGTTATACATACTGATGTTACTGTTACGACGCTCACCCTCTTCCGTTATTTTAATTTTTAGTGCGTCCAATTTTGGAAGATTATCTCTAGCTTCCAACGCCACCACAAAATTTTCGAAGCTTTCAGGAAGGCTCGCCAACATCATAATTACCAGAAGATCCTCTTGAAGCTCAATGGTCACTTCAGCCAACTCGTCCACGATTTTTGAAAAATTATCCATATGTACGCGCACGTCTTCACCTTCTGCCATACGCAGGCTCAACAACCTTTTGAATAATGAGACTTTTCTCACTGGGCCACTTGATTTATTTAAATCTTTTAGCGTTTTCCAAATTTGCGACGCTGTTACGCACTTTTTGATGTGGTTCAGACCCGACGCCTTTACACACAAAATAATGGTTGCGATTGCCTTATTATTTTTCACTAACCATTCTTCGCTATTGTCCTCTGTTTTAGCAAAGTCGCCTGAGACAACCTGCCATAAATCTTGGTGCACGAGCACACTGCGCATTTGCAGACACCAAGTATCATAATTGCTCGCGTCGAGCTTTTCAATATTAAAGTTCATTTTTCGGTTCACAACTTTGCGACGTTTCGCAAAACTTAATTTATTTGCCAAAATTAACTTTTTATACAACACAACCGAATTGAAGCGCGAACTGGTCCCATAACCTGTTATAATGAAACACGCAGTTGATGTTCATAGTTTGACAGTTTATTAAGAACTAAAATTCAGTTATTAGAAATGATACAGTATTGTTTGTTCGAAAGATAAAAAAGTATAACATCGAAAAAGATATATATAATGTTGCCACACTTTCAACAGTTATGTTTTATTTAATTTAATTTAATTTAATTTAATTTAATTTTATATTATTTTATTTTATTTTATTTTTCTTTTATTTTTATTTATTTTATTTTTGTTTATTTTATTTTAATCTATTTTATTTTTTATTTATTTAATTTAATTTAATTTATTTTTTATTCGTTTGATTTTATTTTAATTAAATTTATTTTATTTTGTTTTATTTTTTATTTATTTTATTTTATTTTGTTGTTATTTTATTTAATTTTATTTGTTAATTTATTTTTTCTTATTATTTGGTATTTTTATTAGAATATGATAATATACATAAAGTTGATAGTTTTCCACTTTAAGTGAGCAACATACTCGTAATTAATAAGCACCCAGACATATCCTGTCGTGATATATAAACACATTCACTGTTATTACGTTGTGTAGTTGGAGTTTCATACGAATGACCTAATTGTGTATTAGGTGAGGTTAGTGTGGCAGATGGTTACGACTTTGGGTTAATTTTCTTGATTACCACTGAAGGTAATCAAAGTGTTGCATAAAGCGCGAATATGGAAGCAAAATCTTGTTAGCAGATGTGGAAATCGATAAGACGAGATGTGTGGGAAATTGGAAAAGTTAATTAGTAGAAGCACGATTTCCAGATGTAAATGGTAGATAGTAAGAGAAATTGAATATCATTGGCTAATGAATCCAACAAGTGGTTATTAGGAAGACGAGATTGGTGGAGGTGATGTGTGCTTGAAGAGAGCTTATAAGGAATATAATTAGAAGATTAAATACATATATGAATATTTCTAACATAGTTTTAATAATTTCATAATTAAGAATTTTTAATAGAACAACAGCGGCCCTTGTCAAATTTTAGTTAGTATCGAGATTTTGATAACTCAGTTTGAAGGATGGAATTCTGTTTAAGAAAGTTCTCTAATCTGTTGCTCGAAACTATTATTTTCACATGTAGAGTTTCTAAATAAACGTCACTGTACAATTTGTTTGATATATTTCTTGTGAATTATATTAGATATTTTTCAAGGAACCCGAAGCTGTTCTGAAAAGTGGCTCGCGCTTATAATATATTCATTTTAATAATATACTATACCATATGTATGTGGTCCAAAGTGGTAAAAAATAAACTAGTTAGAGTAAAAAGACAACCGTTAGCAATGCCTGTGGGATAGTGACTAAATTTATATACCTATGTAGGAGTATGTATATATGTTATATACTAATGTACGCATAACCAAACAAATGTAAATTAGTGTTTGCATAAATGATATGACAATTGTTTGCTGTTCAATGGCTATACCTGAGTGAAAACAAAAGTACATACATACATACTATACATACAAATATTGGTATACATTTGCAAAATTGATGAAATGCAAACAATAATATTAGAATGCAAATTTAACAGCTGTTAGGTGCAAATGAATATTGTATGAAAGTGATTGTGAGCACATACATACATACTCGTATGTCTGTAAGTAATAAAATAATCAAATGAGGAGAGAGACAGAGGTTGATACGCATAAATGGAAATAGATGCGTACTTTTGGTAGATAAAATTTTATCACTTGCATTAAAGAGGATTTTTTGTAAGGTGTAATTGGAAATATAAGTTGAGAAAGCCAGCAGAGACGAATATGATACTGAGAGTATTTGTAAGCAAGAGATATGAGAGCCTTCCAAACTAAGTAGTTGAAGGTCCTTCTTGGCTCTATAAGCGATATTATGTCATATATAATTCGAAAAGGAGATCGTATGTTGCCTGTAGAGTTATTAAGTATTTGGATAAATACTCGGTTGGCTGGTAGATTGAAAGAGGCAGGTAGAGGACATGACGTCAAGTCACCTAAGCTATCGTCATCTTCTGTGCGCTCAGCTGATTCCACTATACCCAGCTTGTGGAGATGATATATCAGAGACAATACACCTACAAAAATACTAAGTTCCCTTTGGTCTGTCTAGAATTCACACTTGTTGGGCAGTAGTTCTACAGTGTACGTTGTCAAGGACCTCAATATAAAATAGGCTAGAAAAATCTAATGAATTTTTTCTATATTACATATTAATTATATGTTAAATTAAAATTTGTTATTTCATAAATATTATCTCCTCATATTACCATCTTATACGTAAAAGAATACACTATATACGTATATGTAAATGAGTTCACATAAATAATTATCTTTAGACAATGTTTCGGCAAGTTTATTTGTGTTGTTTTGTGGTTGGGAGAGTGACTACAAATAACCACAAACAACAACAGCTGTGCGTAGTCCACATTCTAGCTTCCCTTCCATTATTTAGCTCTTTTCTCAGAGTAACCCTGCAGGAAAAGCAACTAGTTCTTAACTAACATATGACTAGTTTGCCTTCAATCTCAAACTAGTTCATCTTTTTACTTGTTTAATGGTAATAGACGTCCATGCTCTACTTAATGTCAGTCTTAGCACCAGCTTTATACTAGTTAAATACTACTTAATTCCCAAAAAAAAACTGTTGGCTGTAGTAGGACTCGAATCATTAAACGACAGCGAAAACCCATAATCACTCAGTAAATTATCATTTTGGCTATACTCGCGGCAGCCCCTATGACTCTAAGTGAAGTTTCTTCCCTTCAGCAGGGCACACAAGACTCCGCTACTCAGTCAGCACATTTTTGATCGAATTTAATTAAGTCTTAAAGGTAAAGCCATTCCAAACGGAATACGGGATGGAGTTATGAGAAGCAAACCATCGCCCTCCAGTCAATTGCATACCTCTCGGTAGAAAATGGGAGTAAATGTTGAAGAAACCAATTTAGAGCTTATTTGTAAGTTCAGCGGACTGAAGTTATGTGTATTTGTGGTGTACATAGAAAAAATTTAAAGAAAACTCCAAATAAAATGCTTGACATCTGTATATAGAATTGGTTCAGGTGGTATCACTGATGCATCTTCGCTTCGGAGTACAAAAATAGTAGAACTTTCAACCATCGTTGCACTAACGAGTGCTGGAGAGTTATTCATTTCTATCCAAACCACTTGATTTCTGCTTAGAGTACCCAGTTCAACATTAAGATCATTCAAAACTTGATTGTAGAGTAGGAGGAGATATTTTCTCCCACAGCCCTTCGTTGGAAATCTCAATCTAGCTCCTATATTTTTGTAGTACAACGTATACTCAAGAAGAAACACTTGACTGTCGCAGATCTCTTCAGGAGATGTCTAAATTGTATAAAATATAATTTGTCTAAGTTCCTGGTCATACTACTAAAAGAACACGTTCAATGGTGGACCTCGTTAGGATTGGAACAAAACTTGCCCTGTCGCAAGCCGGGACAAAAGTGATTGGATTGGCACTTGCGAAGGTGACTGGTTAACATTCTATAGAAACTAAGTGCAATATTTTAATTGAAAAGGTATGTTTCGGAACTTTGGAGCTGGTTTTAGGAATAGCTTCTGGCATATGGCGGAAACTAAAGTAGACGATCTTTTAAAATCCAATAGATAATCTAGATGGATGGAAAAAGAGCCTTCGGTTCTGAGAAAAACTTCCTTGCTGTCATAATGGACCTATTTGGGCTAAGATATCAATACCCACATATCGACAACCACTTCTTCCTAACCTGACGTTTTAATGATAATACTAGTATCTAACTAGTATTTTTGAATACTTGTTTAAATTTTCACTGCACCGAAGTTAAATGAGAACCCTGCTGCGTGCCTGCTGTGCTATTTTGGGCGTTCCCACCGCCATTGTTAAACGGTTGTGTAAATTCGCAGAGTCACTGGGTTGCAAAAAATAACTTTTGTTCAATTCTTATAACACTGTTACTTTGACATACATATGTATACCATATACATCAGCACTGCAAGGCGTTGAGCTACATATACTTAACAGCTTTTTGTTTATTTCCGCCTTATTAATGACATTTCCATCTTTTGATGATTAACTTTTTAGGCCTTTTTGCATTTGACACATCATTTTCGCATTACACACATTTGTGGCGTGTGGTCTATTAGCTGATTATAAGTTTATTGTTTCGGTATTCACTATAAAAAGAAGCTAACACGGGCTCCTACAGCTTTAGACACTTAAGCTGCGTCGACAAATGCAACGCTCTCAGGTTAATCACTTTGAGTAGGCGACACGAAGCTGAAGCGATTTTCGGCCGAATTCCTCCTCCAACAAATGAAGAGATCTGTGTTTCTTCTAAGCCGCCTCCGAAAGGCTGATGGTTTCTTATGAGGAGCCTTTATTTCACAAAAATTCATCGGCATCGGAAATAACTTCCGAAAAGTTCTTTCATCACTAACTTGCTTGAAAACCACTTCCATCACTCAAGCAGAGCCCAAATAAACAGTTTGCCACTAACAGACATCAAATTCAGTATTTAAGTTGTTTTAAATATACTTATGTACTTATGTTGAGTATTGAATGCCTTAAAAACTTCGAAGATACTGTATTTATTGCTAAATTAATGTTTTCTTATTAAATAGTTTCAATAGAACAATAACCAACTTCAACATATCGTACTCTTGCAATACCTACTTTTTTGTTATTTTGAAACCGAGCCGAGTTTAGTTCTCGCAATAATTTTTTCCTTCTCAATTTCCATTGCTCACCTTTAAGTGGATTACCACAAACTTTCTTATGTAAATATAAGTTTTTTATGGTACTTTCGGTTCGTTTAAATGCCTTGCAAGTAAAAGTAAATTCAGTAAACGGAAAATGCAAAAGTGAAAATATTTAAGAAAACAAAACTTTGTACTCAGTTGATTGAGTTAAAAATAAACCATAGAAAATAAAAGAAAGGCAGGTGAAGGTTTTAATCGGAAAAAATAAGGTCTAGTAAAAAATAATACATTATTATCCGATTTATGTCTTATATGCACCTTTATGGTCGATAACTTTTTTAAGTTTTATTTCCATCTCATGGAAATGCTTGTCTCTTTTGGCAAAAAATTGGGACAATTGATTTACACACCTCTCTCACCAGCCAAATCGTTCATCATAGACAGGACTAGAGAACAGTTCGTCACATGCTGTGGGACCCATCCAGCCTTTTGAAAGTGGTTGCAAGCTTATTTTTTGCGCAATGTTTAGCTCCTGGGCATCGCATGATGGTCAGACTCGACGATTTCTATTATTTCGATGACGATTTCGACATTTCCGACAAATAGCCTTCCACATTGTATTTCCAATTTTGACATTCTCTCAAACATTACCAAAGTGATCAACGCTTCTTCTGTTCGTAATCTCATTTAGTACAAAATAGCATCTGTTTAACGCCATCTAGCCTAATTATATGTATGTATGTGCTTTGTTACCTCTGAAGGGCTTTTCGGCCGAGCTCCTCCTCCAATTCGTGGTTTTGCGTCTTGAAGTTTTTCCAACAAATGGAGGGACCTGCAATTTATTCTAAGGTCCGAAGGGTTTTTATGAGGAACATTTTTTCATGTCAGAAATATCATCGGATGGGTTGACATTATCTGCCGAGGGTTAACCGCAGTTTAACTTAATTTTTTGCTTAAAACCATTTTCATTTCTTTTTCGAGCTAAAATAACTGTCTATATCTGCGAGATATGTAACTATGTATAAACATATATACCATATAATACGTAGTTCAGTGAGTGTCAAGGCTGAATAATCTGTACCAAAAAACCCATTAAATGACAGACAAAGTAAATAAATGAAGAAAAATTGAAAGGAAGTAGACAAGTCGTAAAATACACTCAGTCATAACAAAAGTAAGAATTTGCACTTCAAGCGGGGCATTAATAGTGGAAACATAACTTGTGGCACATATACATCTATGTATATATGTACCTATACATGCATACTACCTATAAGTGACATTAAAGGACCAACACCTTTAACACTCCAAGCTCACTCAGTCAATGCTCACTAATAACGGTACAATTCGCCACCGCAAAGTAAACTTTGAAAGAAGGCAATAGAAATTCAAGCAAAATACAAAATAAATACAACAAAAATAACAAAGAATAGAATGCAGAAAGGGCAGAAAGAGAAGTCGTCTGAGTTGAATGAGCGCGTACAATATTCTAGACAGTGTGGCACCACCAACCACAGCAGAGCGCACGTCGCAGGAGATGCGTAGCAGCAGCAAAAGTGGAGAATAGTAAATGATATATGAGAATGTTTGGTATTTGGTGCAACAGAGTGGTAGAGGAAAAAAGAAAAGCAAGAGATGTAAAAGGCACATTCATAGTAAGAAAAATATTAGCAACAGCAGGCAGGCAGCACCGTGCCGCGGCAGCCTAACGACATAGTAAAAGGCAACAACAATATTGTTAAGCTTTTATGGCAAATAAATCATTTCAGTTGGCGCGCAACTGTGACAGCCAAGCAAATATGGCGACGAATAAAATGACAAAACAAATGGTGTGCTTGTTTTTTTTTCTTTTTTTTCCTTTGAGGGGAGCTGCAGCCAGCTATGAGGTATGGAAGAGGCTGAGCGGTGTGTGCATGTTTTGTAGAAAGTATATTTGTGGTCGCCATTGTGGCTTCGTAATACTTTAACGCTTTTCTTCAACACTACTTCCTCTCAACCATTTCTTGTTCGTTCAGCGTCTCACCTCTTTTAATATTATATTTAAGTGCTTTGTTTCGATTTTCTTGGCTATGATTTGTGTTCAAGAATTTAATTCAAGAAGTAGTTTTCATTGTTTTATGACGTCATTGTTAATAAAATATATAGATAAAAAGGAAAATAATTACGTATTAGGGATGGGACAAATTAATTTCCAAAAAGATACTGCGAGTGTATTAGCAGAATAATCATATACCATAAATAAATTACACACACATATGTACGCATAGCAGAGATGCCCAACTAACTAAACGATGCCATTTTTTTAAGTTAATATCAAATATAAACTCAACGAAATGATTAAGTTATCTTTCGGCACCATCGATAATGTTAATTTTATAATCGCTCCTTGCAAGGATATTAACAGCACCCTTGAATTTTAACATTTAACATTATCTGTTACCACTTAACATCATCTGTTAACCATTTACATTATCTGTTAACTTCTAACATTGTATGTTAACGAGTTAACATTATCTGTTAACCTTTTAACATCATCTGTTAACCTTTTACATTATCTGTTAACCTTTTAACATTATCTGTTAACCTTTTAACATTATTTGTTATCCTTTTTCATTATCTGTTAACGAGTTAACATTAACGAGAGTCTTTCGTTTCGGCTAAAAACGAAGTGAAATTTATTTCGATAATTACTTTAACGGTATAATTTCAAAATATTTCAGCCAAATCGGTCGCAAAATTAGTTTACATATAATTTAACTTAAAGTGGAATGTTTCTTTATCAATATGATCTACTTTAAATTAAATAATTTGGCACTTTTAAATTTTGAAGCCATTACCACTCTCGCAAGCATCCTCCACAAGGTAAAAAGTACTCGAATTTACATGCATTTATTTCGTTTGTAATCAGTTAAAACATTTGTTATATGATAGCATTGTTTGTTCATTTTATTTTATTTATTTTATTTTTTTCTTCTTTAATTTATATGCATTTACAAAGAAACACTTTTGATAATGGATGTATCTTTGGAACCATAAAAAGTTCGAAAACTCTCGTTTGTCTAACATGAGAAAATAAAATGGCAATAAATTCTAAACTTTAGTGAATCACTTAACCAATGGACGAAATAAAAGAATGAATGGTTTAAGTTTAGCAAACACTAACAGGCTTGTAAATGTGTAGACATACCATATATAATATACTCGGACAGGGTGCTACTGTTATCAGTGGGACAAAATTTGGTGTTGTATCTTGGCGTTAAATTCTTAAGCAATGAGAGTTAAAAATATGCTAGTTATGGAATTAGCTGCATAAATTTCACACTTACTTTACAATGAAAAATAGAACAAAAGCAAGTTTTATTTATACAACATTTTCCAAGCCGTTTTTTTTAAGAAACTGAGGCACTTAATTAATTTGGTTGATCTAAAATGTTGTTTGGCCGTCTGATTGATAACTTCAGTAACGAACCAGCATCGTATCGGGCATCCATGGCTTCTTTTCCCCTCAATTGCCTTCTACACAATTATCTAATTTGGTTTTACATATTTGATAGATGTATAGCCCATGTGAGTTTCATGACCAGTGTTAATCCCAGCAGCTTGCCTTTTTCCTTTAAGAATATATAGTACCATTCACTATTGGTAGGGTAAAAGGTACTATATTAACCCCGAGAAATTTACCTTTGAACAGATCTGCAAATCATTTTAGCTTCCAACGTTGAACTAACGAAATTGCCCAGAAACAAGTGCTTTCACAAGCCATTCTGATTCATTTCTGTAGGCGCGTTCGTTATAAGACTAGTCTAAATTTTATTATTAAAGCCGCCTTCTATGCCAAAGAAGGCTTTGAGTGTGTATTTGTTTTTCCTCTAAAGATTTTTCAATATCCTCGAAGCGGCATTAATTTTGAAAACCTTCCTTTAGAGTATGCATGATATCCATTCCGATCGCTCGAAAACAGCTAACTGGCGGCTTGGAATGTATTGTCCTTAGGCCATAACACAGCAATCAAGAAGTCAGATGGAAAATAACCCACATATCCCGATGGATTAACTGAAAAATAAGGTTAAACTGGCCGCGTTAGCCTAGCGGTTAAATTTTCTAATTGCGGTCACTCCTCGGCAGGTAATGTCAACCCATCTGTGTGTATTTCTGACATGAAAAAAGGCTCCTCATAAAACCCATCAGCCGCTCGAAGGCAGCTTAGTATAAACTAGTAGTAGGTCCCTCCATTTGTTGGAAAAATATCAAGACGCAAAACCACAAATTGGAGGAGGAGCTAGGCCAAAAATCGCTTCAGCGGTTACAAAGCGCCAACTATATATAAAGCTGAACCATAGTAAGAGAGGGTGGATGGTGCAGACAAATACTACAGAACATCTAAGTGAATGGATATTAAATGACTGATACAGTCATCACAGGAATATATAGCGCTAAGCTAGATCACAGAATACTTTTTAAGCTTCCGGATTACTGCAGCATTAGAGAAGTCTGCTGGCAAACGTCAAATATTCGCTGATAACCATGTAATAATTAAAGAAATTTTCTCAAAAATTTTTACGCCAGAAAATGTTCTTAGAAGCCGTGAATGAGTATATGAAATACGTAAGACCCTAAATACTCTGTGCAATGAAAAATCCGAGAGTGCTGGAAGACGTTTAAGAGCGAGTTGAACGTAAATGACATGTAAGACCCCCAATATCATTTTTAATGGTAGGCAAGTAAAGTACACTCAATGTCTGTTCACGTAGTCTCAAAAGAACTGCATCATAGTTGAAGGTTTAATGACAGACCGCAAACTAGTGGCAACACATGGCAGCAAAATGGGCATTACTAGTATTTGAAGTGAAGGAAGGCAGACGAGAGTTAGATGTTGGAACTACTGTCCTGTTTAGCATATCTAAAACTTGTCTGAAACATTAAAGAGCTTAGCTGTTTAGAGGACTGGGTAAAAATTCTATTCTGGCTCTCTTAAGCTTCGTCAATTTCTTATGCGACGTGAACTTAACCTCTTACTGAATGAAGCCTTCATCTGGCACTACACAACACCAACAGCCAGCAAGTATAATCCAACCTACATTCAAAGTCTTTTTTTATATAAACAAATATTGTAAGACTTAATTAGCAACATCCGCCGCTTTTTTAATATCTTTTGAGGGCACTCACAGCATTCAATTTCTTTTGACTTTTCTTCTTGATTTTCCGATTTATTTCAGGTTCGCATTTCTACCGAACCCTTCCCTTTTCGAACTTCCTTTAAAATTACAGCAGCGGGGGTGGCCTTTTAGGTTAGTTAAAAGTGTCCTAAAGGAAACCCGGTAGGAAAAATATTTGTTTAAAACTGGAACACTGCCAGGTGAATTTGCAGGAATTTTTCAAGTCTGAGTGTGATAAATATATTTATACAGAGATATTCAATAATGTCAAGAATCCGACCAAGACTTAGATTTGGAAAAAGGAAAAAATTGATCAGGCTCAAAATCCACACTGCTACGCATGATTGCAGCGAGCACCCGTAAACGTAAGTAACGCCAAAAAGTATGCTACAAAAAATATATTTCAGTGCAACTGCAAGTAACTGGTATAATTCTACTAGGTGACGAACTAGTTTCGCTTCAGTTTTTTTCCAGTTCAAGAAGTAGTGTTTTCAAATACTGTTTCAGCTTTTACTACAATGAAAACTCAAACTGAGTGAGTTTGTATGAACGAAAACTTTTCTTGCAACAAGAAAAGTAAAACTGAAAACTTTGTGCGAACATAAATTTTTGTCGTAAGAGGAAACGGATGCCACGTTGTTCGCAGGTACGAAATACAGCGTATTAAATTCGTAGTCATTGTAATTGGAATATCTACTATACATACATGTGCGAGTATACATATGCTCCCTTGAAGTATGTGTGAGTGGTCACCGGCTACCATTGCATTATGCATTCTGTCCGACGTTGTTAACTTTTCTTCAACCTACATTCTTGTCAGCGTTGGAAATTTTGAAGAAATTGGGATCAAAGTTTTTAAATCTATTTGAAGATACGTAGGATGTGTAAGAAGCGCAAGGAAGCGTAGCAGTTAGCGGAGGCCCATTTGAAATTGGTTAAAAATGCATGAATGGACTTGAAGACTGTGTGTGTGTGTGTGTGTGTCCAAGAAAGTTTTGTAAAATTTTGCAACGGAAGTTTCGAACACAAAACTTATTATATTAGCAAGTAGTCATACGAGCTGGTGCTCAGGCGGATATATGACCCAAGCGACAGCCGCCAAAATAATTTTAAACTTTTGTATGACATTTTTGCTGCCGTCCGAACTCGAGTATCAAATGAAAGTGAAGCTGCACGAAAGAAATATGCAAAAACCTTCCGGCTGCTGATGCTGCTACCAGGAGAGGGGAGCAGCCGGGACATGCACTAAATGAGCAGATACTAAGTTGTCACATTGTTATGTGTGACAAAACTTTGAACATGAAATGTATGCGGCAAGCGGTAGCAAAAGCGTGAAGGGCGGCACACCAGAAGAATGTAAAACTTAATATTTACTTAATGCAAACAAAGACACTGACGAAGATGCAAAGAAAAACACTAAAACCGGAACTAATGCGGATAACGAGACAGGAAGCGAGGGTTGTACATGAGTTAAACTTAAAAAAAGAAAAATATGCATGTAGTTGTATGTGTATGTGTGTGTTACATGTCTTTTGATAAGTCCCTCAAGAAAATGAAGGAGCCAAAATTGTGCAAAAAGCAAGTGAGCATATGAAAATTGGAAGGGATATAGGAATGACAGCATGACTGTGGAAATGACAACAATAAAATGGCAAACAAAAAGGTATAAAATAGGTATATATATAAAACCACAAAATATGTAATATTTGGAAAGCGTAGCAGCTAAAATATGTTTTGCTGAACATCAAATATCTGAAGTTTACGACTGTTGATTAAACAATTTTAGTTTTAGTGGAAAAAAAGATCCTGAAATGAGCTGTGAATGAGTAGTAATTTTGTATTTGGAACAAAAAAACTATTAAGTCTATCAACTAATATTCTGTTCGCGGTTATAACTAAGGTTGTCTTTTATTGTTGTTTTGTTTTTTTAATATTCTCCGTTGAGATCTATACACCTTTTTACAAATCTTTGAACGAACTTTCGAAGAACTTTTGCCACTCTGTTTGATGAATCTCCAAATCAGGTATTCTGAAGGCATCAATCGGCCCTGCTTGCTTTGACCACTCGTCAGGGAATGTCAACCCGTCCGAGTGTATTTCTGACATGAAAGAAGGCTCCCCATAAAAACCATCAACCGTTCGTAGGCGGCTTAGTATAAACTGCAGGTCCCTTCATTAGTTAAAAAAAACATCAAGACGCGAAACCACAAATTAGAGGAGGAGCTAGGACGAAAATCACTTAAGCGGGTCCAAAAATTTAATTATATATAAATATATATATTAGATGAAGCAATAAAAAATAGAAATTTTAATTTTTTTTTGAGTTTTATTTATAATATTTATACTAAAAACTAACATTTTGTTGTTTTAATTTATAAAGCTAACAAAATATTTCAAAAGGCTTATAAGAAAGGTTTTGCTTACTTAAATTCGTCATATCAAGTACAAATCATATCACTTATTTCTAATAACTAGCGATAGTTGAGATCTTTTAGCGCAAACTGCTCTGATGTCTTCTCGTTCTTGACTGCTCCCTTCTTTCGTTAGTTGTTCATTTGGATTTTAACATTGTCTAAGTACGCAGCAAAATTTCGCTTTACTTTTGCCGTCAGATTCGCCTTTCAACTTTTGTTTTCAATTTTTAATTTTGGCTTAGCTTTTCGAAGGACGGAGTGGCTACTCTAATAACTGCCATAATTTGTTTCTAAAGTCCAATGCTCATCAAATGAAATATCTTTAAGCTCATCGAAGAAATCAGAGTATATATCAAACTGGTATGATATGTCGCTCAAATCCGTTTCTATATCTCTATAGTTATCCATTTCAAACTCAATTGTGTCTATATAGTCTGGTAAATCTTCGGATGATCTAGTGTTGACGGTTGTTTCTTTCGTTTGAGTTTCTTTCTTGTCATCTTTTAAACCTTCTTGAACTTTTATTTCTTCGAATGTTGTTTGTTTTAAATCGAGCGACGCACCGCTAATCGAAATTTGAGCAAATTTTTCTCTCAATAGCTCCATATCTTTATTAAACTCCGCTTGGCTTTCATTCGCAGCAGCGGTCTCGCCGTGGCAATCAATATCGCTTTCGTTGTCGGATTGGTCACGACTTTCGTTGGCGGTTCCATTTTGAATTTCGAGTTCGTTGTCGTTCATTTCAAACTCCATTTCATATCTGCAGCGTTTCCTTAAATCTTTTACTTTATGAATAAAAAAGTCTCCACTTCGAAGATTGCAATAGGAGTCTTGCAACTCATTTGATATGGTGTCCTTTAATAATTGTGGACGGTGGATATTGTGTCTGAGACGCTTTGGTTCCGCATAACAAAAAACTGTGTTTAGTTTTAGGGTCTCCATGGCTTTTTGAATAATTTGAATTAAAATTGCTTGCTCCGGGAATGCGTTAAGTGACTGCGTGTTCAAATCGTAATGATAAATATGTCCCCTACGGCGTTTCTTATATACTCTCTCTCTCTCTCTCTTTCTATATCTATCTCATTCTCTCTATCTCGCCTCTCTATTGAGTAGACCGCTAGTGAGAACAAAGCAGATATTGTAGTTGAGATTGATTAGTTACTATGCGTAAAAAAAAGGCTTAGCTCACGCCACGCCTTTTGTCTAGTAAAAAAAAGCCGTGATGTGTTTCTGTTGAACGTCACCAAAATAATCGCCTACAGAATTATACATTTCTCAGAACAAACACCGAAAGGAACAAATCCTTTTGTACAGAACAAAGAGAAATAAAATTATTTAAATAAATAAAAATACCGAGAATTAGAACTAGAAATAGTTGAATTGTTGTCATAATTTGATTATTCACACTCACATTTAACTATTAGTATTCGTTATTAGGAAAATATTGTGGGTTTAAATTGTAATATAATTAAAGTACAATTTTTGAACTACCATGACTTGTAGTGTTTGGTTTTGGTTCGTCGAGAGTGGACTTTACTATTCAATTGTCAATAGTTGAAGTAGTAAACCTGAATTAAGCGAAAAGGGAGTACTTATGACAATCTCATCAATTATTTCGTTTTCTGGAATGCCCTTCTGGCCTGGATGTTTTCCTGCCGACCACATCTGGCACCTCTTTCTCTCGCTAAGACTGGAACTAGGACCAGGAAGACACTGCAGTATTCTTTAAGCTTGAAGGGTTGCCTGAGATTTAGTTCCTCGTCAGGATATTCATCCATTCCGTCAACCACTGTCTCTCTATTTGGCATAGCAGCCTAGAAGTTGTTGGCTGTTTTGAGAGCAGTTCCGTAAGCTCTTTCCAAATTAATTCCTCTCTTGAAAGGATGACTGTCCGCTGTATGCAGCATTTGTCAGTATTGCATTCAGCCTGCATAAACAGAAAATGGTGAGCAAAAATATAATCCAAAAGTATAAAAAGTAGGAACGTAACAATTCATGCTTCAAGATTTAATGAGCAGGACACTTAAAACTAGAGATGGAAAAGTTAAACTTGAGACCAAATGGTTTTTGTTCTTGTGCAAATTTTTTCTGCAGCAGGTGCGGCAAATAATGCGCTGCTGACATCAATACAATTTTGGTTTGCACAGGTCCTAGTCAGACAATGCGGTGGTCGCATAGTGCGGCAGAAAGTTAGTAAAAAATGTGAAAAAGTTTAAAGTGCGTCCAAAACTTTCACACTTTCACAATTCAAGGTGAATTTTAAACGCTGCCACAACATTACCGTTATATGCCATAGCTGGCGTACTCACCGTTGCTCATAGTTCGTGGAAAAGTTGCATTAAGGATTTATAAGCGTTAAGTGGATTAAAGTTTTTGGCCATGAGTAAAGAGTTGAATGGGTTCTTTTTCACAACCGGCTGTGGAACTAAAAATAGTAAAAAAAATGCAAGGAAAAGGTGAAAATGTCTAGTCGCCGTGTGATAAGGCAGCCGAAACGAAATTAAACATACACCAATTGAAATAAGTAATTTTTTTGGGTTTTTCTATTTATTATATTATTTATATGTACACACAACAAAAGAGTAATAAAATATGCACACAAACTTGCTCAAAAAAATTTAAGGCATTTAAAAACAAATCAAAATATAAATAAAAAAGAAGAGAAAAGAAGAAGCAAAATATTTTAACTCAAATGTTTGAGCACTTGAAATGTGTAATGAAATTTCGCTCGTCAAAATCAACTAAAAGAACCCACGGATGCACACACATTACTACAGCTGCTCATTTTCTGTAAAGAAACCATGAAAATTTTTGTGGTTTAAGTTGAGTTTGCACAATTTCGTTTATTCGCTTTTGTTTTCGTCCACTCAAGTCAAGTTTCAAGTTACTACCAGGAAGAAGAAAACAAAAACATTCTTTAAACTCAAGGCAGCTGCAATAACTGTTGGCAGCGGTAAATAAAAATAGTAAATGCTGTTAGAGCTGAAGAAGAAGATAAGAATACCAAAAAGAAAATGGTAAAAATTTGTTAGTTAAAATAAGTGAAAATAAAATAAAATAAAATAATACAAAATAAATAAAAATTAAATAAAATAAAGAAAGTTAAATTAAATTAAATTAAAATAAAACAAAACAAAATAAAATAAAACAAAATAAATTAAAAAAATAAAATAAAAATAAAATAAAATTAAATAAACTAAATAAAACAAAATAAAATAAAATAAAACAAAATAAAATAAAAAAATTAAATAAAAATAAAAAAAAAAATAAAATAAAATAAAATAAAATAAAATAAAATAAAATAAAATAAAATAAAATAAAATAAAATAAAATAAAATAAAATAAAACAAAATAAAATAAAAAAATAAAATAAAAATAAAAATAAATAAAATAAAATAAAATAAAATAAAATAAAATAAAATTAAATAAAATAAAATAAAATAAAATAAAATAAAATAAAATAAAATAAAATGAAATAAAATAAAATAAAATAAAATAAAATAAAATAAAATAAAATAAAATAAAATAAAATAAAATAAAATAAAATAAAATAAAATAAAATAAAATAAAATAAAATAATATAAAATAAAATAAAATAAAATAAAATAAAATAAAATAAAGTAAAATAAAATAAAAAAATGAAAAAAATACAATAAAACAAAATAAAATAAAATAAAACAAAATAAAATAAAATTAAAAAACAAAATAATAAATTAAAAAAAATAAAATAATACAAAATTAAATTAAATTAACTATAATAAATGAAATAAAAGAAATTAAAATATAATAAATGATAAGGAAATGAAATTAATAAGCTACAAGCGAACAGTATAGATTCAATTGAACAGGTTTCAAATCTGTTAGTCGACTTGTTTTTATTTGTAATCAAAGTTTTAATTAAAAATTCTATAAAATAATTTTTTTATTAGTTTTTCTCAAAGTTTATTTATCCATTTTTATACAGTTCCATTTTGATTTTCCGCTTAAAAGCATTGCATGTAGATACAAATAATATTCTTATGTATGTATGTAGAAATAAATAGTAATTATTTTCTATTTTTTCATTATCTCTCCACTTAAGTTCTTCAAAAGTGTCGCTCGCCTTTCCACTGTCACTTGAAATGTTTATCAGCATCACCACAAAATGCAATTAAAATCATCAAATCCATAGTCGTATTTCACAAAGCAATTTAGAGCGCACTCTTTCAATCGCTTTCTTGTTGACTGTCCACTTGTGTATAATCGACTTTTTTGCGCAATCAACTCTTGCAAGCTTCTTTCATTCGCTCTTTCGCACACTGCACTTATGTAAGTCTTTCGTATATGCGTCTGCCAAATTTTATGTTCAACAAGGCGCTTGGCCTGCCCAACCACTAGTGGCGCTCACATTGCGGTGTGCCATTTATTGTTGCATTGTTGCACTCTTTTAAGCGCTCAAATTGTGTTTTCATGTTTTCAAGCGATCTTTACGGCTATTCACACAGTATTTCGGGTGTTAATTTATGGGCTTGTTGGCAATAAGTTGCAATTTACAATTTCTTTTATGCAGCGAACATGGCAAAAGGAAGTACTGGGCGCATTTTTCAGCTCTGTTTCCCCACTCCATTTCGCAAATCCCCATTTGGGTGCGGCTTAAGCGCTTAAGTTGACTGAATTTTTGTGGACAAAGAATTATGAGTGCCAGCAATAAAGGTGCATCTTCCCTCCATAGCCAGCCAAGGGGCATATTATTTGTAACAATTTTATGACGCTTAACTCCTTCCAACCAAACTCTTAAGCTGAATAAATTTTAAAATGAAAAAAGTGCCAAAGTGGAATACCGTTGTAAATGCGGTACTTAAAAGTAAGCGAAAGAATGAAAAAAAAGCAAAAACTTTAAAGCTGCCGAAAGTGAGTGCTAAGCTGGCAGTTTATGTGTGTCATGTTTTGAAATTGGCCGTATATCAATTTTTATGTATTATGCACATGCAACTCGGAGATTATGACGGTAATTTTTTCTGATAAATGAAAAGGAAGAAAAACTATGCATCAAAGGGGTTTTCTACTAAATCCATTTGAATATAGTTTATTTGAGAAAGGATTTTCCACATAAGTGAACTATAACATTGCTTCCTTTTGATGGGCGTGGATATTGCTAAAGTGTTTTTAGGCATGTCCCAGCATGGTAAGGGTAATTTTTATGTGATTCCAGATTAATCTTCCCTTAATTCCTCCAAACAAATGCTGCTACCCTTTACTACAATAGTATTTGGTTAAAATGCTAAACGTTAAAGTGAAAGGGGTGACCTTACAAATTCAATATATAATTATTGACCACAATTATTCGTTTCTTTTTATTCAACTAAAATTTGGTTTTTGAATGAAATAATTTAAAGTTTTTATTTTATTTCATTTTGATTTATTTACTGTTTTTTTCGTTTTATATTATTTTATTTTACTTTACATTATTTTATTTTATTTTATTTTAATTTATATTATTTTAATTTATTTTATTTTATTTTCTTTTCTTTTATTTTTTTTTGTTTTATTTTATTTAATTTTAATTTATTTTATTTCAATTTAATTTAATTCAATTTTATTTAATTTAACTTAATTTAATTTATTTTAATTTAATTAAATTTTATTTTGTTTATTTTATTTTATTTTATTTTGTTTTATTTTATTTTATTTTATTTTATTTTATTTTATTTTATTTTATTTTATTTTATTTTATTTTATTTTATTTTATTTTATTTTATTTTATTTTATTTTATTTTATTTTATTTTATTTTATTTTATTTTATTTTATTTTATTTTATTTTATTTTATTTTATTTTATTTTATTTTATTTTATTTTATTTTATTTTATTTTATTTTATTTTATTTTATTTTATTTTATTTTATTTTATTTTATTTTATTTTATTTTATTTTATTTTATTTTATTTTATTTTATTTTATTTTATTTTATTTTATTTCATTTTATTTTATTTTATTTTATTTTATTTTATTTTATTTTATTTTATTTTATTTTATTTTATTTTATTTTATTTTATTTTATTTTATTTTATTTTATTTTATTTTATTTGATTTTATTTCACTTTCTTATATATTATTTTATTTTGTTTTAATTTAATTTTATTTTCTTTTATTTAATTTATTTTATTTTATTTTGTTTTTTATCATTTTATTTTTTTTAAGATTATTTTGTTTTATTTTTGAGGAACAGATCTATCTGTTTGGGCGTTGAAAAAATTACAGTTATTACACAATTTAGCATATCCTTTAGCTGTCAGTTTTTTTCACAAACATATTTTACGGTTATTAAATACATACATAAGCGCTTCGAATATTTACTCGTTTTCTGCATAAAAAATTATACTTTTGGAGATATACTTTGTTTGGCATAGTATACGAATATATGTACGTACGTATGCACATACGAATATAAGTGAACTAAATAGTGAACATTTAGAGGTGTCCACGGCCACATAAATAAGCAGTTATGTACATCTTTTCATATTTGCGTACACACATACATACATACACTCATGAATGTCTACAATCGTATCGTGGCTTTGCATGTCTTCACTTGTCCCAGAGATGGGCATGTGTTGCACTAAAACGCCGCAGTGTGGCATAAATTACTAACAACGCCTTGCCACACAACACGCCATGCTGCAATATGTTTGTCTGGCCGCGGCGGTTAAGCTTCTCACTGCAAACCGAAAATGTGTTGCATTCCAAAGCGACCACAAATTCAACTGCATAGCTGTGAAAGCATTTCACTTATTCCGCAAACATACATACTCGTATATACGTTAGTACGTATGCACAAGGTGGCATTTATTTCGCCGCAGTTGCGCAAGTATTAATGATAGCACAGAAGTGCTAATGTATGAACATATGATTATGTCCTTGCACATCTACATACGTACATACATCACTAAGTATTTAGTTCTTCCTTACTACTTTTATGGTCCTTTGCGGTCTGTTCTAGCAAGTCTTTTCTGTGTGGCAATGCTTTGCCGTGGATTCACTGCTGTGAAATTCCTACCATTTCCGTTTCCATTTGTACGCTAAAGCTTTCACGCTCTTAGCAACGGCGCGGAGGCATTTCGACCGCCAAACGTCTAAAGGAAGGAAAATTAAAATTTAAAGTTGGGGACTAGCTAAGTTGCGTCTTGCAACAAATGTGCAATTACATTTTGTGTAGATCATAAATTTTAGGCTCACTGTTAGCTGGGTCAGACTAAATCCGATTAGGTTTGATGAGTTGGTTAATGTCAGCAAATATGAAAGCTAAGGAGCTGAATCAACAGAATTTAATTTCTATAATTATACAATATAGAATTCTGACCATTTCCGGATAAATTCTCTCTCAAAATTCGTTAAGTTTCAGTGTCCAACCATTTCGATTCTCTAAGGAAACTCTTAAAGCTTAAACTTTTTTGAATAGATAGCCAGCAAAGTGGAGCAAAGAAAGTTCCATGAGATTACATCACCACCGAGTCTCCCCACAAATGTTGATCCATTTGCGTATATTTCTCACTGTCACAAAAAATTAGCATTTGAAGCTTTATTGACCGTCAAATAATCGTTCCTTAGAGGGTTAGGACCAATCGTACTGATACTTTGTGAATATCAATAACTCCTCCCTACTTAAGTTGACACAAGGTCTGCAAAGGGTATACCTAGACAATAGTTAGTTTGTTAATTATGTAGCTCAATTCCTTTATCGGACCCACTTAAGCTCGTGGTGGACCTATGAAGGAGATTTCTGTCAACTTTCTAGATGTCCAAACCATTTCTTTTTATTTATAAAACTCTCAAGGACACGATATCTTGCTACACCGACGAAAGTCATTGGCCTGTGACTTGTACTATAGATACGGAGCCTGGCTGTTTTTGTATGATGCCTTTATAGACCCTGCACAGCCCAATCAATACTAATTTCCAGTTGTTATTTGAGTTTCGTCTGCCTATGACCGCCAGTGTTAGGTATTCTTTCGCCACCTCACTGAAGGATCTCACAGTTTATGACTCCGGTTGAGTATTTGTTTTTTTGAACCCCTGTGCCTCTTGGCGTTTTCCTTAGATCGAGCTCTCCTAGCGGCTGGTTTCTTCAAGGGTGCAGGGAGTTTGGTTACACGTTGGCAATTCCTGGTGGACGTCTTGCTAAGTAAATACTGGGTTTCTAATCCTCCGTCAGTCTATATACTGGGATGGCACTGGTTTCCCCGAAATCTTACGAGCAGCACACGTACCCCTATATGCCCTGTCAAAAGGTTTCATCTTTGAAAGAGTTTTAGAAATGCAAGGTTTACGATCAGGTTCTCTTGGCCTTGCTGCGACTGTGTAGAGAGCGTGTCTGAGCTGTGCAGGTTTTGCTGTTAGCCCCCTTCAACAGTAGTATTTTATCCTGGGTAGGTCTAGTGAGATGGACCTTTCGTGACTCGGCTGGTGGTTCTGCCTCGCACTCAAGAAAGGGAAACTATGTGCTTCAGTGGCATTTTCCCCCCTGTGCAGGGATCTGAGGTCAGATTAAATTCAGCCAACTGCAGAGTTGCTGTTCTTCCCGGAAGTGGATTGGTAGGTGGCGATCGAGTGCAGTCGGATGTCTCTGAGTAACTCAAGGTACGGAAATACATTAAACTCTGGATTAAGAGGAAGGATATGCCCTCGGGAGGTTAAAGACTTGGCACAAAAACATTATTGCGAGCGGAGTTGCGCCTTATTTCACAGCTGGACTACAGATTAGAACCATAACGAAGCTCTATCAAGTGACATATAGTTTGTGACTTGACTTTGTATGATATGTCGATATCATGAGCATTACCAACACCATATTTAACTGATGAGAACATGTATTCTAAAAGCCTCCACTTTATAGTATGGTATTCATTAATATACATAAATATATTTGTATTTTTTTAAATTTCTATCAAAATTCTTTCAAAGGTCCAAGTTTTTTTTTCGAATTTTAAGTTTTTTTTAGAAACAGTCAGCATGCGCCCTGATTTTGGCAAGTATCAAGCTGTGTGTTTGATCATTAAAGCTGACCACAGGCACAACGCTGCAATCCGCAAATCGCATGTTCTTTCAGCAATGCGGTTCAATGTGGTCCTTGGTTCTGTATGTACAATACACATACATACACGTATGTGTGGCTAACATTCACTATTATTTATATCCTGCAGCGTTTTTGTAATGTTGTATCCCCAAGCTGTGCCACGTTTAACTTTGGTTTTGCCTCTGAGAATTGCTTTGCTTTGCTCCCTCTTTCTCTCTCTCTCTCTATTTACAACATTGCAGTATTACTTTTAAGTAGATATACTATATGTAGCATGGAAAAGGTGTGATGGACATTTGAGTTCTTCTTTTTATTTCTTTTGTTCACTCAAGACTTCTTATCTAACGAAAGGCTTGTGTTTAAGATGTTGGTTACAATAAAATTTCCCGCTAATAGAGTTCTGTAGATAGCAAGATGATGATCTGGCGGTCACGTTAAGGCTTTATAGTATTTATAGCCTATTACTTTCTTCAAAATATTTATTTTATTTGGAAACTCTTAATATAGACATCTGGCACGAAAAACCAGGTACGAAATTTTCGAAAGATCCTGGAAAAATATCGGCACATACTACCTCAAAGTTGTAGATCTATATCTCTACTTGAGTGAAGACCACCATCACCCTGTAATCAAATGCAGAATTTCAACCTCGAAATGCTTAGACAATTTGAAAATAAAGTCCCTTTATTTCTGAGAAAGCTGTAAAAAGTAGGAAAAGACTGAAAGCCTTTGCGAAGATACCGCACATTGGAGATGTAGGTTGAAGTCTAATGGCAACCTGAACCAAAATAGTGGGAGCAAAGATGAGTCGGCTACACAATTTCGTCGAATCCACAGATTGGTCCGATTATGGGGTGGGAGCTGTTAAGACCCTCATTGGTATCACAATTAGTCCCAAAGATTCTGAGACCTAATCTTATATAAGCTCGAATTATTAACTAAAAGACTCCCAGTGGTCGAATGAACCGTATATTAGAATAAAGGTTTCATAACTACGTTATTAAATATTACTAATGACTAAAGTGACTACCATCGACTTTTTGCAAATTAAGCTACCAACAGTCTCTGAAAATTCCTTTGAGAGATTTTTCTTTCCTGTCAGAAATATGCTCAGAATTATAGCTCCGTTTTGAGTGGCAACGGCACTAGGAGACATGTTTTCGAGCTCGGTCGGACCGGGACTCGAGCCCACCACACTCGTGGCACTCATTGCACAATCCACTCAGCTACTGTTGTTGTTGTCGTTATGCCCACTACCTGGCAACTACAAATGCAGAATGAGAAGAAAAAACTTCCATGAATATTGTAAAATAATGTTAGACAATTAATAGGTTTATGTAATTTTGTGGGTACTAAAATTTAAAGACATTGTTTGGCAACACTTTGCTATTAAGTAGAATACAGTAGTGTTGACAGTAATTACAGCAATGCCAACAACAAAAGCCAAAAGTTAGTGTAAAATATATTGCTGATGATAAAGCCGAATACAAAGACAGAGCAATAAAAGTAGAAAGGGTGCAATAAATGATTAGCAAAACCACTTGGTTGTTGTTATCCCAAAAGTATGAGAGTGTCCTTTCCACAAGTGCAAGCAGCAAGCAGCTACCAAAATTGTGAGAAGAAGTGGATTATGTAATAAATATATGCAAGATTAGGAACAAGGAGAAAGTTGAGCCAGAAATCACAACAAATTAATATCATTGGTGTTAGGGTCGCATGACAGGCGAAACATATTATTGAGCCGAAACTTGCAAATATCTTAATCCTCCGGATGTGCTAAAAGGGTGGAGAGAAGGACAATGCTTTGAAGTATGTTTGTATATTTTGTATACAATGCTTCGAGATCTACACATCGGCATACGAACGCTTTCAGCAGAAAAAGTATGAGATAAAAATGTCACTATCTTTACCCGAAAAAAGTCGGTCAAGAAAAAATGTCAGCCTGTCAAAGATAGAAAGTGCCTAATCAGCTAAATTCTACTCCGTTTAACACAAATTAATACAACTCAACATAACTCAACTCCACAACACACAATTTTAATAACCTCACATCTACTACTCTGAAGCCAAAATGAAGCGAATCAACTTAAATCAATTTCACTCAGCTCCATTTGACTAAATTTAAATTTCTTTAAATCTTCTAAACTGAGATCAAAATGAAGTAAGTCAATTTAAATCCACTCAACTTACCTAAATTCCACTCAAACCAATATCACTCAACCCTCAATACCCTCAAATCAGCTAACCCGGAACAATTTGTTTTCCTTAGATTGCAAGGCCTTTTCATTTTAATAATCAGCTTGCGTGCTTGTTAACGATTTTGCTGCAGTCAGCTATACCATATATTGTACTTAATTGCAGAAAGCCTCTTACAACACATAATTAGGTAGGAAGGCAATGCTGAAGAAATGTTGATAAATTTCAAAAGGCTATGCCATCTGTCTTTGTATCCTTGAGGACCGCAGGAGCAACAAAAGCTAAATTAACTGTACTGTTTTGTTTATAATCAGGACTCTATTTGTATTATTTGTATGCTCATATGAAATATACAAACATATATACTAATATTTACCTATTTGTTTGTTACTTAAGCTAAGTGTGTAATCATGCGTGCCGCTTTCACCTCATTGAAGCTCTATAAGATTATTACTGAATATAGATACATGCATACATATCTATGTAAATACTACGTATATATTTGAAATATCTGTCCTGCTAATTACATTACTTATGCTTGCATATATGTTCCATCCCACTCTATTGTATTTATTTTATTTTATTTTATTTCAATTTATTTTATTTTATTTTATTTTATTTTATTTTATTTTATTATTATTTTATTGTATTTTATTTTATTCTATTTTATTTTTTTTATTTTATTTTATTTTATTTTAATTTATTTTATTTTATTTCATTTTATTTTATTTTATTTCATTTTATTTTATTTTATTTTATTTTATTTTATTTTATTTTATTTTATTTTATTTTATTTTATTTTATTTTATTTTATTTCATTTTATTTCATTTTATTTTATTATATTTTATTTTATTTTATTTTATTTTATTTTATTTTATTTTATTTTATTTTATTTTATTTTATTTTATTTTATTTTATTTTATTTTATTTTATTTTATTTCATTTTATTTTATTTTATTTTATTTTATTTTATTTTATTTTATTTTATTTTATTTTATTTTATTTTATTTTATTTTATTTTATTTTATTTTATTTTATTTTATTTTATTTTATTTTATTTTATTTTATTTTATTTTATTTTATTATATTTTCTTTTATTTTATTTTATTATATTTTCTTTTATTTTATTATATTTTCTTTTATTTTATTTTATTTTATTTTATTTTATTTTATTTTATTTTATTTTATTTTATTTTATTTGATTTTATTTTATTTTATTTTATTTTGTTTTATTTTATTTTATTTTATTTTATTTTATTTTATTTTATTTTATTTTATTTTATTTTATTTTATTTTATTTTGTTTTATTTTATTTTATTTTATTTTATTTTATTTTATTTTATTTTATTTTATTTTATATTATTTTATTTTATTTTATTTTATTTTATTTTATTTTATTTTATTTTATTTTATTTTATTTTATTTTATTTTATTTTATTTTATTTTATTTTATTTTATTTTATTTTATTTTATTTTATTTTATTTTATTTTATTTTATTTTATTTTATTTTATTTTATTTTATTTTATTTTATTTTATTTTATTTTATTTTATTTTATTTTATTTTATTTTATTTTATTTTATTTTATTTTATTTTATTTTATTTTATTTTATTTTATTTTATTTTATTTTATTTTATTTTATTTTATTTTATTTTATTTTATTTTATTTCATTTTATTTTATTTTATTTGCTTAATTTTCTTATTCTCTACCTTTACCCAAACTATAAATATTCTCGCGCTATTTGCAATGTTTTACATACATATTGAAATTATTTTATAACTACGAACGTTTGTTCCACGCTGTAACACAATATGTACCAAAATAATTGCCGTCTAAAGGTGTGCAAATTAGCAAAGTTTGTCCCGAACAGCTTGCCTTTGCTTTGCTCCTCAAACCGCCGTACCGCACTGCACCATCAGACATAGGTGTGTGCATAGACACCTTCACGTCTTCCAAGAATAGTTGTTATTAAACTGGCTTTTGTATTTCTCCCTCAAGTTTCTTCTCAAGCACTCGTTATTACTTTCGGCGAGGATATCATTTTCAGTTTGGCGCAGTTTAATTAAATTAGATTTCCAGCAAAGGCGTTGTAAGCGTAAGAAAGTTGTCTACATGTGTCGTTACATAATTAGACTCTTCACTTAGTTGTTCATAGTTATAATTATGCGTATGCTTACTCATAGTGTTTGCTATTTTTCGAGGGTATAATCTGAGTTTTTGCTGTATGTGTACTTGTTTGAGCCAGTTGTTTTCCAAGAAATGGAGGGGTCTAAGTAGGAACAAAAATATTTTTTCAAATTAATTTTCTACAATATCGGATGCCTTCCCGTTGTATTTAATATTCTCACCGGCTGAATTGGTTCATAATTCCCAAGATAGGGCCTAATCTCTGATCTTGCTTTCATTCCTATCCACTGCGTTGAGTGGGTAACCAATAGACCAGAGGCCCTCGCCGTGTTGCTGCGATAGGAGCTTTCTTTCTGCTATAATATAGTTTTATGCCATTCTATTTGCAGGCGTTAGTACGAGCATAATAATTAAACTCTCTTTGCTGCATAGAAGCTATGGTTGATTTTAGCTGCAATCAAATAGAATTTTGAGGTAATGACATTAGACTCTGCCCAGGAGCCATGGTAATCTATTACGTATCGATGATTTTCGCTCTGGTGCTGGGTCAAATACATTTTTTTATATTTATCTATTATTGTATACCGCCTCAGTGTAATGAATCTTTAAGACAGCTAATCCAACCCAAATACATAACAAAGTTAAGTTTAGAATGATCCAAGGAAAAATTCATAAACTAGAAACCCGTGGACAAGAGAGCCGCACTTGTTAGCTACCTACAGACTGACCTAAAAAATATATTAATTCACCCACAACCTACCGAAGGTAAAGAATTAAAGTCCTAGTAAATTTTAGCGCTCCCAATCGCCAACAACTATAAAGTAAAACACCATACATATGCATGTTTATAGTGGATTAATTTAACAAAAAAAAAAGGTTAGCCAGATATTCCGAATGCCTACTTGGCCGTAACGCTGTTGGCCTGTGGCATGCAGCAGATGTGCGAAATGTCCAACTTGAATTATGGCCAACGACAGAGCAATGAAAACAAAAACGAGAAAAGATTGGCCGCCAAAGGGTTTCGAATAACTGAAGAAAAGTAAAAAAAAAAACAAAAAAAAAAAACAAAAAACTCCACCGAAATCGAAAACTTTGAGTTGTTGCCAAACAGTTGCAGTGTGGCAACAATTTAAAAGGCAGTGATTTAAAGCGGAAGGCATCACGAACGGCAAGTATGTGTAAGCGTGCGTGTGTGTGTTTAAAGAAAAATCGAGTAGCGGCTGACAGTAGATGAATCGCTTGCCAAAGCACGAAATGTAACGCATTTGGATTTACAGCAACATTGGTAGTAACTACCACATACAAATACATACACACAAGCAATACTTACGTCATGTTTATGAACTTCCACATTCACAAAAATAAGCATGTACTCAGGCAGTAATTTAAAGTGGAGTATCCGGACGTAGGTGGCCTCAATGGGTTAGCGACTGTGAACACAAATTCATACAAATACGAGTGCTACGGGATGTGAGTACCCTACAAGGTAAGTGACTATTTCAAAATTTTCCATATTTGTATATTTTCCATATTATTTTATTTTATTGTATTTTATTTCATTTTATTTTATTTTATTTTATTTTATTTTATTTTATTTTATTTTATTTTATTTTATTTTATTTTATTTTGTTTTATTTTATTTTATTTTATTTTATTTTATTTTATTTTATTTTATTTTATTTTATTTTATTTTATTTTATTTTATTTTATTTTATTTTATTTTATTTTATTTTATTTTATTTTATTTTATTTTATTTTATTTTATTTTATTTTATTTTATTTTATTTTATTTTATTTTATTTTATTTTATTTTATTTTATTTTATTTTATTTTATTTTATTTTATTTTATTTTATATATTTTATTTATTTTAATTTAAATTAATTTTTTATTCTTTATGTATTTTTATTAATTTTTCATTCCTATTTTGGTTGATTTCACAAGATTATTAATTTCATTGTTTAATTTTTTTTTTTTTAATTTTTATTAGTAAGATTCTCACTGCAGGGTAACTAGACCTACATACACCTACATATATATCAGAGTAGGTAATTGTATTCAAGAAGTCTATCGCATAAAATTTATTGGCTTGGCACATTTTGGCAGCCGAAATGCATCCATCTTCTCCACCAAACCGACCGACATGCAAAATGACTTAGTCCGCTGGAGCAGTTCGTGGAATTACATTACATGAAATGCACGCACTGGTATGTGCTTACCAGAGTAGTTGGACGAGAATAAGATGTATGTGTGTATGTGGGTCTTCGCAAAAATTTAGGATAAACTGGGCCGCACCCCAGCGGTGGCACAAGGTGTGATAATCCATTCGCGTACATATTTACTACTGCAGTAGTGTTCGGTTAAAGGCAGAAGGATATTAAATCACTGTTGCTGTGGCGTTGGTAAAGTGGCCGGATTCTACGCATTTATTGCAGCCGAGCACGAAAAGGCGTGTAAAATTTGGCTTGCAAACCATTAAGGGAATGAAATTAAAAAGTTTTACTTTTCAGGTTGTGGGGCAAATAGTTAAAGTTGCGGATATTACACGTTCTTTATACTCTTTTCTCTCGCTGCGGTTATTATGAAGTATGGC
The DNA here is from genome assembly GCA_037013455.1 of Ceratitis rosa. Lineage (NCBI taxonomy): Eukaryota > Metazoa > Arthropoda > Insecta > Diptera > Tephritidae > Ceratitis > Ceratitis rosa. Next base: position 4,596,859 of record JAWMAG010000041.1, read on the forward strand.
AAAAGCCTTTTTTATAATTACAACTAGTGGTTTAGGTAGGTGGTTTTGCACAAAAAGTTAGTTTTAAAAATGTAGAAGAAGACTTGAAAATTGAGGAGAATATAATTTTTAGAAAGAAGGAAGCTAAAATAACAACCACATAAACATGGTTATGATCGATAGCAAAAAAAAAAACGATTTAAAATATTAAAATATTTTGCATTGCCTTAAATATTTTCCCATACCAAAGGAAATAGGTTTTGACAAAAGCACCAATGCCTTTTTTCAATTTTAAACACTGAGGACATAATATGGTCTATGTGAGACCCCAAGTGTTAGCCAGCTCTATCTGACCTAATCTATTCATTTGTATTTTTTTTTCCAAATTTATTAATTATGTTGACATCCCATTGACATTCAGAAATTGGCATCTTTTTTTATATTTATTTTTAATTAAGAAAATAATGAAAATCATTTGGTTCTATTAGCTGCCTCTCTTATTTATATTATTTAATCTAACAGAAACTTAATTTTCTTATTTAAATGCGAAAAGTAAAATTTCTTTATTTTATTTATTTTAATTTATTTTATTTTATTTTATTTTATTTTATTTTATTTTATTTTATTTTATTTTATTTTATTTTATTTTATTTTATTTTATTTTATTTTATTTTATTTTATTTTATTTTATTTTATTTTATTTTATTTTATTTTATTTTATTTTATTTTATTTTATTTTATTTTATTTTATTTTATTTTATTTTATTTTATTTTATTTTATTTTATTTTATTTTATTTTATTTTAATTTCTGCAAAATTCAGTAGGAATAAGAAAATAATTGCAATCAACGCAATAACGAAACTAGAGAATTTGACCGAAATTGCTCTGACTTCAGTTAATAATACAATAAACAAAATTTATGATTTCAATAAGAACATTTTATCTAGACTAACGACAAATATACTCCTTGACATGCATACTGCAGTAGATACTCATGCTTGTGGGTGTGTGTGTCATTTAACATCACACTGTTATTGCAATTTGTACGTATATACTTATGTAGCTATAAACGGAACTATACACCTACATGCATACGTAAATATTTATTTACCTCACTTGAATGACAAACAATTTATGCAATCTGAAGGAGTCAATTTCATATTTTTCTGCAATCAACAGGATACTCAGACACACTCCAACGCTCATGAACAACGAAGTCAAAAAAATTTTCTTTATACTTTTTTGCAAATGAAATGAACGTATTGAAGGTAGCAAGAAATAATTTTACTTATATTCTTTTGCTAAAAATTGTATTTTTAAAATGCTTTGAAGGAGTGGTGAATTGGCAAAAGCAGTGCAATGTTTGCAGAGAGAGTCCTTTGTCTGGCTCAAATGGACTAAAGTTGATTAAAATTTGAATTGTTTATGAGGTTTCGATTATAACGAACGAATGGTGAGTGGAGAAAAGGAACGTAAAATCGAAATAACACTGTGACTAATCAAAAATAAAATACAATAAGTTTAAAATTATCCAGCATGAAGAGTAAAATTCATCATAAAAAATATAACAAATATTGCTAGAAATCATAAAAAAAATTTTGAAAAAAATTATAGCGCAAATTACACAGCATAAACCACAAATCAATGAATGGCTGACTGAGTGATTGAGTGACTGTACGTACTCGTACATATGAAGTTAAAAACATTTTTGCCTACAGCAAGTTTGCAGACGATTGTAGTTGAAAACCAAACTGCTGCAACTGATTTAGAAATTTGAATTTATTTTACTCTGACATTTTGTCCAAACAAATTAATTCACTCATTGTTGCTTTTTCACATCTATATGTCGTGTATCTATTTGTATGTTAGCACATATTTTCTTGTTAGATTTTATTGTTTAAGGAAATTTGTACAAGAATAAAAGGAAATTAAAACTGTCACCTCAGGCAAAATAAATAATTGCACTTGAAGTTCGATTGGTAATGGAGTAACCCAGTGAGCATTGGGTGAAGAAAACCAAGGTTTGGACATTCCATAAACGTCACAACACCGTACTTTGCATAAAGACTTAGGTCTTGCCGCTAACAAAGTTCATTTAATACAGGAACTCAAGCCGGCCGATCATCAACAACGTCATATCTTTGCTAATTGGGTTCTTGAAAAGCATGAAAATAATCGATATTTTATCGAAAAATCTTCTTCACTGATAAGGCCCATTTCCAACTAGATGGCTATGTTATTAAATAAAACTGTCACATCTCGGGATCTGGATAACATTTACTTTCAATTCCTGAAGCTATTGAGGACATACAGCGCACATTGCGATTTGGTTTTGGATATTTTCATAAAGATGATGTGGTCCTGTGAGCGTTGCCGTGGTGGTGTTTTGGCTAATATTGTTTCCATTATTAATGGCATATCTTCATCTTAATATTTAAATAAACATCCCATCATTTATCTCATCTCTTATTGGAAAACCCTTTACAATCATATGTGGAACTGAAAACCGGCAAATTAATCAAAATAGTAGAAAATGCTAATAACATTGGTCTAGTAAAAGGTAATCCATTATTTTTGCATCAAATTGAAAGTAAATTATAATGTAATTATTGCTCTCTTACTAAAACCCTGTCCCTTTTGGCAAAAAATTGAAACAATCGAATTTAAGACTTCGCTTGAGGCTAATTCTTCAACAGCCAAATCATTCGCCTTAGTGAGGAGCAGATGGTAATCACTTAGTGCAAGGGCTAGACTATAAGGTGGTTGTAGAAGAACCTCTCAACCAAGCTCCTGGAGCTTCTGTTACTATCGATATGTATGATCACGCGTTGTCTTGATGAAACACGATTCACCTCCTGTTGACTACATACGAGCGCTTCTGGGCTATTTTTTCCTTCAGACGGTACAATTACCAATAGTATAAATCCAAATTGAGAGTTTGGCACTCTAGGATGATCCCACGCCTATCCCACCTAACACACAACAAAATCTTGTTAACCGTCATTCCTGGCTTGGACACCGTTTGACCACCGTCCTCATGTGACGTTTCTGTTAGTGGTCCAAGTTTCTCCACCATTTATCAACCGCTTCAAAAGAGGGTCGATTTCCATACTATTCAGCAGCGATTTGAAGGTGGAAGGAAGTAGGGCTCATGAGGTTGAGGATCGAAATTAAAAAAAAAAATAAATAATTTTATATAATTTTTAAAGTTCTCCGAACTAAGACTCGAACCCTGCTCATCCAAATGGCAATACCCACTGCTAATCACTCGTCTAATATAACTAACAGCCGAGTATATCATTCTCAGTTCCATACGAATTTAGTCTTTCTTACTTTCAAATCACTTTTGTAAGGTTATAAAACCAGTTCGATTACTTATATGTTCAACCGTCAGAGAGTTTTTATTTTGGTTCTTGATATTTTTCGGAATAAATTCAAATAAAAAAGCATAGAAAAATTAAGAATAAGAGGGAAAGAGTAAGGTTCATATTATTTGATCCCTAAAACCACCGACTGCTTAACCTAAAAGAGATCTCATCGAATTTGGCTCCTTTTATCTATTTTTTTTTTATTTATTTATTGAGAAAATAATTATGAAGCTAAAAATAAATTAATATTAGATTTTAAAATTTACAAACTTAACTAAGGCTCTTGTGCAGGATTATTGAATAAATTATACTCTCCTGTAGTTCTGAAGTTAATACTTGGAAAAAAGATATATAGGTCCTTAGAATTAAAAATATTACTGAATTCCTTTAATATTCTACGAAATAGCACTTTCATACTATACGTTCTAGTGCAAAAAGTTGTATTGAATAAGCCAAAGCTATGAAGATTTCTACATCGACCTTTAATGTTTAGCTCTGGCGAATATTACATCAAACATTAAACTGATGGAAAGAAATTCTGTTCTATTTTGAAGTATAAATAGATTTGTTTTAAAGGTAGAAATATATGAAGGTTTCCTGAATTGATTCCAGACCATTTTCAAAGCATAAGTATCATAGAAATCACTACATAAGCTACGGAAGAAAGTTAGAAAGAAGTACGAATTTCCGATTACATAGATACTGCGTGTGAAACCAGAATATAAACAAGATTTCCATGTCGAATGAAAGAGTTAAAGGCCAGTTAATCATAAGTTTTGCCTTCCAACATAACAAATGCTAAAATAATCACATAAAAACCATAGCTTTTAAAACAGATAATAAGTCTGGGAGACGAAAGGGCATCCATCTTCCTTTCCACTTTCAAGGCATCGCCAGCGTAGAAGAACTCGTGTACATGCTAATGCGCTAAAATACTTAAATTGTTCACGCTTACACTTTTTACTCACAACTATAGGTATGCAGATGAAGATGGGTACGTACCCTGGGCATTTGTTTGTGCCTGACAAGCAGACAACCTTTATCACCTTTTAATGCTCATAAAAAAAGTATTTTAATATTTTTTGCTGCGTGTTATCAGCAGAAATAAATTTTCACATTTTAACCATTAATTTATCTTAATTTACCATTTCTCATAGTTTATTACGACAGTATGTACGAGTATGTAAATTTGTATGTCTGCACATCGCTACACTGTCCTCCGTTTGCCGTGGCATGCGAATTTTCTGGTTCATACAGTTGTTACAGCTGACCCATGAACCCATGCGTTATAATGAATAATACAAAAACGCTTCTAATATATCTACATATATTTATATGTCTATATACCTACATGTATATGTTTGTACGCAAATTACACAGTAGTAGACTGTGTACAGCAGTATGTATGTACCCACTGGCTCCTGTTATCAGCATTACTATCTGTCTCTCGTTGCCTTGCCGCTATTTCACTTTTCTCTTGCTTTATTTACGTGTATGCTACTATTTTACATACAATTTCATTTGACTGGCGGCGTTGGATGTGCGTCTCGTGCTGCCACTACCACTACTATTGGTACTGAAGCGCTTACCTGCCTTTACGCATTTTAACTTGTTTGCATCATAAATCTTTTCATGAAACCTATTACAAAGTAAGAAACGCGTCTGTTAAGCAGTGAAGCAAAAAATAACGGTAATTATTGTAGGAGAGTTGCGCAAACAAATAAATAAATCCATTAAAAATTAGTGAGAAACGCTGAAAGGTTGCCTTGATGTATATGTATATGTATATTACAATGTATGTATGTATATTACAACAGGATTACAACAGGATAAGCGATATAAATTTTAGCATCATTTCAGTTGAAAATAGTGCAATATTTTCTGATTAAAATAATCTTTACTTATTCGTTTTGATTACCTCCACAAGGCATAGTCGACTTAGTTCGAGATATAATATAATTTCTCATTTAGAGCTACGATGTTTTTATTGATTTCAAAGAGCACGAAGAGAATAAATTTCAAATTGTCTAGGAGGGAATTTAAAAATCCAAAATTTTCGTACTCTATTGACATGCTTATAGCCGAGTTAAAAACAGCACGTTTTTTTCTTTACTGGTATCCCTGCAGTCCGACTCTTCCAAAAATTTCAAGAGTTTGATACCTGGGCATATCCTAGTGATTCTGTAGAATAATATGGGAGTTACTACCTCTTATTTAGCCAGCACATAGCATGCGGTCTTAGTCCTCATATTTATTATTATAGCCTTATTATTATAGCTAGATAATAGGACTCGGAGGAAAGTAGATGGAATGGGAGGTGCTTATTATGTAAAGGGCTTTTTGGTTAGATCACTTAGAAACCTAATGTGTTTTCCAGACGTTGTGAGGGGAAAAATTGGCTTTTTTCTAAAAGAGCCTTCAGGAGCCTCGCTATATTCACTATATTTGCCCGAAGGACCATTCTTCGAAGTGCCTATTCTGGGTAAGATATTATTAGATGCTCCTCAACGTCGAGAGCAACGTTTATTTTGTACTTTTTGATAGCGAGACCTTTCTCGTTCCTCCTCGCAATGTCACGAAGAGCTTTGTCGTTAGATTTGCTTTTAGCGTAGGCATGCTGGTTACTCAGTAGGCAGTTTGGAGGTATTTGTTGAGGTATAAAAACCATTATCCATAAAATATTTTTTTGGAACAAATGTAAGGTTGATTGGTTGAAAATCTCACGGATTTATATAATTAGTCCTTTCGCTTAAGAAAAGTGCTCCATCGGGAGATATACTGATTAAATTCTAGATAATGATTAGGCAGGGTGACTATTGTAGCCTGTAGCAGGAGGCGGGTATAACACTATCTAAATCTGGGATCCTACTGGTTTAGATCTTATCGCCCATTCTATTCTACTTCGGGTCATGATATTTTTTTTTTGTCAGATTCAACATTCCCTGTAGGCGCTGTTGAGTTGTCCGTAGATACATTTCGTAGTACGCTGGGAAATGATTGGTGATAAAAACAATCCAAGATTCCTCTGGAAGATGATGTTCAACCTCGTATTGCTTCTGTGTAGTTCGGGAAAGCAGAGTACTTAGGAAAACTTACCACAGTCTTTTTACTTCTGAGTAACTCCCAGTGTCAGTACAGAAAGATTTTCAAGAATTTCTTTGAGATTTCCTAATAGTTCCTAGTCTTCTAGTCTTCATTCATCATTTGTAGACGATTCGAACCTAAGTGTGCTCCGCCTAATCCACAAAAAAGCGCTCCCACAGTCTGAGCCAATTACCGTGCAATAAGCCTCCTTAATATCACATATAAGGTTCCAGCAAGCGTATTGAGTGAAAGGAGTGAAAGGCTAAAGCTCGCCGTCAACAAACTGATTGAACCGTATCAGTGTTACTTTAGACCTGTTAAATCAACCATTGATCAGATATTCACCATGCGCCGAATCTTGGAAAAGACCCATGAAAAGAGAATCGTACACCACCTTTTCATCGATTTTAAAGCAGCCTTCGACAGCACGAAAAGGAGCTGCTTCTACGCCGCTATGTCTGAATTTGGTATCCCCGCAAATCTTATACGGCTATGTAAACTGACCTTGAGCAACACTAGAGGCACCCCCACGATTCGGGAACGACCTCTCCCAGCCGTTCGATGCCAAGTGAGGTTTCAGACAGGGTAATTCCTCCTCGTGTGAGTTCTTCGTTGGAGAAATTATTACGAGCTGTAGAGCTGAATACAAACGGTTCAATCTTCTATAAGAATGTACAGCTGCTGTTGTAAGCCGATGGTGTCCTGATATTCATATTATTGGGTTCAAGAACCTCACCCTGAGCTCTGATTTTTCCACACTGGATGAGAAGGAAAGCGTATAGGTTAAGTAACAAACGAGGGCAAGACGAGATATCATTTGTCATCAATTAAACAGTTGTGGCATTCGCGCTCCCACGTCACTGATGAGTGTCACAACTTTGAAGTCGTAAATAACTTCGTCTATCTTGAAACCAGTATTAACACCAACAACAATGTCAGCCTTTAAATCCAGCGCAGAATCACTCTTGCCAACAGGTGCTACTTTGGACTCAGTAGGCAATTGAAAAGTGACGTACTGTCTCGGCGAACGAAGACCAAACTCTACAAGTCCCTCATCGTTCTCGTCCAACTATATGGTGCGATAACATCTGATGAGTCGGCGATAGGAGTTTTCAAAAGAAAGGTGAAGAAGACTAACGACAGGGCATTGGAGCTTCACGTTAGGCTGAACGTTTTCCAAAAGTTTAAAATATTTTTTAACTATAAATTTTATTTCTCTAACTCACCATGTCAACACATTCATTTTCACCTATCTGGAAGAGTAATTTATATATGACAAACAAAGTCATTAATTTTAATATCTGCCAGTTAACAGCTCTGTTTATGACTGTGAGCTGATGTGTTACTTACAAGAGCAGGTAAGCAAGCATTAATAAAAATTTTTTTTTCTTCTTTTGGGCTCAACTTAATTATTATCTGTTCTTGGTTGCTTATGACTTTCGTCCGCACAAATTCTTCTTCTTACATAGCTATGATAATTATTGGTTTGGGCTATAATTTCAAGTTAAAAAGTGAGGGATTCAACTGTTGAATAGGTTTATCCAGCCGATAAGCGTTGAAAATAAAATATTTGCGAGAATAAAGGTAAAAGAGCCCAGAATTAGTTACCATCAAAAGCAAAAACACACGCACCTTCGCACGCTCCTACGATAGTTTGCACGCTCTTGCGTCTTTTCGGCGAACGAGAGTCATTAATTTTATTTGTTTTCATTTCATTTTGCGGTTATTTGCCAAAGTAATAGAAAGAAAGGGAAGCTAAAGTAAATGCAAAATAACAAACCACCACACGCTCAATGAATCACCCAAGAAGGAAAAAACAGAAGGAAGGAAAGAACAGAAGGAAGCCAAATAGTGTGCAAACAAACGCAGCAAATGGCAAGTGGGTGAGTTGATGAGCGCATCCTTGGCAGTTAGTTTGCATTGCACGCCTATTTACACAACTGCTCTTTATACCTATGTACAATATGTACACAGTCTTATTAAATTATTCAGGTCGATTTTTCAGCAATCGTAATTTATTGCCAAGATTTCACAAAAACAGCTGGATAATGTTTATTTTGTTGACCAGCAATCAATTACCCCAAATGAAGTGGTCAGTTTGTTGGTCGTTCTTCGAATGGATTCTTATTTATTCGGGGGTTTTTTGCTTGTTATTTACTAGTAAATCGTAGTTATTTATATGCCTTAAAGACTTAAAAATGTTACCCAAAACAAGTAGCTGCTAATAAACTTTTGGATTAAATGTTAAAGAAGGGAGAAGCTCATTTAAAATCAAAACATGTAATTTTCAGTTGATTTTAGGTTTAAATTATAAAGAAAGGTTGTGCTTACAATTATTTGTTTGTGTTAGGGCTTCAAATTTTGTTCAAACCTTTTCGAGCAGCTCTGGTACTTGAGTATCCAGGAAGTATCAAGCGAGTATCGAGGCAGTATCGAGCGAATATTGAGGGAGTATCGAGCTGAGAGAAAATTTTATACTTTGAAGAATATTCCAGAAAAGAGAGCACACTATATGACTAGTGCTTATGATCTCTTCTGCGTTAGTCACGTTACCGTGCGTTATGAGCCTTAGTAGAAAAGAGTATGTTCTTCGTTAATGAGTATTGTTAACGCCAATACAGCTCACGTGTGTTTCATGCCTTATGGCCGGATGCCAGAAATCAGTTTGATATACAAATGAACAAAATTTGCAAATTATTAATTTTTTTTTAATCAAAATCTGGCAAATGAGAAAGCAATTCGAAATTTCAGTTCACTTAATTTTGAGTGAAATTAGTGATGTTTTATCCATTATCACATATTGAAACGAATATGCTCAAACACAGCTAAGAATACATTACAAGATTTAAAGTAAGCACGATTTTATTATTCTAACCATTTTAATAACTATTTTTGTAACCGATTTTATAACCATTTTCATAACCATTTTTATAACCATTTTTATAACCATTTTTTCATTCTAATGTATTCTTCGTATTTGTTCACGTACTGTGTAGTTAGTTATAAGCTTTCATAATGACAATAATTTAAACTTATTACTTCGATTTTAAACCGATTTTGTCCTCAGCATCTGAGCTTTTGACTCTTTACGATAGACTTTCTTATTATTAGTTCTCTCGTATTTCTCAGAATTTTAGGTATACAGTAAAAGGGTTGCGTTTATTCACATTTAAGCCTACCGTAGACGAAATAATTATCAAATTTGTTCATCTGCACCTGAGAAGGGTTCAGCTGCTTGCTTTCTCACTTAATTTACTAGTGCGAAAAATGAAGATGCAGATGTTGAAAATCTTACCACTTCAGCTCATTTATTTGTTTGTTTGTTTTTAACTTTTAAACATAAAAACAAGAAAAATATGTTGATTAATCAATACAAAGAGTTCAAATGAGCAAGGCTCTTGGGAATTAATGAAAAGAACTTGAAAAGGATGGCGATTTCTCGGAAACATATGGTGGACGGAAAAAAGAAGAGAGCAAAATGGAGAAAAATTGCTTCAAAATACTTTGCAAAAGAACTAAACGAGTGAATATTTTGAAATATAGACAGAAAAGTTTAGAAAATGTTCAAAACCAAGAATCAGAAATAAAAGCAGAGAGACAATAAGCAATTAAGACGGAAGGAGCAACTAGCTGGCAAATTTAAAATTCAAGTCAACCATGTCAACAAATTAAAAAGAAATTTTCTAGCAACAATTTGTCGCATCCTTTTGTACATACAGAAACAAAGAAGGATTAAAAAACTAAAAGATTTTAAAGCAATGAAGTTTTTGTAAAAGCAATTACGTATTGAGGCAAAAGTCAACTGTGTTGAAGTCTAACAGACAGCTGCTGAACTTTCTGATCCAGCAAGGCTAAGCTGCAGGAACTGGTCAGCTGACGTATAATTTACAATATACAAGAAAAACTTATTTTATGAGTAGACGGCTCTTGTCAGAAGAACAGAAAACCAAAAGAAAATGAGTCAAAATTTAAAAAATAACTATAAAGTAAAATCAAATCAGACGATTACATAAAAAAATATATGGAATAAAATAAAATAAAATGAAGTAAAATAAAATAAAAAAAATTAAATTAAATAAAATTATATTAAAAAAAAATAAAATAAAATAAAATAAAATAAAAAAAAATAAAAATAAAATAGAATAAAATAAAATAAAATAAAATAAAATAAAATAAAATAAAATAAAATAAAATAAAATAAAATAAAATAAAATAAAATAAAATAAAATAAAATAAAATAAAATAAAATAAAATAAAATAAAATAAAATAAAATAAAATAAAATAAAATAAATTAAATAAAATAAAATAAAATAAAATAAAATAAAATAAAATAAAATAAAATAAAATAAAATAAAATAAAATGAAATAAAATAAAATAAAATAAAATAAAATAAAATAAAATGAAATAAAAAAAAATAAAATAAAATAAAATAAAATGAAATAAAATAAAATAAAATAAAATAAAATAAAATAAAATGAAATAAAAAAAAATAAAATAAAATAAAATAAAATAAAATAAAATAAAATAAAATAAAATAAAATAAAATAAAATAAAATAAAATAAAATAAAATAAAACAAAATAAAATAAAATAAAATAAAATAAAATAAAATAAAATAAAATAAAATAAAATAAAAAAAAATAATAAAATAAAATAAAATAAAATAAAATAAAATAAAATAAAATAAAATAAAATAAAATAAAATAAAATAAAATAAAATAAAATAAAATAAAATAAAATAAAATAAAATAAAATAAAATAAAATAAAATAAAATAAAATAAAATAATATAAAATAATATAAAATAAAATAAAATAAAATAAAATAAAATAAATTAAAAAGAAATCAAATAAAATAAAATAAAATGGAGAAAAAAAGAAACAAAATATAGTAATAATAAAAAAATTAAAATAAAATACAAAAATAAAATAAAATAAAATAAAACAAAATAAAAAAATAAAAATAAATAAAATAAAATAAAATAAATTAAACAAATTAAACTGTGGAATGAAGGAAGCAAGCATGTAACCAAATAAAGCTATGGCACGATTTTGCTGCAGCTTATATTAGATTTTCTTTGATTTTCAATAAAGCAATTTCAAAACAATAACTTCTTATTCTCATTACATAATTCTACGATGCACAATAATTTTTATTGACGTAATTTCATATGCTCATATACTTCTTGATGAATTGTGTTTGATGAATGGCACTGCAGCAAATTTGAATTAAAACACTCTTCTGTTTTGCCTACCTTCGTACAAAAGCGGTGAAAAACAGTAGCAAATTCCATTGAAAAAAAAAAATACTGTTATCGAAAAGAAGAGTCATCGAGCACTGACTTCGGGCAAAATTGCACAAAGTTTGTTCTACAAATTAAAAAATTCCGTAACCATATTTCATTCTTCCTCTGCATTTTACAAACACATTAGTATAATTTAAACTAAAATCCACCACGGTGTCTAAAAGCAATCAATCTTTTGGAATTGGGTTTTACAATTGTGCTGAAGAAGTTAGATTTTACGGCAAGCAACTTGGAACCATAATGTTTATTGAAGGCAAAAAGAAACTGTAATTGAAATTGCATTTGTTGGGAAAACAATTAAAAGTTTTGAATGATGACTGGTGAAGGAACGCAGGCATATTTTTCTCTAATATTAAGGAAGCATAATTTTTTTTGGCATACAATTCAAGGGGAGATAAAAGGTGAAGGATGATGTGTCCAAAATATTATCTAAATATTACCAATAAGATCCTTCCACTATTTCTTGAAAAACAACAAAGTAGCAGGAGCCAGTGGCCTACGGACTGAGATATTCAAATATAAGAGCGACAACTGCTCAGTCGGCATAAGGAATTTCCAAAACAAAGATTTTAGGCTCCTTTGCAAATGTATTTGTATATGGTCAACAATTTCTATATATGAAAACTGTAGAGATAAATGTTACACGGTTGGCTTATCACTAAACTCGAAATTCACTACTATTATTTACTACATTTCTTGTGAATTATGTATAAAGGTAAGGATCAATTTAAATCAAATGTACATGCACAGGCAAATGTATATATGTTTTGATAAGAGCACAGCACAGACAAAAAAGAATGGTAACAAGTGAGAAAAGTACAGGGTTTTCCAATAAGAGGTGTTATTTTGATTTCCATAAAATGGCATTTTTTAAGATAAATGATAGGATTTTTACTTAAATATAAAGAGGATGATATGTCATTAATAATGGAAATTAATATAAGTCAAATGTCCGCCACAACTACGCTTACAGGACCATATCCTCTTTTACGCAATTTTCTATCATCAAATCCCAAACTGACTGCTGTAAGCCGTCAGTAACTTCCCGAAATCCTTCTTTGAAGTCTTGAATCTGCGTTGGCCTGTTGACGTAGACCTTATTTTTCACGTGGTCCCAAAGAAAGAAACCACAAGGTGTTAAATCACAAGATCTCGGTGACCACTTGCGATCTCCTCTTCAAAGATAACACAGTCCGGACACTTTTGCTTTAAAAGATCGAAGATTTCGCTGATTGTGTGGCACATAGCGCTGTCTTGTTGTAAGTTAACGTTATCCAGATCAATACTATCCGATTTCAGGTCTAAAAAAAACATTAATCGTCTCTCGATAGCGCCATCCATTCACCTTAACTATTGATCCAGTCCAATTTTCGAAAATTAAGATCCAATGACCGCGACGAACCATAAATCGCACCAAATGGTATTGCGTTGAGGACAGAGAGGCTTTTCAATAACTAATCTTGGGTTTTCCGAGCCCTAAAGGGGACTGTTTTGCTTGTTGACGCAGCCATCGAGGTGGAAATAAGACTCATCAGTCAAGTTGATTTTCTTAGTGAAAACCCCCTTTACTACTCAGACCAACAAATTACGAGAGTTGAATGTATGTGCATGTGTGACAGCCCATAGAAGTATCATTCCAATGAATTGCATGCATATACATATTTACTAAATGCGTGACATACCCATTGAGTGTAACTACCATATGTATATATAGATGTGCGGCATACGACTGCAAGGGCGTAACATTTTGTCTCAACGATGATTGATGTTTTGCGTCAGGCAAGAGTGCATTATGACAAAACCGAGAGGCTTGCTTAACTCTATGCAAACAAATGCAGCCGGCAAGGACATACACATATACAGACATGTACGAGTATGCACACAAATGCATGCACTTAAATATATACACGTATGCAGATGATATTCGAAATTTGTATCTTTGAAAATGCTTTGGAAATGCTTTCAATTACACCACCCCGATATGCGTATACAAGTACATATCTATAATTCACATAAATAAAAAAGAGTTTTCTGAACTTCTCTGTCAATTAAATGTTGAATTCGAATTTACTGACTGTTGACAACAAGGGACGAATATGTTTGCACATTTGGACACTTAGCCACAGCTGGAGTACAATTTTCAGTTGAAAAGAAATCTTAAATTGGTTTTATTTGCCTATGTGAAGTACGTGATAGGATTGATAAGAAAATGCTCAATGGGGAAATTAACAATCAACAACTTTCAATTAAACATGAATAAAGTCTGTTTTCGAAGCAGGAAACAAAAAAAAAATACATTTCTCATTCCTGAAGAATTTGAAAGAAAATATCAAAAAAAACGGTAAATCAATCCTGCAATCCATCAAAATTACATTTGAAAAGCCAATATTTAAATTAGTGCAGCTCATTTAGTTTCGAAACGAATTTGAAGCGTCGGTCTAACTTATACTTACAGTTTTTGTTTCTCAGATTTTTGAAAAATTTCAGTTAAAAAAAGTTGTAGAGTTTTACTTGAATTTTGAACGAATTTTAGCTGTTTAAAGTAATTTATTTATTAAACTATGCTTTAGTTCACCAGGGTTGGCAAATGTCTAAAAAAAATAAGCTACGGTAAAGCAAGGGAGCCAAAAGAATAAGACTCGTCGCTAACAACTCTAACATAGGGAGACGAAGTTTGGTGGACAAAAAAAGCCTGCATAGAGGTTATTAGAGCCATAAAGTTCAAGCTGACAAATGCTCTAAATGGGTTTCTGCATCAACTAGGTTCTAGGTTCAGCTTTAAGACTTATGGAATGGATATGTTGGAACCGAAAACAATTAGGACATAGCTCAGATCATCTTTAAATAAATCAGGCCTTATACTCCCAGGGCGAACTTTCAATAGTTGCTTCAAGGTGAGGATACCCTCTAGTCACGAATAAAGAAGAGGTTTTCCAGGTTAATCTAAACCGATGGATCCAAACTGGAATGAGTTATAGGTGCGTGGGTATGCTCCTAACATCTGAAAATCTCCCTTCCTTTTTTCGTCTACTAAATTCTACTAGTATATTCCACCGAAAGTACCAGGTATAGAAAAGGCTTGTAATTAGCAAAAGCGAGAGGACGATGAAGGCAACTATTTAATCGCATAGGTTCTTAGGTTGCTCTCCGTCCCAACTGCGGCAATTTGGGATTGTTCATGGCTGAACAAAATTTGGCTTGAAACGTCTATGAAACTTTTGAAGAGCCCATAGAGTGAAGCGATGCAGTTAGAGAAGATCTAGCGGCATCAGTACTTGTACAAGCTGTATTTTGTATGCTTTCAATTTAAAATCTCGCCAAGTTGCTCCACACTTCAGTCCGAGTTGATGTGAACGGCGTCAAATCGGTTCTCCATGGTCTTCGTGTACACTCTTAGCTCTGGCCGCTATATTTTTTCCATTGCATGCTGGACGTGGTCTATTCCGTCCAATATTATCCTATATGAATACCGGATACCAAGATGGGTGATGGTGTTGTGAATAGTATGCTCAGTAGCCTGATTATATTGACACATTCTTTACAGAAAGTGAATTTTTGTAATAAAGTCGAACGATTTGTAAATGTTGTTCAGGCGAAAATTTGTTGATGATGAAATGCCAAACAATACTGAACAAAAATAACATAACACGACTCATACGTAAACTGTCAAAAAAAGCTTTTGAAAAAAACACATCTAATTGTATCAGCCGTTATAATAAATATATTTAATTACCGCTCAGAAAGTTCTCGTGAAGTTTTTAACCAGTATTTATAGGTTTCTTTACAAATGTGTCAACTCTCGTACTAAATTTAATATAAGAGCTTTCCTCACTGGGTTTACATAAAACAAAGGGTGCACATATATAAATATAGAAATTAATGTGTGTACGCTTTGTTTGCTAAGTTGTTATTATTGCGATTTCCAAGTGAATGTTTAATCTGCCGAGGCGATACAATACAACACGCTGCGACACGTCAAAACAAAGCGAATAAACAACAAAGAATGAAGGTAGAAAAGAAGCTCAGTTGAAGCATGTGAAGGAATACAAGACAATATACATATAGCAATAAACAAGGAAAAAGTTAACTTCTGCCAACAGCATTATTAAACGTTGAGTAAAACAAAAGTCAAATCAGAATAAAAAGTCAGAAGCCAAGTGAGTAAGTAGCTGTTCACCCCTTTTATGGAGTTTCTTTACACGATGACGTTTCACTTGACCTTTAAGTTTGCTCCCAAAGAGCAAGTGTGAGAATCCCAGTACCAAGTATTCTATTTGATTTGGGTAGCGGCTTATGACATTAAGATTTTTTACAATTTTTTTTTACAGCGAGGTATATAATATCTGGTACAATAGGATGGCAAAGTAAAAAGCTCATAAAATGGTTTTAAATACTTATGTGATGCTCCACCACAGCTCTCAATAAAATAAATTTAGAAAAAATAAAAAAATAAATAACAAAAAGGACAAAATTATATAAACTTAAATTAAATTTGAAAGAGCATCACGGATGTCAAAGTTTTACGTTTATGCAGGTAATTTAAATAAAAACTGTGTTTCTTGTAAATTTGTTGAAAAGAAGTGAATATCATTAATTTTACATGAGATCTGTCTCCCATAAAACAAACCACTTATTTTTCATTTCGATCCGTGTACTTGATATAAATATCAGCCGAGTATCTACCACCCTAATTTGATGTTCCATACTAGTTTTTTTTCTTTCTTCTTCTAGGAATTTTATACATTCCCATAAAAGTTGCACGCTGCGTATGAGTGACATTTTTACCCATCTCCCAACCGAGTACAACTGCGCACAACTTGATTAGCTTAAAATACCATAAAATCAGTGAGGAAAATAATAAAAGTAGCAACAGCGCTAATACAGTTAGCAGCATGACATTTCCCATTTCTTCAAATATGCCATGCTTGTTTACTTTCACATGTCATTTTGTCAGATGAGTTCGTCTTGTACTGTCAGTTTACATTTTGCTGTTTTTGGGTTGTGATACCTGCAGGAGCTGTTGTTTGTTAAAAATATGGTTATTGGTGTGTTGTATTTGCACTGGTACATTTATTTTATAAAATTATTGTAGTGTCTTTTTGTGCATTGGAATGACTTGCAAGATATAAATATTTATTTGGCGGAGTGTCTTTCGTTGTTGTATAGTATGTTTTGAAGCGTATCTCTTCAGCTTGTCAGCTGTTTGGTGATTTTGTCAATAAAGTGGGGTTTGCTTAAATAAAAAGCTATGTATTTATGCATACTAGCTCAACATTTATAGGAATAATATTCATTGACCATGTTATTTTAAAACTCCCAAAAAAAAATTGTGTTTTTTCTCTTTCTTCACAAAATCTATAATATTTTTCTGTAAATTTTTTTAAAATCAAATGGTTTTCATTATATAAAAATCCTTAGCTCTTCTTGTTCAAACTTTTTCATTTTTATTTATAAAAATTGTTGAAGTTTTAATCGACCATCATCAACTGGCACGCATATTTTGTAGGTTATTGTGTCACTTTTATTAGCTCAATTTTATCAATTCGCACTTCTGGCATAAATAAAACATACGAATAAAAAAATAAAAAATTCTGAATATAAGTGCCAGCATAAACACAATAAAATGGCCCGTCAACCAGACCCCGTCAGTCAAGCTCATATGGGTTTATATTGTGCCTGCTTATGCCACTCATATGCTGTGCATGTACTAGTATGTATGTACTCATGCCAGATTTGTCAATTCAAGTGCGGCACTTAAATAAATATTTTGTTTTTTGCGTTTTTATTATTCGCTGATTTTTCATCATCAACACGTACGCATCGTTGAAAAAGATGATAAAATATATTATAATAAAAACAATACGAATACAAAGCAACTACAACATTTCATATGTCATATAAAAATTTAAAAAGGTTTTAATAATTTGTTTTTTTTTTCTTTTATTATAACTATTAACTATTAAAAATCCGTTCCTGGAAAAATTTGACTTTAAATGTAGGTAGCGAAGAATCGATATCAAATAAAACTTGCTATTTAAATATATCGTCAATATTTTAAATAAAATTCATGAACTTCGTAGAGACACTGACAAGCAGAAATAGCAGTAAAAACGGCGAAAAAAGTTAAGTGAATCTCGACTTATCTCAATCTAACGCATTTTACACTTTCCAATTGCTTTATTGATTTTATTTGCTTTCCACTCTTTCCTACAATTCCCACTGTAGCAGCCACTTCAACGCATCTCAACACATTTCAAGCGTGGAAAATGTCACTTTTTAACATTTTTACATTATTTATGACCGCTTACAATAATGCTTTTTTTCATTTTTGGGACATTGAAATGTTAAAATTTGCAATTTTTGGATGAATTTGATAATTTCTATATATTTGATGGCGTACTTCGCGCCATTCGCTTATTCGATTGATGGCTCCTGTGCACAGTTTCATTGGTTGGTGGGCAAAATCATGTCAGCTGCTTGAATGTGGCAAGGGATATTGGTCTTATAATTTGATTTAAATCGATATGATTGCTTGTCGTCGGTTATTTGGTTGACTGGAGCATGCAGATATAATAGGAATTTGAATAAACGACGGTGTAAAATAGTGGCAGGTAGCAAAATGGAAGATGCGTAAGTTTGAAAAAAAGTTATAAATGAAAATAGAAAATAGTCATTCTATAAGGAGCCGTGACTACTTTGTTTAGTTAACATGTACTTTTGTGCCAAAATATTGCCAAAACTTAATTTGTTTTCACAAGTCTCCCCAAATGCGGGTGTATCCCAGAATATTTTGCGATGGACTAACCAAGGAGACTTAGTAAGTACTTTGTTCACCATAAATTCTGAACATGATCCAGGTATTTCTCATTCCAAGGCAAAAAATATGCTCATCTAGTCTTGACTAAAAAATCCAATATTAATAGAATTAATCTATAATGTGTTAAGATAGTTCAATGAAGCTCGAAGGAACCTTACAATATTAGCTACAGCAAATCTTAAATATAAAAAAAAACCTACGATAAGCACAGATGGTAAAAAATATGAAAAGAAAATAAAGAAATTACGATAAAATGGTTTTTCTCACTTCTTGTAGATATGGCAAATAACTAACTGTATGCCTGTAATGTAATCGATATGCCAGTCGCCGACAAAATCGATTGCAATAAATCAATCAGTAGTTTGGAGAGTAAGGGATGTGTTGGAGAATAAACAAACATTTCTTTGAATGGCATGCGTGCCTCAGATATTGTAACA
Organism: Ceratitis rosa; assembly: GCA_037013455.1. Lineage (NCBI taxonomy): Eukaryota > Metazoa > Arthropoda > Insecta > Diptera > Tephritidae > Ceratitis > Ceratitis rosa. Next base: position 4,615,850 of record JAWMAG010000041.1, read on the forward strand.
GAGATAAAACGCCTGGGTGGAGTACGTGACAGGAAGGAAGCGGAAGCACTTAGTTACGCTTAGAAGTGAATAAGCCAAAGCAAAGGAAAGGAAAAAGGAATGTTGTACAAAACAAGATTAAAATTTTGAAAAAAAATAAACTAAAAGAATACAAAAATGAAAATAAAAGAATAAAATAAAATAAACTAAACCAATATAAAATGAAAAAAATAAATAAAATAAAATAACGTGAAAAACCAAATTTAAAAATATATAATTTGGAATAAAATAAAAAAAAAATTAAACAAAACAAACTGAAATAAAATAAAATAAAATTAAATAAAACAAACTGAAATAAAATAAAATAAAATCAAATAAACAAAAATAAAATAAAATAAACAAAAATTAAATAAAATAAAATAAAATAAAATAAAATAAAATAAAATAAAATAAAAACAAAATAATATAAAATAAGAAAAATAAAAAAACAATTAATATAAATTTAACAAATATAAACTAAACTAAATTACATTCAAAAAAATAAAATAAAATAAAGTAAAATTAAATAATAAAAATAAAAATATAAAATAAGATATAATGAAATAGAATTAAAGTAAATTAAATAAAACTAAATTAAATAAAATAAAGTAAAATAAATAAAATAAAAATAATAATATATCTAAAATAAAATACAATGAATTAACAGTAAATTAAATTTAACGAAATAAAAAAATTAAATTAAATAAAATCAAATAACATAAAATAAGGTTAAATTACATTAAATAAAAATATAAAATTTATAAAGATAAAATAAGCTGAAATAAAATAAAATAAAATTAAATTAAAAAACAGAATGCAGTTAAATTAATATAAATAAAAAAGAATAAAATAAATTAAAGAAATAAAACAAATAAAAATTTAAAAAATTAATTAAATTAATTTATTAAAATGAAGTAATATAATATAAAATAATTTAAAAATAAAATAAAATAAAATAGATTAAAATGAAATTAAAAAAATAATTACATAAAACAAAAACATTAGTAAAATAAAATAAAGTAATTAAAAATATATTAAAACAAAAAAATAAAATAAGTCTAAAAAATAAAGAAAATAAGTTAAAACAAGAAAAAAATAAAATAAAAAGAAACATCATTACACTAATTAAACTAATGTTTATTTAAGTTAATTATTTAAACTTAAATTAAATGAAAGTAAAGTAAAAAGAGATAATATAAAATTCACAAAAGTTTTTCAAAATTAAAAAATATAACAAAAGTATAATGTTTAACTTTTTTGCTATGTACGGAGAGCAACTAGTTAATGAAGTGCATAAACCAACAGTTCATGCAAGACTTTACAAAAATCGTAAACAGTTAAATTTATGGTTACTAAAATTCAGCATTTCTACAAAATTCCCTTTTGCAAAGCGCAATAATATCTAATAACTAGAAGTGCTGCACTAAAACTGCCACAGTATAAGGTAAGTTGCTTATAACACCAAATGACAGCTAAATGGCAGAAAATGAAAATGAAGAATTGAAATTACAAAGATGAAATTAGACACATAAAGTTGTGATGGTAACGATGTTAAGCTAAAGCAACAGGATTATAAATAAACCTAAAAGCGGAGCGTAGCTAACAAATGAGACTACTTGCTTTTTATAGATCACTTCATGCAATTTAAATATAATGGCGGCTTGCAAACTATTATTTAAGATAAAACAAACAGGGCTTAGTATTTTACTTAATAGGTTAGTTAGTGGGGCAACATTTAGCGCAAAATTATCGCTTTCTGTGACAAAAATAACTAATGACTCGAAATTACTGAGGAATCTATTATTTATATTAAGTAGTTGAGGTGTAAGATGGGTTTAATATTTGAAAAAAAAACCTCAAATTCCATAATTTTACTTAAAAATATCGAAAGAATTTTTATATAGTTTCCATGCCTTGAAAATCAATAGTGTTTCAATTGTTATTCAAGACCTGAAATACTAATGCACTTGTCTCAGCTTATTTCAGGGTATTTTATAAAGATTTTTTGGCATTATAAATATTATATAATAAAACTGGAGGTTGTTTTTATTGAATTTTTTAATTTTTAATAAATATTCCGATTTATTCTTATCTTTGATCGTTCTTAAAATATTTCCACACTCATTTCTTGACAGAGCTTTTAGCATAGTAAAATAAACTAGCATTGAAACAATTTATATATTATATTTTATAGTACATATTTATAAACGAAAACAACAAAAAATATTTATTTTCAGATTTTTACACTGGCAGCAAACACTTGGCGACTTCCGCACGAGCGCCCGAAATGGCGTAACCGCGAAGAAATTGGAACAACGAACAAAGTGCGCATATGTTTGTATAAACACATATATAATTGTGTTGTTGTTGCAACATTTACATACATTCTTATATATGTTATAGTATTAAATCCGTGTTGGTGGCAACAGGAGGCACAATACTTTATCGTAAAAAGTGAACAATATTTATGAAAATGTATAAGAGTGTGCATTAACACAAGGCATAAAAGAGGTTATTAGGGTGGTTTCATATTTTTATTGGCATATTTCTTATACTTTTTATTTTCTTTTTTTTTTAATTTCAAATTTATATTGTTTAATTTTAATAAAAAAAAGTTCAAAGCATTTCAAACTATTTATTTTTTTATTTTTTACAAAGTTGAACGAATTGGATTTCTAAACAATTTTTTTTTTCAAATTTCTGACCCATAATTTTAAGCTTACAAACAGTATTTTAATATTTTTCCTCTATGAAAGTTAATGGCAAACTTCATTAAATACTCGTACATAATTTCCCACAAAAGAACAAATACTCCACACAGCCCCCGCGTTACATGCAACACGCAACTGTATTGGTATATCCCTCCCTCACTTAAATATTGTTGCATATAAAATGTGTTAAAACACAAAAATATTTCACCCACCACACTGCTTGACTTGAAACCCTTAGCATAAATTAACAATGAGTAAACCTACAAAATTCCAAGCCAAGTATGTATGCCTGTATGTATGTACATACCTAAACTCGTAAGAAAGTGAAAGGTAAGCATAAAAATTGCATCACACGTCAAAGGAATCCCTCATGCATTATGATTCCAAAAAGGAAACGGCAAAACGGTAAAACGAAGAAGGAAACGCTTAACTTGAATAACGGAAAAGGATACTTGGCATATAAAATGCTTAAGGAAAATATGAAATATAGGTATACAATATAAGTGACAGGCGTGGAAAGGTAAAAAGGTCTTAATTTAAAAAATATTCTTTTTACTTATTTTAATTTAAATGTTCTTTTATTACTGCAGTTTCAATTAATAAATTTAAAATTTTATGTTAATAATAAAAACATGTCACCTGAGGAACCCCAAAAGATGGAGTCGTCTCGCCTCTTCTACAGGACTTGACAGTGAACGGTATTCGGCGAGCAGGCAGAGAGCTTCAGCTTACCATCCAACGATGATCTGCGATAGTTGCAGCCAAAAAGCGAAGAAACCTTAAGGCATTTCCTGTGCCATTGTCTACTTTGTAGGAGTATATTGAAGCCTATAGGGCAACCTTTGGAGACTTGAACGAGATAATGGCTTTTGGCTACCTACTGAGACGATACCTTTCGGTGGTTGAAAAAGCGTGAAAGAAAAACATACGGACGGAGGAGAACTGCTATCTGGGAGGCTTTGTGCAATGGCAGTCTGCCATTGACTACACACGATCCAATGAGCACATTAACGTATAACACTCTAGCTAAAGGAGAATTGTATGTTCGGAACTCACTGGAACTAAATGCATAGTTGATCCAACAGAACCACCTCAAGTAGTACGCGATTTGTCTTCGCGCACTAGCAGAGCTGTATTCAGCTTCATCATATCTGAAATTAAGCTTGCCACTGGTAGACACACTCAACTGTAGAAAAATCAAAGAAGACTCTTAAACTTCCATTGCATAACCGAAAAGTGAACGTTTCGCCAAAACTACTTTTTCTCAAACCAAACGAAACAGTCTACAGAAAACTATATCGGTAGACTTTTGATCATTGTGTCTTCTCTGAAAAAGATCAGTCATGCCATGTCACAATATTAAGCAAACTACGTATATTTATGAAATTTCTGTGAAGTTTAAGGAAAATATTTACAGTATACTTAACTTAACAGGCGTTATTCCCGTGAAACAGCTGAAGAAATGCAGGTATGCAAAAACATAAACAAAACAAAGACACCGGCACAGGTATGACTGCAGTTGCATTGGGAATAAAGCAACGCAGGTAACAATATGTCCCAGCGCCAAGAACTTCTCTATGGATACACGACCACAAAAGAAAGAGTAAAGAGAGAAAGGGAAGTTTGCGCTTTAAGAATGCACATTGTTGTAGTAGTCATAAAGAAAAAGTGACAGTGAGACATATAAGCACTGATATTAACAACAACATCAACAAAACAACAAACACAATATCAACAGGAATGAGTTCAACAATGGAGACAACTTTTACCACGACAAATACGAAGGCAAATAAGAAACACAAATATTCGTACAAATTTTGATGGGGAAATAACCAAACCCTTGTTGTGCCAGTGGGGGCTGCGGGGTTGGTGTCATAGCATAGCATATATCATTTCAAATGCAAAAAGAGAGTGTTAACTTTATTGAATTTTTCTTTTTGCAAATTAGTATTTGAATTTTAATCAGAATTTGGATATAGTCTTTTGAAGAGAGAGTAGAGGTCTCTCATTTCCTCTCCTTTTAGCAGCGGATAGGCAGCGTATCTTTTGCAAGGGTTAACTCAGTGTATTCTGGGCATCAGTCGACAGATTAACTCAATCTTACGCAATGTGGTCTCAAAAAGTGCCAACCTTCTCTTTTTCTTCATAGGGAGGAGCTTGGCATACTGTTATATTTTATAAAATTGTTGTATATTGCTCTCAGAGAGCAGGAGTGATAGTCAAGCATAATCTGCTATCTCTCTACTGTGATTGCGCTTTTTTACGTCTTTCTTTTCTGCCCTAAGCTTGAGGCGTATCAGGTCGATATCAGGTCCTAGGTACGAACCAAGTATGGAACTCTAGAAACATGTCTTCCATCTATCACAATACGATAGATACACCACAGCTTACCATAACTCAAGCCTCAGTCCGTTTGAAAATATTTCGTTACGGAAACCAAATTTTCTATGCCTAGCATAGTTTTTTATTGCCCACCCTGACCGAAAAATTCGCCACCCTATTCTTCATATAATCCCCACTTTTCCAATTATATTTAACTCATTTGGCCAAGTGCCAATATGAATATCGCATCAGCAAATATTATTTAAATTTACACAGCAATAGCCCAATTAACTTTGATTTTTCAAGCAAACCAAGCATCGTTAAATCCGGTCTAATATTAAAGCTTTTAAGCACATTATTGTTTAGTGAAGAAAAAACAAAAATCTATCCTTTTAGCATTTAACTATATAATATCATATCCACTGAATTGCAAAAACTGCCATGAAATCATAAATTTCTACACACAATTTTTTATATACACGTATGTAGTCTAACATGCTTTATTATGTACGCTTGTGTGCCTTATTCTTCACACATTAAAAGAAAAACTATTTTTCTCTTGATCCACTCGCCATAAATCGCTTAGTCGATTTCTTCCTTTCTTTATTGATTTTTGGCTGGCATAGTTTCACTACTTTCAGTTTTTTTATATGCTTTCTTTGTTGCTTAGTTTTGTAGGTGTCAGCTTTCTCAGTATTTTACCTTTTTTATGCGGCGACCAGCTTAATAATGCTATGCAGATTTACTGCAAAAATATAATTTGGGCTAAATACAAATAAAAATAAAAGAAAATTAAAATTAAAATTAAAATTAAAATTAAAATTAAAATTAAAATTAAAATTAAAATTAAAATTAAAATTAAAATTAAAATTAAAATTAAAATTAAAATTAAAATTAAAATTAAAACTAAAATTAAAATTAAAATTAGAAATTAAAATTAAAATTAAAATTAAAATTAAAATTAAAATTAAAATTAAAATTAAAATTAAAATTAAAATTAAAATTAAAATTAAAATTAAAATTAAAATTAAAATTAAAATTAAAATTAAAATTAAAATTAAAATTAAAATTAAAATTAAAATTAAAATTAAAATTAAAATTAAAATTAAAATTAAAATTAAAATTAAAATTAAAATTAAAATTAAAATTAAAATTAAAATTAAAATTAAAATTAAAATTAAAATTAAAATTAAAATTAAAATTAAAATTAAAATTAAAATTAAAATTAAAATTAAAATTAAAATTAAAATTAAAATTAAAATTAAAATTAAAATTAAAATTAAAATTAAAATTAAAATTAAAATTAAAATTAAAATTAAAATTAAAATTAAAATTAAAATTAAAATTAAAATTAAAATTAAAATTAAAATTAAAATTAAAATTAAAATTAAAATTAAAATTAAAATTAAAATTAAAATTAAAATTAAAATTAAAATTAAAATTAAAATTAAAATTAAAATTAAAATTAAAATTAAAATTAAAATTAAAATTAAAATTAAAATTAAAATAAAAATTAAAATTAAAATTAAAATTAAAATTAAAATTAAAATTAAAATTTAAATTAACATTAAAATTAAAATTAAAATTAAAATTAAAATTAAAATTAAAATTAAAATTAAAATTAAAATTAAAATTAAAATTAAAATTAAAATTAAAATTAAAATTAAAATTAAAATTAAAATTAAAATTAAAATTAAAATTAAAATTAAAATTAAAATTAAAATTAAAATTAAAATTAAAATTAAAATTAAAATTAAAATTAAAATTAAAATTAAAATTAAAATTAAAATTAAAATTAAAATTAAAATTAAAATTAAAATTAAAATTAAAATTAAAATTAAAATTAAAATTAAAATTAAAATTAAAATTAAAATTAAAATTAAAATTAAAATTAAAATTAAAATTAAAATTAAAATTAAAATTAAAATTAAAATTAAAATTAAAATTAAAATTAAAATTAAAATTAAAATTAAAATTAAAATTAAAATTAAAATTAAAATTAAAATTAAAATTAAAATTAAAATTAAAATTAAAATTAAAATTAAAATTAAAATTAAAATTAAAATTAAAATTAAAATTAAAATTAAAATTAAAATTAAAATTAAAATTAAAATTAAAATTAAAATTAAAATTAAAATTAAAATTAAAATTAAAATTAAAATTAAAATTAAAATTAAAATTAAAATTAAAATTAAAATTAAAATTAAAATTAAAATTAAAATTAAAATTAAAATTAAAATTAAAATTAAAATTAAAATTAAAATTAAAATTAAAATTAAAATTAAAATTAAAATTAAAATTAAAATTAAAATTAAAATTAAAATTAAAATTAAAATTAAAATTAAAATTAAAATTAAAATTAAAATTAAAATTAAAATTAAAATTAAAATTAAAATTAAAATTAAAATTAAAATTAAAATTAAAATTAAAATTAAAATTAAAATTAAAATTAAAATTAAAATTAAAATTAAAATTAAAATTAAAATTAAAATTAAAATTAAAATTAAAATTAAAATTAAAATTAAAATTAAAATTAAAATTAAAATTAAAATTAAAATTAAAATTAAAATTAAAATTAAAATTAAAATTAAAATTAAAATTAAAATTAAAATTAAAATTAAAATTAAAATTAAAATTAAAATTAAAATTAAAATTAAAATTAAAATTAAAATTAAAATTAAAATTAAAATTAAAATTAAAATTAAAATTAAAATTAAAATTAAAATTAAAATTAAAATTAAAATTAAAATTAAAATTAAAATTAAAATTAAAATTAAAATTAAAATTAAAATTAAAATTAAAATTAAAATTAAAATTAAAATTAAAATTAAAATTAAAATTAAAATTAAAATTAAAATTAAAATTAAAATTAAAATTAAAATTAAAATTAAAATTAAAATTAAAATTAAAATTAAAATTAAAATTAAAATTAAAATTAAAATTAGAAATCAAATTAAAATTATAATTAAAATTAGTAGTAAAATTATTATTTGGTTTTATTAAAGTGCTTAAAGAGATACTTATTCCCCCAATACGAAATTTCCTTTGAAAAGTATTCCTTTATTGTAATATGTTTCATATTAATAAATTATTGGCTCTGGTATCGCAGTGATTGTTTAAAAGCACCGGCAGCTGTGCGCACCTGTGCAAACTTCTATGCATGCGTCTTTCCAACTGGCATTATCGGCTTAGTATCCCAACTCCACTACTACTCCAGTACCTTGGCTGAGAAATGTACATGAATATATTATTTATTTATGCTAAAATTTGTATTGTTATGCTTCTCAAATCAAATATGCCTATAAAATCGTTATATAATGCACATGAATACGAGTAGTATAAACACATTTAGGCCCAACTCACCACCAACTTGTCAACTCAAGCCGATACAACACCATTGGGATGCGCATTTGGCAACTCACCTTTGAAAGAATCATTTACCTGTTAACCAATGTCAGCGCCACCAAAGATATCTGCAAAGGGAAAGTGTAAATTGAGCGTCGAAGGATGACTGTGAATGTGTAAGTCAAGCAACGCAGACTGTAAGCTTCACTAAATTAACGGTTGTGCGCGTGTCTGCGTTTGCGCATATAAAAATGTACATACTCGTATGAATATGAAAATTATGGTACAAATACGTGCAACAGTTTTTAAAATACGCCATGCCATATTTTCTCCTTCAATATACGCATTCCGATATGAAGTGTTGTAAGTAAGGAAGGCATAAGTTGAATAAATTAAGTCGGAGCTTTAGGTACAAAAAGTTTCATATGCTATTTTAATTATTTATTTTATTTCATTTTAATTTATTTTTCTATAAATATTTTGCTTATTTTATTTAACTTTATTTTATTTTGAATCTTTTTTTTTATTTGATTTCATTTTCTTTAATTTTGTTCGGTTTCATTTTATTTTATTTTAGTTTATATATTTATTTAATTTTATACTATTTGTTTTTAATTTTTATTCTATTTAAGTTTACTTTATTTTATTTTATTTAATACTTTACATTTTATTTTATTTAAATTTTTTTAAATTTATTTTGCGTTGTTTTATTTAATTTTATTCAACTTAATAATAATAATAATTTTATTTTTTTTTTAATTTCTTTTATTTTATTTTATATAATTTATATTAATTTATTTTTATTGTTTTTTTACTTTATTTAGTTTGACTTTATTTTGTTCTATTTTATTTAATTGTACTTAATTTTTATATTTCGTTTCTTTTTTGGTTTACTTTACATTATTTAATTTTATTTTTTGTATTTCATTTAACTTGATTTTTTTATATAATTTTTTATTAATTTTTTTTATTAATTTTTATTTTTATTTTTATTTTTATTGCATTCAGTTTTTTTTTGCTACTTCATTTTATTTTTTCATATATTTCATTTGTTTTTACTTTGAATAATTGTACTTACTTCACTTTCACATATTGTACAACAGCTCATAAGCATATTCTCAGATATGTGATGAGTGAGTGATACGTGAGTCATTTAGTAGAAATGACTGCAATTACTTGCTCATGTCTGCAGCAACAGCTATAATGTGAATTTTAAAACGCGTGTTGACTAGAATATACATTTACATACTCTCTTTGATGACAGAGTTACCCTTTCATTTGCCAAAGTCTTATAGATGAAGCTGAGCTTTCCCAGTAGAACTAAAATATAAACGTGGTTTAGGAACCGAATGTAATCCTTCGGTATTTTTAAGTTATTTTATATCTCATGGCAACTCTGAATACAGGTGGTAAATATGAACATTTATGTACCGTAATACGTGCTCAGCGTAGTCATTGTTGTGCACTGTGTCGTATGCGTGCTATTTGGTTTCACGCATTACTTTTAACACGAAAAGTATTTACAAGCATATTTTGCAAAATATTTAACATTAATATTTTATTATTTTCAACTGTTACATTGTTATACGTGCACAGGATTTTGACTTGTAGCGCCTAATTTCCTTCATACTGCATATTTTTATTATTGTGGGATATTATTATTGTATTATATATATAAATTTTTTTTTTTTTTGGTTTTTAGGAATTGGAAAATTCCCGCATTGCAGTGCCTATAAAATTTTATTTAAGCTCATTAGTTAATGGTTTTTTCGTTTTTATACGTTTCATGTGCATGAAATGGTGTATGTACTGTATGTAAGTACCAAAAGGAAGAGAGACAGACCAATAAAAATTTGTACCAATATGATTAGATGACGAGCTGAGTAAATTTCGCCATGTCCATCTGTCCCTCTTTACGTTTGTTTATACGTTAATCCTCTCTCAGTTTAAATATTTTGTCACACTAAAACGATAATTTGTCGGAACCGACTTGATAAGACCACAATAGCACTTACGCGACCGATACGATATTTGGTAAATTAAATAATATATTAAATTACACATTGATTTAAAAAAAAAAATGAAATCTAATAAGGTTCTATAAATTCGTATTTACTAAAAAAATTGTTTCCTAAAATCATCTAAATGGGAGTATAATATCATATAGCCACCGTATAACCAAATTGTTCAGATGACAGGTTTTGGGTCGAAAATCTGTCAAAAGAATGTATGGAAGCAAGAAATTTGGTTTATTTATTTAATTTAATTTAATTTAATTTAATTTTATTTTAATTTATTCTATTTTTTTTATTTTATTTTATTTTATTTATTTTATTTTATTTTATTTTATTTTAATATATTTTATTTTATTTTATTTTATTTTATTTTATTTTATTTTATTTTATTTTATTTTATTTTATTTTATTTTATTTTATTTTATTTTATTTTATTTTATTTTATTTTATTTTATTTTATTTTATTTTATTTTATTTTATTTATTTAGTTTCACTTATTTTATTTTATTTTATTTATTTTATTTTATTTTATTTTATTATATTTTATTTAATTTTATTTAATTTTATTTTATTTTATTATATTTTATTTTATTTTATTTTATTTTATTTTATTTTATTTTATTTTATTTTATTTTATTTTATTTTATTTTATTTTATTTTATTTTATTTTATTTTATTTTATTTTATTTTATTTTATTTTATTTTATTTTATTTTATTTTATTTTATTTTATTTCATTTTATTTCATTTTATTATATTTTATTTTTCATTTCATTTTCTTAACGTTTAATATGTTTCAATTTTTTTCCAAAGAATGTCGGCTTAAAACATTTACATTTCTTTAAAAGGAAATAGATTTTCCAACTGTTGTCCAAGTGTCACCTTCGTATTTTGAAACAAGTGTCAGAACGAAATGCTTAACATCTACTCAACACAAATGTAGAGGCACATTCTTGCAAAATATTTTACCTTGCACTTTTGTCCATTTCATTTTGATTCTTGCAGCTGTCCTTACCCCTATGCCCATTCTCTTCTTGACTTCCTTTAATAGGTGCTCACTTAGCTAGAGGTGCTCTTACATTACTGCTGCATTTTCTATTTGCTGCACTTTTCCAAACAATTTTCAGTGCGAACTACTAATGCCGATTACCGTTAACTCTTAACAGAAAACTTTTCATTTATGCAGTGCCTTGCATTGCACTTTCCGTAATTCCGTTTTACTCGCTCACTTCACTTAACTATTCATACTTTGCAAGTTGACAACGTCAGAGCGTAATTGGTTGCAGGATGCATTTCACGAGGTAATGGTGACAGCAGAAGCTACCATGTCTTTCTTGTTCTTCTTTTGTGAGCATTTCCTAATTTACTGATCTAATACTTTGGCTATAAGCAGTCTTGGTTCAAAAGTGAAAACTCTAAAGGAATTAAAGGAAACGGCAAAACAGTACACAAGGTTACTCTCAAACTGAATTGACTGACCTGAGTAGAGTGAGTTAAAATGCAATATTTAAAAATAGCGTACTTATCTGGATCTTCAAGTCTTAGATTCTTTTTTTTTACTTTTGAACAAAATTTTTTTGGAAATATAATTTTAGTCAAGTACATATTGGCCATTATAATCTATGACTTGTTGTTATTCTTGGGTAGCTTCATAATTCCATCAGTGTAGAATTTCTGTGGTTTCTCTGAAAAGTGCTTTATCAGATTGTTTTCAGCGGCTGTTTTTGTTGTAGTGACTAGCCTAACCCTGCTTATAAGCAAGCAAGATCAGTTTAAATCATCGACGTCATCCAACTAGAGTTTCAGGAAACGAGCTGTAGCGATGTATTCGTACCAGATACGAAGCGAGGTTGGATGAATGGGTGCGTACTGGTGAAGGTACAGCATACAGGACATACAATACTTTGGACAAGTTGGGATCAAGTTTAGATATGTCAGTTTTATGTCAGTATTACTCGGAACTCTTGAGGCAGTTCAAACTCTTCGTCTGCATCTCGTTGTCACCGAGAATGCCGTTCACTGGAAGAGAGTTCTAGAAGTTGTTAACGGACTTCCGGTTAATGTCGAACGGTTCTTGTACGTGATGATGGAGGCAGACCTTGTGGTCAACTAGAGTAGATAGGGATGCTGTGAAGGTTTGTGGTGCAGTTGAGTGCGCCGGAAAAAAGACCGGAAAAAATGGCAGTCAGATGGTCATTTTCTTCTTCTTCAATACCTTTCCAATTGATTTTTAAGAACGTTTTGGAGCAGATTAATTGTTAACAGTTTTTAGCAGCTCAAAATGGGCAGTTCCCTTTCAGTCCCACCATAAACTCAGCAGCACCTGATTTGCCAGCAAACAGACTTGGTAGTGTTTTGTGAAGGGTTATCGATCTTTTACCATATAATTTTTCACTTCACTTTATATTCAAGTATTTCATAAATTTTTTTTAATGCCTGTCATCACAGTCGCCACAGAAACTGTTCGATTTGGTCGTGGTTTAGAAGCGTTCCCCTGATAGTAATTGGGTGATTAAAATTTGTTTATGTTAATTGATGAAAAACCAAAATATCTAGTTTCTCAGCTGTTACCTGATGTTGTCTCCACTTTCCCCAGATTGTTTACATGTCTTATTTCGAATAACCGAACGAGCAGACCGAAGCCTTCTTTCTAGAACGAATTTTCTTCACGAAAAATATTGCTTGAAATGCCAGCCTTCAAACAAGTTTCTGTTTGACACATTTGCATAAAAGAGACTGCGGATACTTACATAATCTAAGTATGTCCTGAGAGTAGGGCAGCACCATAGATGCAATTTTCTGAACAAAAAATCGCAGAATTCTCAACTTTTTTTATGTTTGTAACGAAAACCTTGAGTTAAAGTATAATTCTAAAGTGCAAACTGCTACTGTCCTAGTAAGCTACTAAGTAGTTTTCCTACAGGATCGGGCAAACTTATAAAAAACTCATCTCTGCATAGTTTATGGCACAAAGGGCAGCACAAAACTCGTAAACCTCATAAGAAGGACGTAGAAGAACTGTAGTATATTCGTGTCCAACAATGAAATTTAATATTTTCTTTTGAATATGAATAGATTAGTGACGGCGTCAGTGGCAGAAGATACGGCGGTGAATTTGAGAGAAAATATGTTTCACGGTAAGCTGAGCAAACCATTTCCAGCAGTGGCACGAGAATATATTAATTTTTATATATGTTTATGATAGCAAAATTGAATGAAAAGAATTCAGAAAATGATGTTTGTACAAGGTTTTTGAACAAAAAATTTGAATTATTTGAAGAAGATAATGAAGTGACTGAAGACAATGATGAATATAATGATTTAAAGCAACAGTAGTTTGCCAGTATATGCAAATAGTTTACATATATAACAATAAATTTTTAATTTATATTTTAAAAATAATATTATTTTTTTATTAATATCAATTCCAAAGTAACTCTTCAAGGAGGATGAGGTTTATTATTTCTATTTATGGATCGAAGGCTGTCAATCTAACCAAAATTTTCAAACTTGCGGGGTATATAAAGTCACAGTCAGTGAATGTTCAACAGCGATTACTACCAGTGTAGGTCTGAACATGTGCGAGAAAGAACAAAACTTTCCACATTTGTCGGATTGGGCGGGGAATGTTTATCCTTCCGGTTGTATTTCTGTCATGAAGTAAAAAGTACAATTTTTGCAGGAGCTCTGATGTTAAAAAAAAATCACAAAATTATTTCTAAGACCATATGTAGTGAAGAATTGCTTAAAAAACCTCAAGAAAGCGATGAGGAAAGCACATAGAGAATCTGCGAAACCCTTCTGTAGTGAAATCGAAGGTCACAAAGAAAGAAAGAGACTGAAGAGCGTCCACTCCAAGACTTCTGCAATCCCGAACTGTATTCAATAACCAAATGGCTAATGGACAATCACTTGCGGCAAAATTCTAGATATTCTAATGAGCATACATTTGCCAACTAACTATCTAACTAACTAACTAACCATCACTATGTGATAATTCTTACTAGCAACCAAACAATAAATTTGCCAAAATTCGTGCACTGATAGATTCACTGAACGCCAATTCTCATAGATTTTGCTTCTTAGAAGAAAGAAGAAACGAAGAGTAGCATTTATAAGATTTTTTTTCTCAGAAACTCACAAGGGCAAACAAATTTTTGTTTTGATTTTGCATAAAATGTCAACGGTGTCAGTGAAGAAGATAGTATTGAAATCATTATCAACTAACACCCATGCATGCACTACAAGCCTATCTATTACTCACGCCAAGAGCTGTGCTGGTTGTCACACATTAAGAAAGGATTATGCGCAAACAAGTTGAACAAAGAATATTTTGTAGTGGTCTTAGCTAAATTTAGATGATAACGAGCAAGCTGGCAAGCAAGTGACCGAGAAGTAGCATTAGCAACGACTTCTCTGACTTCTCTGACCGCTTTGACAACCAATTAACCAACGAGCTTAGCAGCTGTAAGTGTTTAGAGCTTCTCGTTTATGAAGCGGCAGTCAGTTTATGCATCCAAATTGGGTGTGTTACTCAAATGTACATATATAGGTATGTATGCATATAAAGCGATTGCAAAGCAGCATAGCAACCAGGTCAACATAACGTAATGAGAAGATAGACAGAGCAAACGCTCAGAGGTTGTGGCATGCACAAGCACCAATATACTCACGTACATATGATTTTAGTAAAGGAAGGCCATATTAGGAAGTGTACGGTTGCAAAGCTTAATGAGAGGAAAAATATTATCTTTAAATTGTCACACGGTGTCAGTTTTCAGCCATAGGCAGGTTACCTGATATAAAATGATGGAATTTAGTTTTAATACAATGAAAAGCAAATTATTTATCAGTCAAGATATTTTATTTTTGGAAAAATTTATTTTTTTACCTTTTTTAATATAATTGGCAAGGGAGGGCTCTCAATATGAAGAAAGCATAGCTGCTGCCAGTGCAAACATTTTCTACACGAGGAAGCTCCAAAGGATTAGTATCTGAATGGCAAGTCTAAAGGGTGCAGTCTTTATAATCTTCATACTTCTTCGCTATTGTATGGCTGTTTAGTTTTCCGATATATCTTCTACTGCACATTTTTACTACGTCTATATCCATGAGTGTCTTTAGATCTTTATGCCAATGAATATATTTTATAAGTTCTTGCCCATTCGTTTTAATGTATAACTCACCACATTGTACCAAGCCAAATACTCACATCCGTTTCTAGAATAAATATGTGCATACTTGGATTATCGTCACTGCAATTTTCAGATAATTTACTATGCAAAAGCAGTTAAATCACAATATAACTGTAATTATATAAATTATTTTTTTAATTTAAAATTATTTTGTGCTTTTGCATATTGAGTGTAAGCAAACAATTTAAGTCAATAAATTCGCAAAGCAATTATATGCTTATTAAGAATTCTGCTTGGCATTTTTTCAAACAACATTGATAAAGAGTAAATTATACAATAGCAGATATAGATAATGAGCTCAGCTTTTTTTCGATTTTTTTGCAATTATTATTTTTTTTGTTTTATGAATAGCAGCGCATAAAATTGCATCAATTACGTAAGCCACTTGGTATTTAATAGCGAAAAAAATTAATAATTGCTCTTGCTTTAATTGCATACAAAAACAAATTATATTTTAATCCAGGTTTACTGAAAATAATGTCATATTATAGAAAAAAGTGATTTGTAAGGTATTTCTAAAATTAAATTCCTCTTCTCAGCGTAAAGATTTAAATATAAAAATTTCAAAATATGTTAAAAAAGAAATAATCTGTTTCTTTCAGTTTAAAATATTAGGTCAAGTAAAAAGTTCGTTCGGTTTTTATCTAAGGGATGGCGTTATTGTCCATAGTACTAGTGTTACGTGTCATACTATACGGCGCTGAAAACGTGTTTATTCACGGTAAAAGTTTGTCTTTGAAAGTTTTTCGATGGATTGACTCAGTACGTTGTGAGCGCTCGTCAAAGATGGACACCAGCAAAGGGAAAATTCGCTATATTTAACACTTTTTCATCGATCAAGGCGAAAAAACAACCAAAGCGGCTGAAAAAAATTAATTTAGTTTATGGGCCCGATACTCTACACGAACGTGTAGCACAAAAGTGATTTGCTAGGTTCCGTTCCGGTAATTTCGATGTCAAAGATGCACCACGCGTTGGGAGGTCTGTCGTCGAAATTTAAATTTTTTAAAATTCAGCCCTCTACCTTTGAAATCCCGTACGGATATTCCTATATGGTGTGAGTGCTATTTTATTTAGACACTTTTATATATAAACTAGTACCTATCAGCGCTATTTTTCTAACCTTAATAGAGCAGAGCATAGAATAGTACTTTTTATTTCTCTCGTTACACTAGTATTTAACTCTACCTTAAAATGCTTGATGTATTTCCTGGTATTTGCTTATATTCCGTTGCCGATTGCTTCATGCGCCAGAAGTGTTTAAATATCTAACCATTTATTCGTAAATAACCATAGATTCGATTGGTTTATTTCTGTAAATATTTTATTGTTTTTATATTTATACATTTTTTTTTGCCTTTCCCATTTATTTAGATAAAATTTAATTTGATTTATTGCTTAGTTCATTTTTTTCCACTTTGCTGCCTAAGCATTTTCATCTCTACTTAAGCAATAGCACAGCTAATATTATATAATAGACTTATTTATTGTATATTTGTGTGTATGTACTTTCATTTTTTTTTATTTTTGCCATTTTTCATTCTCATATTGTCTCGTGTAGCCAGTTTTTTTCTCCACTTTAAGGTCATGAAGTGTCAACATCAATTTTGCTTAACCCTCTTTTCTTTTATTTTCCTATTGTCTTAAACACTTAAGTATTAAATTGTTTGAACTGTTGCGAAAACTAACTTTCTTCGCCTCCCTGTAGTATTATCTGTTGCATCGCTTTCGCTTTTTTCTCGCCTTACGCACTTTTACTCAACTCAATTCAATTCAATTGCTTCGCTTCTTTTTCTTGACTTTTGCAAAACTTTTCTTTGACCTTTGTTTGAATTTTTTCCCATTTTCCGTTAGTAGTTTTGCTGGTGGCTTATTGTTGGTGGTGCAGCAGCTCTTTTGTTCTTTAAGGAATTTTTCGAAAGAGTTATGTGGAGTTTGAAGTTTGGGGGAAAAACTATGGCTGAGGATACACTTATAAGTTTTGAAAAAAAAAATTAAATTGTTAACAACATATTAAATAAGAAGATTAGAAAATTATGAGAGATTGAAATTGATTGAATTCGCTGAGGAACGCCTTGTATATCGATCGCAACACGAGTAAGGAAGAGGGTAGTGAGACAAGAAGAAAAAAATGGAGAGGTTTGAAAGGGTGAGAAGGAAGAACTTAATAAGATGACCAATGAAGGCCAAAAGATTTGAAGTACAGAGCTTTTTCCAGGAGTTACGAGAAGGGATATCTGGTGGGTGACTTTTAGTATATGTTGAGCTCATGGAGATAACATTTTTCGAGTCTTCGATTAAGAAAATGCGAACACGAAATACCAGTTAATAAAGATGGAAGTACTATGATTTCATCTTCAAAATAACTGTATTTAACTAGAATTAACAAGACGAAACCGCTTCGAAAGAAAGCATCTGCTGCCTGTCGAAGAACAAAATTTAACAAAGCAATTGATGCTAAAGAATCGGAAAATAAATTTCAGCACTTAACATTTTAATCAGCACATTCACCTTTACTCTCTTATTACTTTTCGTTAACTGAACAACAACAAAAAAGCGCAGTCATTACGACGGCATCTTTTCATGTTAGTAATTTGTACATTTCACGGAAATTAAATTCGTATAAAACCGTATAAAGAACTCAGCGCGCAGCTTTCTTTACGAAATTCCCTTCTGTAGGTATACATAAAAGTAGGGAAAATAGTAAGGAAACACACTCGCATGGCATACGGAAGTTTTTAATCCATAAATCGCTTTCAACAACACAGCAGCAGCAGCTTCCAGCATACCAACGCAAACTGCTACTGATGCCACCGAGAAAAGCAACGGCATATACTCGTAGGTATTTTACCAACTCGTCAACAGATTTAATCAGCTGCGTTGACCTGCTGTTTAACTCACTGCTCGGTTAACACGCTGGCATACTGTTGCGCGATAAGAGAATAATGTACCTTGGAAATAAGACTTCTTATACGGTAATGTGTAAAATTGTGTAAATATATGTGTGACACTGACCCACAGACAGCTGCACGTCACAGTTTATTTATTAAGATAACGCGCTGACCATGTTGTCGGCACTTCTGCTATGCTCACCACTGACGGCATTTTACTGGGTCTTTCGACTTGCTATCGGTTGATTCTTAAACAATGGCAAACTGGCCAACATGCACTTGCTGGTTTTCTTATATTAAAATATATATTTATATATAATATTTAAGCGATTGTCAATGAGTGACGTTAATGGGGGTGTTGTGTGTATGTGTTTGTGAGTCCTTTTCATTGTTTGTGCATAAATAGCATTATTTTTTTCATAAATAAGTACATGTACATACATATACTTCCGAGGAAAAAGTATATTAAATGAAGAAATATTTGATATTAAAGAGTCACATAACAACGCGCTGTTGGAAGTATAAAATTTTCACTAAGCTCTCTTATTAATAATAGGAAATTTAAACTGAACTTAAACTGAAACTGTTTCCCTTCTTCGTCACTCCAACATCAGTTCACGAACTAGTTGCAAATATTTTAAATTTTATTTAAATTTCATTTCATGTAATATAAATATCTATCGTACATATGTGAGCAAATATTACATATATAATTTTCATCCTTAAGCTGACAAAAACACTTCCTTTTATCTCAAAATTTTTTACTTACAATAATAATAAATGTGCATATATCGTATATGTTTATTTACAAATGCATGTACGTTGTAATCACATTATTACCATAAGCTATCTTTAGTTATTCCACCCTTTCAATTTTCCTTCCTCTTTTGGTTTTTAAAGTGTATTTTTTTGCTTTCGAATATCGCATTTACTGTGCATAATGCCCTTTTCCCAAATTCCTTTTTAACTTTTCGTTCCGTTAACCCTTTTTTCTCACCAAATTCACAACACTGAAGTGCCTGTTGATTATACCTTTCATTCACCTTTGCACAAATTACCACAGAAAATCCAGCCACTTTTTTAATTTTGCACGCCACAATACCCCTGACCAGACAGCATTTGCCAGGCCAGACCATTATGTATACATATACATATGTATTAAAGTGTGTGCCCATAGCGATATTGAGTTTGGGTGAAGCAATTTACCCTTTGAAATTTACATTTTTTATACTTAAGTGTGTAGGAAGAGCATTACAATGACGTGTAAACAAAAGAGGATTGAAAGGGAAAAATATGAAAAGCTTGCAAGAAAGTGGCAACAGCTAAAAAGGTTGAATTTGTGTTAATATTTACTTTTTTCAAATATTTCTTCACTTTTCAAAATATTTATTTCACATCCATTGTATACGTCATAACCATATAGAAACATATATATATAAATATTAGAAAAGAAATAAAAAAATGATTCCATCATCCTCAGAGAAAATATATTCTCTTACGTTATTTATATGTTGGTCTGAAAGTATAATAGAACATATTTTTCGATTCATGAAGAGCATATCTATCACATTGCGAAACACCTGTAGCTCAATGGGAAAACCATTGGCTCATGCTGTGAATATCGTAAATTTGGATCCCATTCGAAAAGGGTGGTCTGAAAAAAGAAGTCTTATGAGGAAGCCATGGTGGTTTCCGAAATATCAGGTCTGCTTAAACTCCATAAAATAAAAATTAAAATAATCCAGCGGAGCAATAACCTGAAAAAACATAGACAAAAATTTAAGTTGAAAATAAAATAAAACACTTTTTGAGATTTTCACCTTCCTCTTATTTTATTATATTTAATTCTACAATTATTTTATGTTATGGTATAATATTTTGTTAGAATTTATATAGTTACATTTTATTTTACTTTATTTTATTTAATTCAATTTTTTTTATGCTATTATATATTAGTTTGTTTAATTAATTTTATTTTATTTTCTTTTTTAATTTTATCTATGTCATTTGATTCATTCCAAATGTTTTATTTTTTCTCATTTAATTTTTTTACTTAACTTCATGTCATTTATTTAATTTTAAATTATTTTACTCCTTTTTTTTTGTTTCATATATTTCATTCATGTTATTTATTTCATTTATATTTATTTTATTTTATTTCATTTTATTTTATTTTCATTTATTTCATTTAATATGATTTATTATAATTTAATTTAATCTAATTTAATTTAATCTAATTTAATTTAATTTAATTTTATTTTATTTAATTTTATATGATTTTATTTTATTTTATTTTATTTTATTTTATTTCATTTTATTTTATTTTATTTTATTTTATTTTATTTTATTTTATTTTATTTTATTTTGTTTTATTTCATTTTATTTTATTTTATTTTATTTTATTTAATTTTATTTTATTTTATTTTATTTTATTTTATTTTATTTTATTTTATTTTATTTTATTTTATTTTATTTTATTTTATTTTATATTATTTTATTTTATTTTATTTTATTTTATTTTATTTTGTTTTATTTTATTTTATTTTATTTTATTTTATTTTATTTCATTTTAATTTATTTTATTTGGTGTCCTTTTATTTAAATTTATTTTATTGTAAAGTATTTGTATTACAAATAATTATTATTTGAATATAATTTACTTTTATATATTAAATGGTTACGTATACGCCATGACATTATCTCATTTACTAGTAAAACACCAGAAATTGCAAGAGCAGGAAATTGTCAAGTGATTTAATAAGTTTATCTAAAACGCTTTGACTGCTGTAGGAGAAATTTGTAACAACCTGGCATAAAACAAATTGTTATTTACAATTATTTATATAAAATCACACATACTTACACAAATTAATTACAGGAGCATGAAAATACAACTAATTACTTTCGTAGCATACTTCTGCAAGCTATCTTTAAAATACCAAACCTTTATATGTATATACTTGTCGTTGTGCGCAAATGTATATATTTTAGATTGTACATATATGTATGTGCACATGTGAGCTGCCGTAACTTTTCGCACACTTGCCTGCCGAAAGTGGAGCTAAGTTTCCGCTGCACTCACATGCAAATCCTGTGTCTTTCCGCCTCTTTAGCTCTTATCTAAGCTGCATATTTTCTGATGCGCTTTGCATTTTCATTTCCGTTTGCCACTTTAAAGCATTTAATCGCCCTACTTTCGCAACCCTTTTTAAGCTCTTTTTCACCTTTATTTATATGTATGTATGTATGTATTTATTTGTGCTTCAAAGTTTGCTCTAATAATCTTGTGGTTGACTCTGAAAAGTATACATTACATTTGCCACCCGCTGATAGGTAAGAAGCAGTAAAACATGCTTATACCATATATAGGGAAGTGTTGCAAATGAAAATGGCTTAAGTACACTTCTTGCAAGGGAATTCATTATTAGGAGAATTAAACTGGTAAAATATTCCATTTGGTGAAGATGTTAAGCTCGAATACTGGTCGGATAAATATAATAAATCATAGAAAATAATATTTTAATTATTTTTCAAAATAAGGCCACCCACCAACTGGAAACGCTCGTAAAAATCCATTAGCTGCACGAAAGTGGCTGTTGGGAATATATTAAGACGCCCAGATATTGGTACCTAATATTTTTCTCGCCATCTTATTAAAGGAAATTCTAGCCTTTGGGAACGTAGTTTTGATTGAACTACCTTCCTACTCCGAACGTCGATCTTACGAAAAAAGGTTTTTATAAATACCTTGAGGAATAAAGCATAATTTGCTTATGAGTTTGAAGTACTTTTGGCGAATCTTGAAGAAGCTACTACTTCAAGATTGGTTTATTACCCACCCTTCTGATAAGGTTCGAATCAGTTTCGAGGCATATTTCTAAGCACTATCCACTTCCGACGAAAGCACTATATATGATCAGACAATGTACGTTTTTGTGATTATTTTAATGAAACTATGGACGCAAGATACTCCAACGCTATAGATAATTTCATAAAGTGTCAGCTGGAATGTGATAAAAATTATTTAATATTTCTTAACTGAGAACTGCCGGGTCTCATCTAACTACTCCGTCTCAAAGTGATATTTTAATACGTTCTTCTCAAAGTCTTTCTTTACCTACAAAAATACTACAAATAAAAGTGAAAATGGTTGTGTTTTTGAGAAGAATAATCTCTCATGACATAAAATATTACTTTTATTTCCACATTCAACCTATTCATTGTATTTTTATTTTATAAACCAAATAAAATCTTAATCTACGAATTTAAATGTAAATAAGAAAATTTCTGCAAAATTGAGTGGCAATATGAAAATAAATGCAATCAACACAATGACAACTGAGCTAGAGTTCACCTCTGCAAATCAGCTTTGGGCAAAACGAAATGTGATAATTGGTTTAAAATTGTTTTTTTTACTGCATTAAATAACGTAATAAACAAAATTCTTCATCTCAATAAGAAAATTCTAACAAATCTCATTTTATTTGCGAAAATGTTGTTTCAATAAAGTTGGAGCTATGACTGCTGTCAGGACACTGGCGTTGCATTTATTTGTATCTCATGTATGTGTGTTTAGAGTACACAAAAGTGGTATGTCCGCCGAAAAAAGAGACTGCTCAGAAGTAGAATATTCTGTAGTCTGATGTAAGCTGTTGTTAAAAAGAGTTAACTGAAGTTATCTCAACTATTATTAACTGCTTTCGATTATTCATACTTACCCCTGTTCAGTATAAAATAAATATAAAAATATAAATATAAAAAGGACACGGATACCGATTTTGATGTTGAAGCTAGGCAACGAATGGTATTCTAAAAATGAGGAATGCAAAAAACAATAGATAATTTATGTGCCACTACTTTAAATTAATTAAAGAAATAAAGTAATATATACTTTGCTTACAGTCTCATTTTCCATGGTACACATCTCAACTGCTCATAGAAATACTATTGCATACACACTTAGCCGCTTGAATGACAAACAATTTATGCAATCTGCAAGAGTCAATTTCATATTTTTCTGCAATCAACGGTCACTCAGACACACTCCAACGCTTATGAACAACAAAGACAAACAAAAATAATATGTTTCAAATGAAACGAACGTTGTATTGAAGGTAGCAACAGACAATTTCACTTCTTTTTCCGTTGGTAATTGTATTTTCAATATGCTTTGCAGAAGTACCATAGTTGATTTGCAAAAAGAGTGCAATGTTTACAGAGATACTCTTTTCGTCTGGCTCAAACAAGCTAAAGTTGATTAAAATATGAATTGTTTATGAGGTTTCGCTTATGACCGTTGGAGGGTATGTGAAAATGTAGCTGGCGATATGAGATTATTTGCTAACGGTCATTGAGTTGGTAGAAGAAATCTATAGAAAAGTAGTAGTGAGATCTATTAAGAGTTAGTCACTATTCAGAACTAAGCTTATTTGGTGAAGCAAAAATATTTTGACTTGATTTACTTACCAAAATAATAATAATTCAGAGCGCTTAGAAAGCTTCAAAAATTTAAAGAGCTGAAGAAAGAATTCTAGTTAAAATAGATTGCACAAACGTTTGTTTCTTTTAATAAAATATTTTTGTGTCATTTTCAGTAATACTGCACTAAATGATTTGTTTTTCTTTACAAAAATTTTGGCAGCCCGAAAACAAAACGTCAACTTAATGTGAAAAAATTAATTTGTTTTTATGCAACGTCGCTGTTCTAACATCGTACACTGTCAGCTGTCAATAATCAGACAATTTCATGAAAATTAATTTTTTTTGTACCAAACAACGCAAATACGCGTCAGGCATACATATACGACCACCGACAGAAACAATAACATATGTATGTACGATGTATGTACGAATGTAAGCCCAGCAGAGAAAAATAGTATTTGTTAACTAGAAGCTAACTGGTTTGCATATTGATTCTAACTAGTTCAACTGCCATCTACTTTCTATGTAAGAAACTGGTGTTTTCAACACGGTGATGTCCCACTAATTGTCCACTGTTTGACTATCAGTGTATCAGCCTTATACTAGTTGCATACTTCACCAAAAATAAAAGAGTAATCAAAAATTAATTTAACAGACCAAACGTTACATAGATGCATTTAACTCATATTCATAAGCGCTCCAGCAGGCATTGTGTGTTACTAGTGATATCCTGCAGCCAAAAAGCGTGTAAAAATTCATAGCTGTCAAGACATCTACTGGTTTCCACGTTAGCATTATGCAACACATGTACATACGATGTACATACGAGTATATGTATGTAAATATTATTCAAAAATATGCCTAAATATTCCGAATGACTGCTCAGTTGCCTCAACTGCCTCAAGCAATATAACCAACAACTATGTAATAAGCATAAACTTGAACGCAAGAAGGTGGAATAACGAAACATATTGGCACACTTACTCGATTTTATTGTAATGCGTGCACGTCATAAAGTACATACATATGTTTGTTTAGATCAATAAATGAAAGCGGCTCGTATCGCGTGGCTTTGGCTTAACAGGAATGGTGCTGCTGTTTTCAGATTAGGTGAAAAAGCAATCAACTGGAAGGAGTTAATTCGCTGGGCACTAGCTCTCCTATAACACTGAACCACTAAGGATCTCTGGGGTTCCAGCAGGTAGTTAAGCCTATGCGAAGGGTATGAAAAATATAGGCAAAGCTATCGACGCATCATTCTACTCAAGTCACTCCTAAAGTATGACATTACCTTAAGGCTTCAAGCTTTTTCTCTTCCCTACAACCCCTGCAGTAATCGTTTGATTGACAGCTTTACCCTAGAAGAGTAGACTTGTAATTGTCAATATTTTCTTTCTATTTAATGAGAAAGTTTCTAACCATATTTTCTGTATAACGAACCTTTTGTCCATACGATCGAGGAAAGTGCCTAAAGGAACAGTGGGAAATCCAGCAGACCGACAGACTGATCGCAGACAGATCCCCCTGCGAGTTAGGAGTTCAAGAATTTACCCGCGGTAAGGCATACCTGTCGTAAGAGGCGACTAAAATCCAATAGCTCCCCGAACCCGAACGACCCGGATTTTTTATACGGCCAAGGACTGTCATTCTCGTACTATTATTCCTCAAAAACCAATTTGAGAAATTTTTTTTAGTCTTCCTGGAACACATCTAAATCTATTGCAGGTACAGATTTATTCGGTTCGTTCTCAAGAGATGGCTCCAACTGAGCTTTGTGGCAGATCATCGTCTGTTTCTGACAACAGCATTGTCTCTTCAAAATGTGTGTGTGATTTGGAAGCTGATGTCCACTGATTACTTGTCATAGAGAGAGTGGTTTCGATGTCTCAAAAATGGCGATTTTAGCGATGAGGACAAAGCACGTCCTGGCCGAGCCAAAAGGCTTGAAGATGAAGAATTCGGAGCTTTACTGAAGGAAGATACCTTCCAACCAGACGAAACCATTGTTGCGAAACGTTATCGACTCCAAATAATGCGGCTGAGCCATGCATTGTGTGAAAATCGGACAAAAGCCACCGAAAGGCATAACAAGGAAATTCAGCAACATACGAGTAACAACTCTTAAAAGCTGCCTAGAAGCACTGAAGTGAGCCGTACTTTCAAGGACTTGCTTTTGCCGACTATTGGCTTTTTCGACGAATGAAAAACGATTTTGAGGGTAATCGAAGATTGGCGCTTGGATTGGTTATAGAACTGAAAGGACTTATTTTTTAGAGATAGAGAAAAAGTAGTCGAATCCGACGAAAAATATTTCAAATGATTTACTTAGTAATTTCTTTGAGTATAGAAGAAAAAGTAACATATGTCACTGACCCATTCACTTTAAATTTTTTTTTCAAAATATTTATTCATTATTATAGTTTTTCAAAACTTATTCTGAACTATAAAACATATATATATTTTTTTTAAACAAAAACTACAGCATTTCCTGTTTTGCCTAACTTCCGAAATGCATCTTTGACTTAATATTGAAGTACATATATTATAATATATTATTAGTTTTATTATTATTTTTTGTGTTTTTTTTTAATAAATTAAAATACTTATTCATATTTTAAAAACCTAGAATTATTTTTCTATTCATTAAAATAATTTTTTTTTAACTATCCTTCGATCCAAAACACCCAAAAAATATTCAAAAGGCACTCTTATACCTGCACCATCTACCTGCCCAAGCTTTACAGTTGAACCGTCCAAAAATTACTCATAGCAATGTACAACACACCCACAATTATTTATCTGCATATGCTACATACGTACATATATATTGTATGTTTATATGAATAAATTCTTTTATTTCGCTTTCATATTCTTATCTCTGTTCTGATTTTCTATTTACTGCATGTCCGCTTCCTTCCGCGCGTCCTTCCTTTTGACAACCCATTCAGTTGTTACAAATGCGTTTCAGTCTAGTCATTTGTTTAACAATCCGACATATCCTACTCAACTTCCGTGCATTTGATGTTTTATGTGATATTCATAGCAGCAGAGCAGTATGTGATTAAATAGCAAAATATATCGTAAAACAAAGATTTTATTTTTATGTCGCCAGAAGATGTTATTTCATTACGAATGATTTTCAGTGTTTTGTTACTAGAAAGCGGAAGGTATAAATATTAGATATGTTATGATTTAAATAGTCTGTGAAGAAGCGTCAAAGAAAATATTTTAGTTTTAAGAGATGGAATAATTAGTGCAAATTTGTAGTTTTGAAAATATATTAAAATTATTCGGCAATAAAAGTTTCGAATCAAAATATGGGCCTGCCATAGTCTGCTCATCTGTTTCATTATAAACTTTTTTTTTTGCTATAAAAAAGGATTTTTAGAGTATAGAAAAAGACCCGAAGGAGTCCATCCGGCATCGCGTGCAATAAATAAAAGTGTGTCCATCTACTATACGGAAGACTGAGTTTGTCCGCATGGAATTTTAAGATGATTCTTATAAAAGTCTAATTGCAGCGTCTGTTCACCAAAGCTGCGGTGGCTCGCTATATATTTACTAAAGCGGTTATATAAATATTTCAAATTTGATGTCGGATTTGTGGTGGAAGAGATACTTCGACGCCGATTAGTGGAACTACCAGTATGGCCAGGTGCTTCGAAAAATATTTCAGCACCACAAGGAATCGAAAGTAGTTGTAATTTTACTTTGTGTGTGTAAGAATAAAGTCAACTTAACAAATAAAGGGCACCCTAATGT
Source organism: Ceratitis rosa (assembly GCA_037013455.1). Lineage (NCBI taxonomy): Eukaryota > Metazoa > Arthropoda > Insecta > Diptera > Tephritidae > Ceratitis > Ceratitis rosa. The sequence continues at coordinate 4,643,529 of JAWMAG010000041.1, forward strand.
ACATAGCAGTATAGTATTTGCTACTTTTTTCAGAGATTTGCAGTCCCCTGAGCTACGATATTTATAGCCTTTTGTGTGGAATTACTTTGAATCTCACTGAGCTACTACACTCAAGCGGTTTAAATGGTCAATAAAAGCGCTGAAAATGAAAAATAAAATCCAAGTAATTTATGTACACGCAACACCCGCAAGCTTAACGCCAAATCTTTTTTAGGTATGTGCTAAACAGGATTTTTGATTATTCGCAATGAAAGTATCCATACATACATACATACCATATGTGATATGTACTTTTTCCCCCCACTTGCTCATAAATAAGAGTTCTAAAGATGTGTGTAAGAAATTTAGCGTTTTTTATATTGTTATTGTCGCACACTTTCTAATTGGTTGGGTGTTTCAGGCTTTTTATGATTCTTTTACGCAAATAACATTTTATTTGTTCATTTATTGCGCCGTTTTTATGCAGCTCAGCCACACCTTGAGCCAAAAGAGCAAGTCATTTGATTGCAGGGGTTTGATTTGACTCGAAAAAAAATTACTTTTTTATTCTACCTGAAGCTGCGTTAAATGAAATAATAAATGTTGGCAATATGGCTGGGTATGCTGACTACCCAATGAGCCGGCATGCAGAAATATATATTGGAAATTATTTATATAATATTTCATGCTTGACAACATCCACAATTTGGCAAGCATTTTTATTAATTTTTTGTGGGTTTCAGTTGCTAAGAGTTAAAAAATTTTATTTTCTTTCTCTCTGTTCATGAAATTTGTGATGACATAAGGTGAAGTAAAAAGTCATCCATTATTTTTCCAACACATGACTTTATTGATTTATATCTCGTATTCTTTAAGTGCGATTCTGGTTCGTGCGTTTTGACTATTTGTCTAGAAATTATTCACTATGAGCTGCTCTCCTAGGCCTAAACTCCTTGTTTGGGCCTAAAGTGCTATCAATTGGACCCTCTGAAGGAAGCAAACACCCCGAAGTGCCCAACTTTGAGCTTGGTTGGGAGGTTTTCATGCAAAAGCCTTAAAGTTCGAAACTCCCGCCAAGTGATCACTATCTGCTCCCGAATATGGCGATTTATTTGGCTGGTGAAGAATCGACCTCAAAAAAGCCTGCGAAAATTGATTGAGCCAATTTTTTGCCAATAGAGACAAGGGTTTCTATGACAAATGAAAGGATTCTTATGACAAAAATGCTAATAAAAATTTAAAAAAAAATATGCAGTATTGTCAACTAACGAAAGGAAAATTCTCGAATTTTTTAAATAAATAAAAAAGAAAATCCCCACAAGTGCCACTTTGAAGAACAAGCGCGTGCTGGAAGGCCATGTGAAGTGAGAGCAACTGAGAGATAAGAAAACCGAACGGTCTTAACGCACCGGAAGTAAGTGGAAAATGAGAAGAAGTCAAAAAATAACAATGGACAACAAATGATCAGGAAGCATAAAAAAACACATATCTTCCCATATGCACAAACAGGTGTATATATGTATGTATATACAGTATTTTTATTTATATCGAAACGGAAGACCAAGAAGAGCAACATCATTTACAGCAGCACAAAGGAAAAGGTAAAGCAAAGACCATGGCAACCCGCATAAAGCAGTGATGGAAGCACAAAAATGACAGCTACATGTGAGTGAGTGTGTACGATATGTACGAGTGCGGCCGCTTAAATCCCACGCTTATCCTACTTTCTTTGTATTGATGACCTCAATTCAGTTGGAAGACGTGTGCGGCGTGATTAAAGTGTGTCAATATTTTTGAGAACACAGAAAATAAAGCGTAAGTGAGTGAAACGAGAAACAGGAAGTTCACTTTGATTATTTCAATGTTTAACCATTCGGTGAAATTGTGAGTTTTTGTGTAAATATTATGCAACTATCGCACAGTGAAGCTGCTAGCAAAAGTAAGCCATTGCAGGTTTAACACGGGATCAATGTTAAAGAGAGAGAGAGAGAGGGGCAGAGAGAGAGCTTTACTGGAAATACTTCAAATTATCTTTATAAATGTTCAAGTAAAATTGTACGCAGGGCTTGGGATCTCTTATATGGTAAACAAAAAAATTATTTAAAAGCCGGACCACCTAATGGATTCCAGGCTTACTTCTAAAAGAATAATTGATCCTGTCTTTAATTTAGACAAAAAGCTACTAGTGCACCAAATTTCATATAAATCGAAATATATTAAAAACATATTAAAAATATTTTCGATTTTTTCGTATATTGGATGAGTGCATAAGTTCGTGCCCGATTTCAAGTGCAAACTAAAATTGAAATTTTTTGAAGAAAGCGCTTTTATTAATCAATTATGTATTCGCCAACATGTTCGGCAATCCACTCTCAACGTTCAACCAATTTACGGATGCCTGATTCATAGGAATCGCGCGGTTTCTCGTTGAAAAAGGTGTCAAGGTGGTTTTTGACGTCTTCCACATTTTTAAATTTTTTTCCATTCAAATTGTTCTGCAGCGATCGAAACAAATGATAATCAGAAGGTGCAATGTCGGGTGAATATGGGGGATGCGGCATGATTTCCCAATTCATCTCCTTCAGTTTGGCCAGGGTCGGTTTTGCAACATGTGGCCTGGCGTTGACATGATGGAAAAGATCTCCTTTGCGATTGGCCAAAATCGGACGTTTTTCATCAATTGCTTTCTTCAATTCGACCAATTGCTGACAATACTTGTTGGCAGTGATCGTTTCTCCAGCTGGCAAGAGCTCAAAATAGATCACGCCTCGGATATCCCACCAAATGCACAGCAGTACCTTCATCGGATGCAATCCACCTTTCGACATCGGTTCCGCCCCTTCGTGTGCCTGTTTCCATGTTCTTTTGCGTTGAACATTGTTGTACAGGACCCATTTTTCATCACCAGTCACGAGCCGATCCAAAAAAGGTTCGCTTTTGATCCGCCGAAGCAAAGAAATTGCTGTTGACATACGGTCCACTTTGTTCTTTTCACTCAACTGATGTGGCACCCATGTATCGAGCTTCAAAGTGTACCCAACCTTTTTTAAACGACGAAACGCAGTTGATTTGTTGACGTTCAATTCACTGGCAACCTCTTCCGTTGAAATACGTGAGTTATTTGCAACTAAAGTCCTTAGAACATCGTCATCAAGCTCAGAAGGCCGTCCACTGCGAGGTTGATCTTAGAGGTTAAAATCTCCAGAACGAAATTTCGCGAACCATTTCTTTACTGTGCGGAGTGCTGGAGCACGGTCCAAATAAACTTCGCGAATATCTTTAGTTGCAGCGCCCACTGTTTTCCCTTTGCAGAATTCGTATAACATAATATGACGCATATGATCTTTTTCGTTGTTCATCTTCCATGCGTCTTTTCACTAAGCAACTCAAATCAAAATGAAGTTATTTTATGCTTGATTTACAGTTCGGACTGTCACCTTTCCAACGATATAAAATATGTATATATTTCTTTCACGAGCGCCACTCTCAAACGATTCGTACAGCATCCAGCGGAATCGGGCACAAACTTATGCACTCATCCAATAGATTGGTTCCAGGTCCACATCCCAGAAATTCCTATCCGATGCCTACACTATTCGCAGAACGCAGTCGTCAAAATCTTGTTCTTTAAGCTTATCCAGTTCAGCATTATTAGCATCGCATTCATTATCTCCTCGTTGCTATTAAAGACCTTTAGCTTATCACGTTCAAACAAACGTACAGGTGACGCCACACTTTTTCATAAGCAAAATAAGTTTCAAAATTTTAATATTTTTTCTATGCTTTGAATTGGTAAAAAAAAATCTTAAAGTAAAGTTAAAGTAAAAAGCGAAACAATCGAAACAAGTCTCTTTATTTCTTAAAGTTTTAAAAAATTATTTCCTAAATTACAAAAAAAAAAACTTGGGGATTTTATTTTGTACAAAATCGTCTTTTATTTGCAAGTGCACCATTGAAGTTATCCAACAACAAGAAGCTTTAAAAAAAGCTCCACACAAAATCGAATATTATTAAAAAAAAAAACAGAATATTTAAAAAGTAATCAAGAACAGAAGACAGTTTTCGAACCAAAAATCAACAACGCCTGTCACTTATGCAAGCTACATATGTACGTGTATGTACACACATATAATTTTTTTTCTTGCTGTCATCCATCATAACCAAGTCGAGCAGAGGCCAAGTAATTTTAATTTCTTCCACTTATTTGGTTATTCATTTTTCAAAAAAGAATGTAGAGTAGAAAATGAAGAAAGTTTAAATAAAGTTGAAGGCGGAAACTTTTTGAAACTTTCCAAAAAGTTGCTTATGCGTGCAGTTATTTAAAAATCTTCATATTACATAACACAACCAATTTTAAATAATGTTAAAATGCTTGCACGTTAATATACTTGTATGTGCATGTGTTTGTTTTTGTATATTTCAATGAACTTGTGAGAAAACTTCATTACTTGTAAGAGCCTACATAGTATTGGTATGTTCTTGGAGAGTTTGTTTGATTTTTTTTTTTTGTTTTTGCTGTTGTTTTTTACTCCTTTGAAACAATTCTTTTTTTTGCATATTTTTACGCTTCTGTTTTTCAGCTTTCTTGCTCTCATAATAATTACCATCAATTATTAGTTTTTGTTATTGTTGTTGTTTACAGTAATTACCGTTACTCTGCGTATGAGTATAATAAGAGAAAAATGATTTTTCATGTGAAATTTGAAGTAAAATTGTGTAGCTATAGAATTAAATGAAATACAATTTAGCTGCTGAGTTAAATGAGGTGTAGTCAAGCTTCTGGGTATGCAACTACAGTCGCGTAGTACTTTGGAAACATGAGCAGCAATTGCGCTAGCACCGAAAACTAATCCGTCTGGGGCCCTAAAATAGAGAAAGCTTCAGTGGAGCTTACATATTTTAAGTGCCAACTATGTTAGTAAGCGCTTTAGCTATAAATCGACGACTACTATACATTAAAAGAAATTAATTGAACAGTAAAATGGAAAGCACTACCAACTTAAATAATATAAAAATATTTGTATTCATCCAAATACCATCGTTATTTAAATTGACCTGACAAAATGTACACAGCTGTGGGCTCTATGAATTTAATTTTGATTGCTATGATTATTCAATAATTTCTGATTTATGTAGTTCATTTTAGGATTAAATATATGTGACATTTATTGGTTATAAAATGGTATATTTGCATATTATCTCATATATATGCCCAGTTTGCTGCTAAAAAATATACGCTTTCACAGTCACAAAGTTAGAAATAAAAACACAAATTTTATTCAAATATTCAAATTACTATTTTAGCCTAAAGAAATAAAATATTTTCAAGCAGATACAGCTTTCTCTAATGGCTGGACTTTACATAGAAAAAATACATTTATATATAGCTGTTAAATTAGCTTAGATCAATAGAACGACTTAATACTTTTATTTGTTGTAAATTAATGAACATTTATTCATGAAATGGTTTTTTTCTTCATTTGCATATGGGATTTATAAACAATTATTAGATTTTAATTTTTGTAAATTAAGTATAACATAATTCATTATGTTTTTATTATTGATCTTTTGTTGTAGTAAATGATTTATTATAGACTAAATCAATATGGAAATTGTATACCCAAAATGTTACTCATACGCACTGCGCTACAATTGCATAAATGCAATGCGAATTTTAGGTACATATAAATTATAATAATAACTGTGAATGACTGTGGGCTTGATAACTTATAACTATATGCTTAATAAATGTTTGTTTATTTTGTTTGCTAAAAACTTTTAGGTAAAAGCGTAAATATTATAATTGTTACTTTACGTATAGTAACTAATATTTATCATATAGAAAATAATCAGAGATTTGAGAAACAGTTAAAAACAAGTAAATATTTTCATGAATATATTTAGATATATTTAATAGTTTTACTCACCTTACTTATTTGTCAAAATTAACCACTTGCCAACCTTTTTAAAATTTAAATCTTTTATAATCGAAATTAATATTTTTAAAAACTTTCTGCTAGTAACTTCTTCTTTCCATAGAAATTGTTTGTTTTTCCAATTAATCAATTAAGTTTTCCAAAAGTAGTTCATAGAAAAACTGACTGCATTTTTAGTTGAGAATCAGCAGGAGCCATATATCCACCGGCTTTTGTATAGCGTGCGTGCGTCAACTCAACCCATTTGTGTACTCTCTTCGCTGTCAAATGTCACACGAAATGTCAAACGTTGAAATTTCAAAAACTTTTGCTCATGCAATTTTTCAACAAAACCTTATTAAGGAAACACTAAAAATCACACACGCGAAAGTAATTACAATTTAAAAATGGAAGGCGAGGAGGAAGAGAAATAGCGAACGAGAGGGTATTAAAAATGTACCAATGCACTTTGCTGCCACCCGCCATTTATTTGGGGTGTTCATATGGCATTTCCACTCAGCTATCAAAAGGACAAAAGAACTCTGTAGCGCCGTTTGCAGAACAACACGAAACCCGACAACAATAAGTGTCAACAAAAAGTTCAACAGTAAAGAGAGGTGCTAATTAATTTAATATCGTGCGACATGGCATCGCATACGAGTATACAAACAAACAACGTTTATGTGCATCGAGCGATGGCAAAACCCAAAAAGCACACATGCACGAACGTGTGGCATGAGTGCAATATATATAACGAGAACGTGACATAAAACAAATGAAATCAAAACAAACAAGTCAAAGAAGTTTATGCGCAAGTGAACCGGCAAACCATGCAATGACCTGTGCGCAATGACCACGAGGAGAAGAAAAGGGGGAGAAGAATTCAACAAAACTTGAAAGTGCTGCTCCTCAGTGCTAAACTAAAAAACTTTAAATATATTAAATAAAATAAAGCACAATATATTAAAATAAAATAAAATAAAATGAAACAAAATAAATAAAAAAAATAAAAAAATTAAATAAAATAAAACAGAATAAAATAAAAAAATAAAATAAAATAACTAAAACAAAATAAAGTAAATTAAAATAAAATAAAATAAATTAATATATATTAAAATAAAATTAATTTAAAAAATGTAATAAATTAATGTAAACTTGATAAAATAAAATTGAATGAAATAAAATAAAATAAAATAAAACAAAATACAATAAAAGATAGTACAATAAAATAAAATAAAATAAATTAAAATAAAATGAAATAAAATAAAATAAATAAAAAAATATATTAAAATAAAATAAAATAAAATACAATAAAATCAAATAAAATAAAATAAAATGAATTAATATAAAATAAAATAAAATAAAATAAAATAAAATAAAATAAAATAAAATAAAATAAAATAAAATAAAATAAAATAACATAAAATAAAATAAAATAAAATAAAATAAAATAAAATAAAATAAAATAAAATAGAATAAAATAAAATAAAATAAAATAAAATAAAATAAAATAAAATAAAATAAAATAAAATAAAATAAAATAAAATAAAAAAGTAAAATAAAATAAAATAAAATAAAATAAAATAAAATAAAATAAAATAAAATAAAATAAAATAAAATAAAATAAAATAAAATAAAATAAAATAAAATAAAATAAAATAAAATAAAATAAAATAAAATAAAATAAAATAAAATAAAATAAAATAAAATAAAATAAAATAAAATAAAATAAAATAAATTAAAATAAAATAAATTGAATTCAATAAATTAAAGTATGATAAATCAGAATAGTTGAGATAAAGTAATATAGAATAAAATAATTGAAATAATATATAAGAAAATAAAATTAAATTAAATTAAAATAAATTAAATAAAGTGAAAAAAATAAAATAAAAATAAAATAAAATAAAACAAAATGACATAAATTAAAATAAAATAAAAATAATATAAACTAAAATAAAATACAATGAAATAAAATAAATTAAAATTAAAATGAAATAAAATGGAAAAATTTAAAAAAAAAATAAAAAAATAAAATAAAATAAAAAATAAAGAAAAATAAAATAAAATAAACAAAAAATTAACTAATATAAAATAAGCGAAATAAAATAAAATGAAATAAAATAAAATAAAAGTAAAATAGTGTTATATTATATTAAATTAGATTATATTAAATCAAATTAAAAGAATGAGATTACATTAAATTTTTTATAGCTTCACCCCAACAATAAAGGACATACGTAGATATGAAATGCTACTTATGGTATATTCCTATACAATTTCAAAAATATATTTTACCAACCACAATCACTTTATTATCGTTTGCCATCAAATCCTTAATATAAGCTCCTTACTTCATCACAAATGTATTTTGTGAATGATAAGATTACATCTGTATGCAAGCGCTAAAAATAGGCAGAGATTTTCGCAGAAAACCTTAAATCGGATTGTGGCAAAAAACAAATTGGTATTAGGAAACGAGCATTGCAACGATGCAGCTTGCAATGATAATACACACTTAGCTTTAGTGAGACAAAAACGCGAATATAAATGGAAGTGAATTTGCAAAACGCAAAACGCAAAACACACTAAAACCAAAAAACGTCCATTGATAATGCAATAAAAGGTATAAAAAATGCGAATAAGCCCGAGAATGCAATGAGGCAACGAAGGCTCTGCGCCGAATTTGGCGGCTTTATATAACACTTTGGAAATGAATTGAGTATTATGTCAAAAAAACTGAGATGCGAGGGGATTTATTATTATTTATTTTCAAGTGGATTTTAGTGTTTCTGTTATTTTTACCCAATCGCAATGCATATTGTGGTATAAGTATGTCACTCTTATTTTGCAGCTTATTCAACGTATTTTTCTTAATAAATAAATTTTTTCCATTCCAGTGCGAAATACAACAATGCTGTCAGCAGTATATATTTATAGTAAGTCTCAGCTTTAGTAATTTTTTTTCATATATTTTATAGATTTTTTTCAACACGATAAAAATTAATGAAATAAAATGTGTGTTAATTGATTTGTGCAATAAAAAAATGATTGTGATACCATGAACAAGAAAAAGACACAATAAAAAAAGTAATTGACGGGTCAACCAACAAACTGATTAAAGAAACTAATTTTGTAAAGAATTCTAAGAATTAAAAGCAATGAATAATCGAATAAAACCAACGTTTTCCGGGTTTTTTTTAATAAATAAAAAATAAATCAAAGGAAAAACAACAAAATAAATAGCATAAAAAATAACTCAATAAGCATTGATCAAAGACGAATAGGAAGTGGTAAACTGCGTGAAAGAAATAAGCCAATTAAAATCTTCTAAGAACCACTGACACTTACTTGAGCGCACAGCAAATGGAGCGCAACAAAGTCGCAGTAAAAGCAATTGAGAGCGCAGAAAAACAAGTAAAATAAATACGTGTTTGTACAAATGGAAATGCCATTCACGACATACATACATAAGAGTGTGCTTCGCATTAAGTGTGTATACATAAATAAACTGCCAAACATAAATAAACTGCTTTAGTGTATTAAATTCACTCAATGGTTTTCTGCACATTTATTGTGTCAAATCACATTCTGGCGGGTGATAACCCACCACGAAATTATCAAAGCACTTACGACAATTCTACGCTCCTCCTGTGCAACAGTGCGTATAAGTGATTTCTTCTTACATTTTTACGCTGATTGTTGGCCACAGTGTAAGTCATTAAGACAGCGAGAAGATCGTTATTTGGATGTCCAATAAAATGAAAAAGTACTTTGAAGAATTAAGCCTTCAGGCTTAATTAACCTAAGTAACTATTTTATTTATTGAAGGTTTTGCATTGATTTTCTAAAAGTGCTAAAGAGCTTCTAATGCTCACAGACTTGGCGAAATGAGGTAAATGTAAAAGTATTTCAGTGCTCGTTTACGATTTAATAGAGTGTTGTTTAGTCTGCGTTCATGATGGGGGAAATAATGGTAATGAGGGGTTAGAGGGGTGGTAATAAAGAAGTTGAAATATAACCTGGATATATTATTTTTTAACTCAAAAGTCTCGATATTATTCTGAATTGATAAAAAAAAAGGTTTATTCAAACTTGTCTAAAAATTCAACCTCCATGATTAAAATGGACTGCTCGACTTAGCCAAGGCACAAAATAAGGTTGCCTTTTGTCATTTTAAAAATATTTATGGCCTTCTTAGAAACACATATACCTCTCGTAAACTCTTGCTTCACTCATAGCCACATGTCTTTGTTAAAATTTCACGCTCTCTAAATCATTCTGCTCCATTTTTTGTATCCAAACGCGATTATAAATCTTTTCTTCGATTTGTTTTTAAACGTCTTACCTAAATTATTTTAACACATCGTACCATCTTTCAAACACTCAGTACCCCTTTTCTGTAGTATTATTTACCCTAAGCATCATATCTCCAATTATTATTTCAATTCTTTTATTTCATTTCAATTTAATATTTATTTCAAATAATATGCATTTAGTGGCCGAGCTGTAAAACTCTACCCTACAAAGCATACTTTACACTAATAATCAATAAAATTACCACCAAAATAATTCGTTGAATAAAAATTCATTGAATTTGATTTAAGAATTCGCAGAATTTTCCCCTTCATTTCCGTTGAATACACTTGTAAGGAAATTTGCATAAATTGAAGGCATTAAAAAATGTCTTCTTCGCTCCTCAACCATGGACACGCCAAAACAACAACACGACGAAGACGTGCAAGTGAGTATCCACTCATTGGAAATTCAAATGAGCACAAAACCATCAATCAAAATCATAAATTGTGAAATGCGAAAGTGAATGGGGCAACAGCAAAGCAAACTAAAGAAGAAAATTGCTGGCAGAGTGAAGGCGTGTGCGGGCAATAGCGCTTGGAGTTGCCACTAATGACATACTGACACAATGGCACAGTAGCAGCTGTTACAAACACTTACACAAACGCAAACACAAACACAAACACAAACCAAATCTAAAGTAAAACAAACATAAGAACAGTTAAATACCTAAGAATTTATGCAAACAAAAAACCGTGTGCAAAAATATGTTATAGTGTTAGTGTGCGCGAGCGTTTTCTTTTTTTCGCGCTTCCATGGACATTCGCTGCTTTGCTTTACACTGCCATAGTGCTTGCTTCTATGCTTGCGCCACTACTCGGCAATTTTAGATTTGATTTAGCAATGCCACTTTTTTTTTGTTTTTTTTTTGCTGCTGCTTCTTCTTCTTCCTCCGCCGCCTTGTCTGCCGCTTGTCGTCTGTCATTATATTTGACTGCGAACTTTTGTGCGATTGCGTGTCGGTCGTTGACGATTCTAATTTCTTTTACCCGCTTCTTCTACTTTTTTGCTTTCATTACCATTGTCGTACTCGTTCTCTGGCAAATACCGTTATTACTTCTTCGTTAGTGTGCTTTTGTCGCGTTCAGTGATTTTTTTTTTGTTTTTTTTTTCTTGTCGCCTGTTGGAGTGTCACAAGCAAATGTTAGTCGAGCGTTACGCGCCACAATAATTGCTGTTTCCATTTGAGGTCGTCGTTTGTCCAATTAATTTGAATTTCCATTCCTTTGCTCTCTCTCCATATCTTTCTCCCTCTCTCTCTCCCTATCTCTCTCTCCCTTTGTGCTTCAGTCTTTCTTTGCACATTTATTATTTTCATGCGAAATTATTTCAACGCTCGCCAGTCGCCATTTTTGTGTGGAAGACCAAAAGGCTTTGGTTGTTGTATTGTTGTGTTGTTGTATTGTTGTAGCGAGACATTCCGTGTCAGAGTAGTCGCGTCGCTGTTGCAATTTTCTTAATTAGCCATTTGCTGTTATTATTTTCATTGATGGCTTTGTTGGCATAACTGTATTATTAGATAAATCTTAGTTTCTATATGAAATATATTTAACAATGTTTACTGAAATTGTTTCTTTAAGTGAAGAGTGCCTTTTTGCTAAGGTCATAACAAGATGTAAGCAAAATTGTATGCGTAGTCTGAGGAAGTGGGTCGAAAACTAAGTGCTTTAGAATTACGTCACTATGGCGGTATGTTTCTGAGCACTGCCGTAAGTTCTATATACGAAGATTGTTGGATAAGTCAATGACTTTTGAATAAAATGCATTTTTTCGGCAAATAAATAGCTCTTTTCTCAACCGAAGAAATTAAATTAGCAGCAAACAAGCTCAAACCGCTTAAAATACCAGCCCAAATAGAGTACCCTCGAAGGTGCTGAAGACAATTGCAACGAGGCGTCCTAAAATACTTCTAGTTAGATATAATACCTGTCTGGAAAAGGTAAAAGTTAGTCCTTTTTAATAAAGGAAAAAGAAACCCAGACAACCCATCAGCACACCTATCCTATTGTATGATTGGTACTGCTAGACACACATAGAAACACGGCTTAAGCCGAGACTAGAAGCAGCCATCACGGCCGTTGGAGGCCTCTCTACAAAACAATGTGGTTTCAGTGCTGAAAGATCAGCTTTAAGAGCAATTGAAAATGTAATCGAGAGCATCAAAGAAGCACAAAGAGGAAGCCTTAAGTTTAAGCGCATTGTTCTTCTAGCCACACTAGATGCCCGAAATACTCTCAACAGTGCTCAATGGAAGAACACAATCGAAGCTTTGGATAAAAAATTCAACATAGCTACGTATCAAAGCCTAATGGTCAAGAGCTACCGAAGAGACAAGTTAGGGGCGAAAGCAATTTGAAAAATTTACTTAATTTGTTATTTATCTTAATTTTCTATAATTTTGGATATTTGGTCAGACCTAAACTCGAACCATAACTTTTCGGATGGCAGTACGCATTGCTAACTACCCGGCAGAATTTATCATACAAAGTTTATTTTTCAGATATTAGTTTTTTAGTTTAAAAACTTTACTTTCAGTACAGTATTTATTTATACACACCCACCCAACTATCATGCCGCCATAAGAGTGACAACAATAATCAAAAATCCAATCCAACCATTGATCCAAGGAAACCAAAGCTTTTTCCAATATCACAACAATCACAGACTACGTGACAAATAAAAGAAAATGAGACCGAAAGAAATTTCCACCTACTATTGGTAAATAAAAAAGATAAATGAGACTCTTTTGAAATTTTCCAAATTTTTGTTACATTTTAAACACAGCCTCGACGTGCGAAGGTGTGAAGTAAAAGGAAAATCACCAAACTTTGTATGTGTATGTGTATGTGAAAAAGTAATAAAGGTAAGCTAAATAAACAGTCAAGTTTGTTTACTTCTAAAGTTTTGCCAACGATTATCGTTGTGACCAACAGTCGGTTGAGGTTGACGCTTAGCGGAAGTAAATGTACAAACCAACAAAAAATAAATACAAAAATAAATACACAGGTAGAGGAAATGCCCGGTCAGTTTATTAATGTCAAGTGCGGCGGATTTGGGGAAATTCAAAAATGGAAAAAGTTTAAGCTTTTAAACAATTTTTAATTAGAATTTAAACGCTTAACTTTTCGAGTAATCGGTGGTAGAGATTTGGGGTCGTAATGATAAAGTCATTAAATTTTTTGCTTACAAATTAAGGATTAGTGTAAATTTACTTAACGACGAAGGAAAATAGAATAGTCACACTTTTACTTCCGGCATGGAGATATGCGTGAAACTCTTTCTAGTAAAATATCAGAATTATAATTCTTTTTTAGCAAACCGTTGAATGTGGAAGACTAGCTTTGGAACCGCTTTAGAAAATTTTAATTCTTTGTTGAAGTCTGATTCAAAATTAAAATGTATCTATCAAACAGTTCGAAATTTAAAAATACCAGATTGATTGTTTGATTTTTGAATAAAGAAACATTTGGCAAAACTGCGGCAGGCAAAAACAATTGAGTCCACACACTCTTTAAATTGCATGATTGACAACTGAAATATAATATTAAATGGTAAATAAAGCGTGAATTATTTATGCGAACTCACTGCACGGTCACGGCGTATGAGTAACAAAAATTAAGTGTTGCGCCGCAAGTTTATAATGTTGCATTGAAGGAGTTATTGTTGTTGATACCTACATATTTCAGTCAACGGTAACTCTATACCACAACAAGCAATTTGTATCCAGGGCTTTCCGTGGTCAATTCACAATAACAAGCTCCCGCATACAATTTTAATTAAATCGTTCGGTTAAAGTACTTTGAGTGCATAATTTACTCATATGCATTACTTGCATATATATGTATATACAATACATTCTAATTATTGATTTCTGCATATAAATACTGAGATAAAATAAATAAAATAAAATAAAATAAAATAAAATAAAATAAAATAAAATAAAATAAAATAAAATGAAATAAAATAAAATAAAATAAAACAAAATAAAATAAAATAAAATAAAATAAAATAAAATACAATAAAATAAAATAAAATAAAATAAAATAAAATAAAATAAAATAAAATAAAATAAAATAAAATAAAATAAAATAAAATAAAATAAAATAAAATAAAATAAAATAAAATAAATTTAAATAAAATAAAATAAAATAAAATAAATAAAATAAAATAATATAAAATAAAGTAATTAAAAAAAACAGTAATTGTTTTTTCAGAAACTCGTGGAAAATTTTAAAAGAATTTTATAAAAACAATGGAATTTATGTTGCATAAAAAATAGTTCAAATAATAGTTTTTTCCAACTTTCTAATAGAAGATTATTTAATACTGAGATAGATCAATTTAATTTTTTTTCGATGTTTAAGTTGTGGTGGTAATAATAAATGTGGTATGTAAGTCAAATGCATATTTAATAGCTTCCCATGATGATGCATGAGGCGTAAATCTATGTCGTTGCAGAGTCGACATTCGTAGAGAAAACATCTATTTTATATTATATTTATTTAGGTGTGCGTGTAAAGTTGTAGTTTATTAATCTCTGTTGCTTAGGGTAGAGTAGATAGTGTTTTGCTACATTTCTAATTAGTACATATTATACCATATTTGAAAATATATATTTGTATGTACATACAATTATTGAAAATTAAATTGTGGGCGCGAGTTGTCACCAAATGTTTATGCGGTTTTCCCAAATAGTTTATATTTCTAGTTTGTAAATTAACCACTTGATTAAGTTGCGCTAATTGATGTTTTAAACAAGTTTAGTATGTAGGATGTTGTGCTTAAGTATAATGGAAATTTGACAAAGAAATATTTCTTGAACATATGAAAGAATCTTGAGTAGACCACAAATATGCCTTCTATTTTATAGCAAAGTTCGTGG
The DNA here is from genome assembly GCA_037013455.1 of Ceratitis rosa. NCBI lineage: Eukaryota > Metazoa > Arthropoda > Insecta > Diptera > Tephritidae > Ceratitis > Ceratitis rosa. The sequence goes on from JAWMAG010000041.1 coordinate 4,658,661, forward strand.
TTAGTTCAATTTATTATTTAAGCTAATAAAATTTATAGGAGAGCATTCTTAATTAGAAAGCCACATAACACGGTTGTGCATAAAAAACATTAATTAATATTGGCAAAAGGAGGTTAAAATATGTGTAAACTTTCACCAATATTAAATGATAAAAGTACATAAATATATTTTGTGAGTTTAACATGCAAGTACTGATAAAAAAAATTTTATTTATGCTTGTAATGTCATCATTAATTTGCATTTTTCATATATCATTTAAAAAAATTCAATTTCATTCGAATTTTGCTAAAGAAGAAAAAATTACAAAATTTTCTTCTGTAAAAAAAGTTAATAATGTGTACAAATTAAGCAAGCGTACATAAATAAATTTCTTGATAATTTGAAAAGAATATGTGTTTACGTAAAATTTTGTGCAAATATGTGCAGATTTAAATAATTGTTAAATTAAACGATAATAAAAATAGCAAAAAAATATTGATAATATAATGAATTCGGCAAAATTTGTATAAGCACAAACAAGAAAAAATTAATTATAAAAAATTTAAACATGTATTTATATTATTATTAAAGGCTTTTTTTAATTTTCTAGTGAAATTGATTATCTAACTTTTATATCATATTTTTTTAATGTAAATGATAATTTTTATCTCTGCAGTACCATCGTATATATTATTTATCCAAACAATTAAATATCCATTTCATGTGGAAATTTTTCTATGGTAAATAAATTAAATATAAAATTCCATATTCGATGCTTTTTGCAAGGAAAACTACCGATGAGAATGTGTAAGAGCAGCTGCTAATTTTCTGCTAATAGCACAGGTTAGATTTTAATAATTGCTTCAAGGTGAGGACACTCTCCGTTATAAAACACTGTGGATACCAGAGGTTCCAAACCTTGAATGACTGGGCACAAAATTCATGTCGGAAAGAAGTACATTTTTTCAGTGGGTACACCTAATGGTTTGAGCGTGATTGCAAGATCACCAAGGCATTTACCAGAGTGCATGAAAATCGCCATTCAGCGTTTACCCACCTACCTATGGAGCATGAAGAAGTGCATTATCTAGCCCCTTTCCACAGTTGCGATTCATTTCCGCGTCCTACATTTGAGTATTTCCTATCTGTGTTTTTAGTTTTAAGATCAGAAACATTCTCTACAACCATTAAATAGAATTTTACTGCCACTGAAGTTAATTCAAATGCCACGCCGCAGGCAAATAATAACAGCAAAAGCATAATAAAGTTTTAAAGCAAATCTGCAACTTCTCGCTAACACCGCAGGCTATGCGAGTTAATAAGTTTCTACATGGCGTGGCAAGTGTTTGTGTGGCAGAAGATGTTGTTTCTCTGCATTTAAAGTCCCTAGAAGCCATTACCAACTAAAAAGGATGCATTCATGGCAAATGAAGCGAACAACCAATGCAACAGGTGAGCTGGCGTACAAATGAAAGTGAATGTGCGAGGAATACACTTACATACGTGTATATATGTAATACTGAGTGCAATGAAGAGTAGAAAATTTCACTAACAACCACTTTCTAACCAACAAACGAAGCGCAAAATTTAATGGAAATTATCATAATATGGAAAATAACCTACAGTGAAGTAAAGGCAATAAAAAGTTACCAAAAAAATAAATAAAAATGACAAAACCTGGAGAACTTTTGGCACACAGATTTATAAAAAAAATATATATAGTCAGAGTAGGATACATATAAATTGAGTTCTATATTGAGTTTATAGAAAATAAATACAAAAAAAATTTTCCATTTTATTTTGTAAAATTCGTTCTGCTACTCTACCCTAATTCCTTTCATAGAAAAAGAAATTTCTTTCAGATGGTCCGATGGATTCTGAATTTTCATTAATTTTTGAATGTTCGTCGTACATGGACGATGAGGCAGTACGCTAGCCATTCGACTATTTCGATCGAAGACAATTTTTGAGCTTCCCAATCTGTGACATCGTCTTAGTAAAACTCTTTGAAAGTTCAACAAAGTTTGCATACCCTAACCTACTACTGAACTATCTTAATGAGGTTGAGCGTGAAAAGGAAATTGTTCTGTGTTTGTACAAAACATTTTCTATTCATTGAAAAAAATTTAAATTATTTATATGAATAAAATTAAATTTTGAATTAAATTTTCATGAAAGCAAAAATTTATTTATCTAATAATTTTCAAGGTTCATACATGTACTTGTGCTACCGCCACAATTTTCTGAAAGCCGGTTCCAAATTAGCCAATTTTTACTTACGACTAATTTTTGTGTAATTATGGAGTTTATTACTTTAATTCGCTAAATTAGCTAATTCAGCGCCTGTGTGAACAGGGTGAGAAAATGCATTAATATGTGAAAATCATATTTAAACAATAAATTACCTGCTATCAAAGAATATCTTTCAGAATTTTGCTTATTTAATTTTAATCAATAAATTCCAGTGCTGAAAAAACTTTGCAATTGCTCGCAAGGAAACATATTTTGCTGTCAAAATAAGTCTCTATAAAAAATGAATCTTTGAGAATCAACTGAATTTTTCTTTTTCATCACTTATTGTCTCTCACTCGCCCACTGTGCAAATGTGATAAACGAAAATGGTGTTTATGCGTTTTATGGTCGATGCAGTGCGGATTATAAGCATTTCAAGTGTGTATTTATGCATAATTTAGCTGCACATACCTACATATATACACATACATATGTGTATGAAAACCAAAAACAAAAAAAAAGATGCCAAACAAATACAGTATACATATTCAAAACACAATTAAATACCATATATGTATGTATGTAAATTTGCCGCTTGAGAGAACCACGGATTACGGACACGGCAAAAGCAACCATAAAACCGCTGGTGAATTGCTAAACTTAATGCCGCAAACGTAATTTATGCATTTGTGAAATCTGCATATATGCAGTTAAATGCAAATAAAGCTTAACAAATATACATATGCATGTGTATGTATGAGTACATACGTGTATATTTATGTATGTATGTGCAACGGAGTGTAGTAGCTACTGCATATTTTATATTCTCAAAATATTTCATGCATTTTCAATGACTACCCGCTGCGCTAGAAGTGGAAGTGGAAAACATAAGTAGCAGAAAACCAAAATTGTGTAAATAGACAACAACAACAACAACAACAGCAGTAACATTTGTGAATTTTCTCTTCACTTCTTCTATTTTGGGCTCGTTAATTGTTGTATGTATTTAACACAGTTAAATTATAACAGGAAAACTTCAAACTTTGCTGAATACTCTCTTAAAAATTTAAAGCATTTAGTATTGGAGAAGTACCACAAATCTAAAACTACAATGTAAAGAAATCTGTATTACTCCATGGAATGGCGAGACAAATCTAGTTATCAATCCCTATCTGACCATCCGTCTGTATCTCTGCAGCTAGCTCCACGCTCCTACCGTACCCTGCTGCTCTTATAAACAGTTGATCAAGACTGAAACGCACTTGTTTAACACCGTCGATCTCTATTCCAGCCGTCATAGCCGGGAACCCTTTCACTCTGCTAAGAGGCTCTTTCAGAAGGGGAGGAAGAGCTGGTAGAAAGCCAGTCTCGAGCATGTGGAAGACATAAACATCACGTTTTTTGTTTACTATTTCTAAGTAAAAATTTTATTACTTTAAACCCCAAGGTGGTTACAAATGCAGATATAGCTTCGCATTCGCTGGTGGCACACTGCGTATGAGTAATATTTTGTGTGTTCAATTTGCATGTTGCTTTAATTTAAATTGTAAACCACTATAAATACCAATAAATAGCAATAATAAATGAATACATAATGAATAAATTAAGTAACAAAAATTGCATGAAGCTTTCAAAAGTGGAAAATAATAAATGTTTCTGTATTCATATGGAAATTTAATATTGCCAACAAATGTCACATATCCTTAATTTGTATTAAATTTAAACAAAAATCAACAATAATGATGACAAATCTGGTACCAGCCATCACAGGAAAACAAATATACTGACAAATATATTAAGAGCGTAGAACGTGCAAAAACACAAGCAAATAAAAGCCTTGAATGAAAATATGAAGGCCTATTTCTATACCATATATATATACAAAGTCATTATATGTATAAAAAATCAATATTAAATTCATATAATGCAAATAAATGATAAAACGAAAAATAAAAAAGGCAATAATCAATTGTAAGCCCAGACACGAAATCAACCACGCGCCCTGTAGGAATTAATTTTTTAAATAAAAATTAAAAGTCAAAAGTTTTTACTGCAGAAATAATTCTGATGCTCTATTGAGCTTAAAATAAAATAATTTCAATGTTTTTTATTTATTTTTTCTTATTATTATATAAGCTTTTTATGAATTTAGCTCAACTTATAAAAAGTGTCTACAAACATTTCCATTGTCCCAACAAAGCCTCTATTTTTTTTAGTGGCAACCTTTTATAAGTCTCATGTGTATATTTTTTGCATATAAATATGAATACATATTTATGTGCGTACATGTGTTTTTCTCTATTTTGCTTTTGATTTGAATGTTATGAATGTTGATAAATTTAATTTCCACCTAATCCTCTGTATTTCGTGTCTCACAAATTTGTCTCATTTTTCATTTCTATTAAATTTATTTGCGTTAAACAAATAAAACATTTGGGAATACACAACGGAGCAGATATGTGCGTATGAGACACGCAATACAATACTTATATAATAAACAAAAGTATTTTAGCACTTGCAAATGCCATACATATATAAATATTAGCAACAAATGAAAAAAATTGAGTTTGCAAAAGATACCTGTGTGTAAACGAATGACGAATTAAAACAAGCAGCTTAATTCCACTGATTTTACTTAGTCAATTTTCATTTTTCTGTCATGCGAGAAATGAATATCAAATGATACTGCCACAAGTCTCCAAGGTAGGAAGGAACTGTGTGACATACACACATATTAGTTGTAGCAATCCAGTACAATTAAATAATATATAAATTTACATTTCATACTTAACATTTAAATTAAATTGGTAATTAATTGTTTATGCAGAGAAGTAATTTCATTTTGTATATATGAACAATAAACTTAACGAAATATTTTTTTTCTGCGTTTTAGCACCATATTATGGAATAAAAAAGGAAATGTTAATGTTAAAACCGCACAAATTCAGCATAAACTGTAATTTCAGAAAGGCTGTTTGCTGATAAATTAACAGCAGACTTCAATTTTAACGTTTAAAATTATCTGTTAATGCTTAACATTAGCTGCTAATGATTTAACATTCTCTGCTAACGATTTATCATTACCTTTTAATGGTTTAACAGTAACGGCACCATTTCGCCACGAGTAAAAACGAATTACAATTTATTTTGATAAATGCTTTAACGGCAACATTTACAAATTTTTAAAAGAAAATGATGATCTTGTGACCGGCAGAAGGATTTTGAAAGATTAACTCATTGGCAGTCGCTGGAAATTTTTCACTCGATTTTTTGTAAAATTTATTTAATATTAAAAAAAATCTTAAAAAAATTAGCACATGTAGCCTTCAAACTGCACTACCTATACATTTTATTTCATACCTGATAGACAATTGTTCCCAGTAAGAAAAACATAAGTCTTCTTTACTGGCCTTGGAACCGCTTTGTAGGCGAGTTAATCATTCTTTCTTTTCGTTATTTGGCGCCAATTGGAAATACCTCTCCACATGAGCTTACCAAAGGAGTGCAGGTCTTCCTCTACTACCACCGGCTGGTACTGCATAAACAAATTTCAAAGCTTGAGTGTTATTATCCATCCTGAAAACATGATCCAAACAGCGTTGCAGCTGTCTCTTCATTCAATGAACTTTATAAATGTGGATTCGCTGAAGCACAATCGATTGGAAACTCAGGTTCGCCAACTTCTGGTGTTCCATTTTCGCTGCCACTCAGCAGTCTGGAGAGTTGTTCCCCCCATAAATTCATTCAATACTCAGGGTATCAGTCACTAGACCATTTCTTCGTATCTCTTTGTAGAGTTATCGATCGTTACCCTTATTGGCCAGCTTCTATCGGCAATCCTTATCGTACCAGCAATTTTTTCGACTTTTTCAGAGCCCGCTAGTTTCGTTTGTAGCTGTTATACCGAGTGCTGATGAATGCTCACAGAGAATGGGAATGCAAGTTCAGATAAGACCCGATTCTGCTCTCAAAAATTTTCACAGACACGAAGAAGTCAGTTCAATTTATACCAAAAAAAAAAAAATCCAAAATCCTTTTGCTTACAACAACTGGCAGTCCTGTGATGTGTACTTAAGTGCTGACATTTTAAAAAAAAAATATATATAATTTGTTTATTTACATGTGTACACTTGACTCTTTAACAAGTCAAAGAAGATTAAAGAAAATATGAACTTAAATAGGTTGAGTGGCTGCTGAGGGAAGTCACCAAAGCATACAAGCGTCAACCGCAACAGATGTATACATGTAGCGAATATATATATATGTATATTTCGGTGGAAAAGCAGCACCAAGTAAACATTAAAAGCAACGTCGTCAATAAGTTTTAGAGACCAAAAGGAATATATCAAATTCTGAGTGAAGAAAATATGTGTAATGTGTGATAAATGCACTTGTAAGAAAGCATCAGCGATACCAGTTGTAGACAAGAGCTTCAAACTGGTGTTTAACAAAAAAGTGAAAAGTATCGAAATATTAGTGTACGTAACCACGCTGCAGAGAAAAATACTAGTTATTCACTAGAATTAAACTAAATTGCATTTTTACGCCAACTACAAGGTTTATCTTTCATTTTTCTCTCATAGGTATAAGATTCGAAACATAAATTTCACGCACAACAGTCATAAACACTTCTCCACTTCACAAATCATAACAGAAAATATAACATATCAGATGTTGGTGGAAATTTCTTTTAACGCTGTAACTGGTGAACCAACTAGTATGATATTATCTTCAAAATACCAGTATTCCTTGCATTTATAGGCTTCCTTCTGCTTGTACTGTATCCTAAAGGGCTTGATTTCTCATGGATTTATTTCTTGTTTTCTGTTGTATAATGCTCCTTCTACAATTAAGTATAGTTACTTAAATTGCGTATTGTATTTGGCTATCTTTTTTTCACCAGTTGTTCGTAAATACTGTTATTTATTTTCACTGTTGCTTTAATTCATATTTATTATACGTAATTAGGGATTGATGGAAATCGATTTGCTTGAACTCGCTAAAAATTTATTTCTTATAATTACTCGCTTCTTCACCACTTTCATTCCCTTTTATTTATAATCTAGCAAATTTATTTTCATTTCTTTGATTTTGTCCGACCCATTTAAAATTTGGCCTTAGTTTGGTTGGTAAAATGCTACGCAGTGAAAGTGGTCAATACTAATTAATTGAAATGTATTGTTAATTAGTACAGAAATAATGTTTTAAATTTGTACTTTATTACTAGTAAACTTTCAACAAATGCTTTTACATTTTCATTTCTTTTTGCGTCATTAACGTTTTTCATTTTGATTTCGGTATTTATTATCAATCTTCATTTAAATAAAATAAAACAAAATAATCTAAAATAAACAAAAATATAATATCATAAAAATAAAATAAAGTTAACTTAAATTAAATAAAATAAAATAAAATAAAATGAAATAAAATAAAATAAAATAAAATAAAATAAAATAAAATAAAATAAAATAAAATAAAATAAAATAAAATAAAATAAAATAAAATAAAATAAAATGAAATAAAATAAAATAAAGTAAATAAAATAAAACAAAATAAAATAAAATAAAATAAAATAAAATAAAATCAAATAAAATGAAATAAAATAAAATAAAATAAAATAAAATAAAATAAAACAAAATAAAATTAAATAACATAAAATAAAATAAAATAAAATCAAATAAAATAAAACGAAATTAAATAAAATAGAATAAAATAAAATAAAGTAAAATAACGTAAAATAAAACACTCTAAACTAAAAAAAAATAAAGTAGAATATAATAAAAAAAAAAAAAATTATAAAAAAAATAAAAAAATAAAAAAAAAAACAAAATAAAACAAAATAGAACAAAATAAAATAAAATAAAATAAATAAAAATAGTAATGTTTTCTTAGGTAGTAAAAATCTTTGCATATTTTTAAGCTCAGGCCCTTTAATTCCTGCCAATTGGGTATTTTGTGCATTCTCATAAAAAAATATTCATCAATATTATTAAAAAATAATAAATAAAAATTGAAAATGAATTTAAATTAATCTGAATTAAAATAGAATTTAATTTAATTAAAAATAAATAAATAAAAAAACTCAACAAGAGGCCTTTTTTAAATAATAACCAGTCTTCTACGCCGCTTGTTTGTGAAGAGATTTTATTATAGCATTTTTATTTGAGTAATTCTCGCCCATTTTGTCAAACTTTGTTGAAGAGGAAATTCAAGTTCGCAGCATGAGAATATAAAAGCGACCTTGCAGTAAGAAAAAGTATTATAACCGCCTGTGCACTCATAACATAAAAGTTGACGTTGAAATCTAGGAACTTAAAGATATAAAACAAACATAAATAAATAAATTGAGATAACGATGTATAACAGCAACCACCATTATTGTCCAACCTACCAACCCACAAACTATGTAGGTGACACAAGCAATATAATTACAACAAATTATAATGGAAATCACATTTGGCCTTATGATAACAGAGTATATGGAGCAATGTATAACCTTAGAAAACCGCACGAAACTCCTACAAATTTTCGTGAAAGCTTTTCGGAGAACCGCACAGCCCCTTCAATAAGAGAATTCTTCAGCAACGAACATTTCTGTACTTCAGGAAATTGCACAGTGGGTGGATGTGTCGCAGCGATGCCACGCATGTGTACACCAAATTATCCACCAACTCAGCAGTATGGTATCGAGCGGAGTAGGACGCAGATGTATTGTCAGATGAATTATAATACTAATCATACTTGGTATTGAAAAAAAAATCCTATAATTTATTTCATTGGATGTTTGACTTGAAATTCAATTTCGCACTAAAAAAGTTATATTGATTTGTAAAACTTAAGAAGAAAATATATGTAATTAAACATAATTATAGACTAAAATATAAGTATATAAAGAAATATGTAAAACATAATTATTTATAATTGTTTATATTGTTACGTTTATCTTACGATTTTTTTTTAAAGTAAATTATAACAAAATGTTGTTTACGTAAAAATAAATTAGGCATATTAAGTTTTACAATAAAAATATTTTTTACATGAAATGTATATAAAAAAAGACAAAAATAAATGAAATAAAAAGTAATGACTAAAATTATTAAAAGGTCGATAAATTTATATCACAAATTGCCTTGGCAATAAATTATCGTGGAACTAACAATTAAAAAAAGTTTGTAAAATTAAAAATTTTTAAGAAAAACAATTTTCCACTTCTTTATAATTTTAATTCATTAAAATAAAAAAATTAAATATTCTTAAGTGTTGAAAAATCTTTTGTTATTTTATGTGCGCCATAATGTGAGCCTCCATTTTTTCTCTTAAATTTTTTTTATTACGAAGTATACTTTTAGGCGTAGGCCTTAAACTCCTGAAACACTCATAGAATTTAGACAATCAAAAAAAAAGGGAGAGCACTTTTTCCGTGGCGACTACTTCACTTAAAATAAAATTGAATCAAACTGAAAAAAACAAGGGGTTTTTTAATAAGAGCTGATATTTTGAATAGCTTACTATTCCGGTAGATGTCGCTAATGAATTGTAATAAATATTTTAGGATGTTACTAAATTATTTGAATTACAAGCGTTTTAAAAAGTCATTTGATGAACCTAAGAGTCTTTTAATAAATAAAATTTAATTTAATTAAATTATACAAATGAGGCTGCGCCTAAAATTATGCAAGAATTTATATTCAAGGGATATAAGCAATTTTTGTCCATTATATTGATAAAATGAAAAGAAATGCTCATAAACTTTTTTTCTACTTTAAGAATATTCTTAAAATCAAATGGCATAAATAAAGATTTCTTCAATAATGCCTTTGCTGTAACACAGATCAGATTTTTTCATATTGTAATATCGTTCAAAATATTATTAAAGAGCGATTTTTTATAATAACTTTTCAAATACAAAATTTTCCCAACTGTTTGACATTTCATAGAAATATTTTTAGTTGCTGTTATTTATTATAACCTTAAGTTTAACCTCACATACCACATTTTCTTTTTCAACCATACTGCTACGCGTACCTTCATTTTTTCGATTTGCGAAAGCAAATATTTGCCTACTTTTCACTACAGCAAGTAAACAAATCTTTTTTAAACTTGAACAAATACATATTTTTATATGGTTATTCATGAACGACAAAAAAATTCTGCACTTAAAAATATGTTAAATTCTTGTTTTACGCTGGTAAACAGGAGGCCTTAATTTGCATGCCCATACAATGCGCATTTGTGTTGAGTAACAAAAAATTGTATTTATTTTAAATTTGTGTGTACACGTGTATATACATACATGAGCATGCAAATACAATATATAAACCAGAGCTGCGGCGAAGAAAACATAAAAAGAATAAATAATGAAAAAAGACCTTTTTTTGTTTGAATAAATTACTTTACTTTTCATTTTTATTTTGATTTTTATATTAATAAATAAACAAATTGCGAATATCGGATGCCAAGAGATATGCCTGTTGACGTTTGGTTTTTAAATCACTAAAGATTAAATAAATACATACATACGTACATACATACATACATATGTGCATGTATATTATTATAGATGCGTGTGTAAGTATGTATGTGTGTGTGTCTGTGGTGCATCCTGTGGTAAACAAATCCATTTCGGGGCGTTGGCTCAAAGCTTTATGTTTCATGCAAATCTAAATAAACAAATTATTCAGAGCGGTAGGTCATTAAATTTTAAGGCAAATACGATTTTTCTCTCTCGAACAAAAGCACCATTCGGCGAATATGATGAGTTCAAAAGTATGTCAAAGCTATAGGTCTTTCATAGGAGAAATTGAACATTCTAAATATCCAAGCTGATTGGATTTAATTTGCCCGATACATACACGTGTAGAATCGGACCTCATCCGCAGTTGTAACTTTTGCAAGCCGCGATACAAATGCGGATTTCCTTTTTGGAACCACAACTAGCTCTTTTCTAGTTGTGCTTAAGGTCGAGGGAGGCGCTGAAGGAAGTAAACGTTTTGGCGCCGCAACTATTTCACTATGCTTAGATGCAGTCGAAATTGAAGTAATCGCAACTCAGCTTCCACGTCACTGTTGATACTCATAACTTCGAGATAGTAGATAATTTCGTCTATCTTTTTGCAGAGTTTTCGAGCATTTTCCTTTCTGGCCAGCTGCTCAAGCTCTTCATACTCACGCATATCGGCTTGTTTTTCTTTTTGTCTGTGCATGTGTCCTGATTTCCTTTTCAATTCTCTGTATCTATCCCATAATTTCGAATACCGATAGTTTCATTTTCAGCTGTAAGTAGGGAAGGTCGCTGATTAGTGCTCTCAGAGAGCAGGAGTTTCAGTCGAGCAGCTTTTTGACTTTTATCCTTCCCTGTGTTTGTTGACGGGCGTTATTTGCGGCATAGAAGCGGGTGCATATTTTTGCTGCTACGAGATAATGTTTTAAGTCGATGTTGAGTCCTCGGAGTGTACGTACGTCAAGAATACTGCATACATGTCGTCCGTCTATCACAACATGAACGATCTATCTGGTTTTGTGTTTTTCAATCTAGAGACAGCGAAGCAGCTTGATGGATTTTCTTGTGCTAAAAGATACTACCACAGACAATCATGTTTCGGGCTAGGCGAAGATCAGCCTCAACCCATCCGGAAATGTTTCGTTGTGGAGACAAAATTTTCCTCAAATTGTGCCGAAAATACCTTCTTTGCCATCCTAGGATGTTAATTCATTGGCGTGAATGTCAGTTCTCGATGGCGAAGTCTCTCTCACCTTGAAGCCGACACCAAATTGTCGCTCCTGTATATAGCCGGTGTAGTAAATATCATATGGACCTATACGTTTCTGTCCTTGTTCCGTCGCTATTCCTACAAGGAGATCAAGTAGCTGGGCGGCGACAACTTCCCATTGAATGGACCGGACATTCCAGGTGCACGAACGTAATAAAAAAAATTTAATTTCCATAATTTCCATCTTACAAAGCGTCGACTGGTACCACAACTTCTAAGTTGATCAGAGAGGCTGGATTATATTGAAGCAATTGGCGCCTGCAGAGCGTCAGTTGTACCCTATTTGTAGGTCCACCAATTTGGATAGTAAGATGTCTTCAATAGTACATATTATGGATTCTCATTTGGATTTTGTTTGACAACTTTGGGTGCTGTGAGTGAGGGGCAAGGTGATAGTAGTCTCTATTAAAACAATCCCTTATAAATACAAATATTCACAAAAATCCTATGTATTTGTTACAAGTTAAGCAATAAAACTCTTCCAAGTGTAGATTTTTATATTTTAAATTAAATTTTATTATTTTTTTTTCAATTTTACATTTTTAATATTCCCACAATCCCATAATCACTTAATCAAATCAAGACAAGTGCATTTACATATATGTATTTGTGTATGAGTGCATATTTCATATTAAACGTTAATTTATTTTCATCTGCCTGATTAATTTCTACTTATCGTTTTGCGGCATTTTTTTTTTTTTTTTTTAATTGTAGTTGCTTCTGTGGTAATAATTCAATTAAAATTTATGAAGCGTTTGAATGATGAATTGCGCGTGAAAGCAATATGAGGAATAATGACAAGGATAATAAATTTAAAATGAAATTAATAAATTAGGGCAAATAAAACAGCTTGCAAAAATATGGCAGTGAAGTTATTAATAGAGGTCAAAAGGCAGAATTGATAATATCATGTTACGTATTGACAGGATAATTATAATTATATTCGATAAATTATAAGTAGTGGAAAACTTCCATTTTATTTGGTTGGTGGAGAATGATTGAGGACCACACCGCAAACGGCCGCATGTGAGACAATGATCAGGCTCTCATTGCGCTCTCTCAAGCATTCCAACTAAGCATTTGCGAAAAGTTTGCTCGATTTTTCAAAATTGTTTAAGTTTCTTTCAACTATGTCTGCCCAAGTGGTCATAGCGCCCATTTTGGCGCAATAGATCTTCTGCAGGGCACTCTACTGGACCTGCCATTAACATCTTCTTCTCAGATAAATCAAGGTTTACATCGAGATACCTTACAGAGTTGATTTGACAATTCTTCGTCTTTCTAATAAAAGTCAGATCTCAAAATTTGTCTTTCAATGTATACAGTAGCAATTTCAAGTGACCTCTCTATTACTAGTGACAGTCAATTGGGATGTTCGTCAGAAGTTAGGATAATAAGATCATCCGCATAGCATACCACTTCAAAGTTCTCCGCTGTAAGCAGTTGGAGTAATTGGTTTAACAAGATGACCTACGATAACGGAGACAGGAAGTCCTCTTGTGGGGTATCGAAAGTGAAAAATAAAATAAAATAAAATAAATCAAAATAAAATAAAACAAAATAAAATAAACTAAAATAAAATAAAATAAAATAGAATAAAATAAAATAAAATAAAATAAAATAAAATAAAATAAAATAAAATAAAATAAAATAAAATAAAATAAAATAGAATAGAATAAAATAAAATAAAATAAAATAAAATAAAATAAAATAAAATAAAATAAAATAAAATAAAATAAAATAAAATAAAATAAAATAAAATAAAATAAAATAAAATAAAATAAAATAAAATAAAATAAAATAAAATAAAATAAAATAAAATAAAATAAAATAAAATAAAATAAAATAAAATAATATAAAATAAAATAAAACAAAATAAAATAAAATAAAATAAAATAAAATAAAAAAAATAAAATAACATAAAATAAAATGAAAATAAAATAAAATAGAATAAAGTAAAATAAAAAATAGCAAAAGTACGCTATCGAGCTCTTAACTTCCGTTAAGGAAACAGTTGGGTAATCAAAATACATTATTAACTTTTTTCAATTGGAAGAGAGAAGACGTGCGAACCACCAAGTGTCGAGCCTTTTGCAGTTGTTATTTTGTTTTTAGGTGAGGAGCGTAAATCCTTGCATAACTTTGGGCGCTGGCTAAATGCTTCCTGTTATTTGAGCAGCGCCAGATGCCTCATGATCATGATCACATTTTGTAACGAGCATAGTTCTAAATTTGAATACATTTCACATGCTCCCCCGCCCGCTTGGACAAAGAGTGGCTTTCCCAGTTCATATAGGTTAGTAATGCATTTCATTACTGTGGACAGCTTTTATATACTGCACAGTTCATGGGTAATTCGTCCGATTGATCATGAGAATGAACAGAGACAGCAAGATGCGAGTTGTGTGCCATATTTCAGAGTCTATGAGCATTTCTGTCCGGTCCCTTGCAGTCGCATGTTAAGTGCCCTCAAGGGCCGAAGCAGCGAAATCATCTTTTGAGGGTTTCCTCTTTCTCAGCCTTTAGTTATTCTAATCGATTTTATTGCGTGTGAATTTTAACAGTTCTTCTTTTCTTTGAGTTGGCAGGGTTACACAGGCTCACTACATTGGCATCCACTAATTTTACATTCATTAAATCAGAAAATTTCAGTTTTTTATTTTTACTTTTATTAAGTGCCTGCTCGAGTGATTATAAAAGGCAGTTACAACGCATGAGCTTTTCATTTTGAAGCGAGCAGGTGTCTGTACACTCCGATGACCTTTACGTCATATATATTTTTGTAATATTAGCAAAGAGAAATTAAGCAATGGAATTGTCACATCGACGTTATTCTAGATACATACATAACAGAGAGCTCAGCCGTCGCAAAAAAAAAGATTTTAATTTAAGATTTTCTAAGTATGACATATTCTATCATTTGCTAAATCTTTTCTCTAATTCTGAAAGTTTCACAGAACAGGCAGTGGACGACTTGAAGCTGCTGTTGTCGGTGTTAAGAGAAAAGGAACGAAAACGAAGTAATTCCGAGAACATCGCTATAAATAATTTACCACCAAATTGTGATAATATACCATCGTGCAGTACGTCGAATGATCAAATTGTTCAAACTGTTCAAGAATATTTCAGTCACGAAAATGAGAACAATAAACCAAAAGCCATATCTTCATATACTGACAAAAACAATGCAGACGAATCGTACTGGTATCATACACGTATGAGGAAAGCGTCAGAGGAAACTAAAACTCAACCCAAACAGGAAGCTTCTATGCAGAGTCAACAGCAAATAGAGGCTGTGATAAAGACATGCTTTTTGGAAATATTTAAGGAAGAAGTCAAACGTTCTAAATATGAAAGCGTTACGCACAGTAAACAGCAAACAGAGACTATGGAATTATCGGTCCTTTCGGAAACCTCTGAAGGTAAATGCGAACGTGTACAAAAGCGAAAAAGTTGCGAGATGGAAATCGACGATGCAATAGTGGAGAACGAACATGAAAAGAAAATTAAAACAGATCAATTTTTGCACATAAATGAGACAGAATTGACCTTGGGCCAAACGAACGAAAACGAAAGCAAGATATCTTCCCATGGATTCGAAACTGCGCTCGTTAACACGTGCGAGTTACAATTGGACAACCAGATAGAAGCCACGGAAGAAAGAGATATGGCTTTTCTCGATCAGCTGAATAATATTTCCAATCAGTTGGAAAATGCCTACCAAAATTATTCGGATACAAATAGCGAGGTCGATATAATAATTAGGGAAAGCTTATATTATAACTACATAAACATGTAAAAGGACTATTTGTAAATTATTTTTTAAAATTTTTTTTTTAATTAATTGTTCATAAAATCTTTATATTTACATATACACGTATGTAAGTCTGATATTTACTTATGCTCACATAATTAAATATATTATTATTGTCCGAAATAACAACCGCAATAGACGAGTGGTTAGCAGTGTGTATTACCCTTCGGAAGGCCAGGGGTGAGTTTTGGTTCAACCAATGTTCATAGAAAATTATTTTTTTACTGTGAATGTCAACTCCATGTATTTCTGACAAGAAATAAAAATCCAAAAATTTTAGACAAAATTTGCCTATCTTTTTGGCTTTATTCTTAACTAAAACGTTGTTTTATTTAAAAAAAAAATAATAATAATAGTATAAATAAAGACAGATGATATTTAGGAGCACAAAAAATATGTTTACTAAACATATTATACAGATATTTAACTTTTCTTTTTTTTATTTATTAAAATTGTAAATTGATACAGCTTAATTTTAACTAAAATCAAAAATAACTTAAACTTAAGAAATAATTAGTTTCGACTTAAAAACTAAAAATATTTGAAAATAAACTCAAAACTACTAGACCAGAAAAACTAAACTTTTTGAAATAGTCAGTACTTCTCAGCGAAAGGAGTAGAAATCAATAATAATCAAAAAAATATATTTTAAAATTATTATTTCATGGCAAATTTTACTGAAATAACTAGAGAAAACAAAACTACACATTGAAAGCTGTTCACACAGGCACTCAATTAACTAACTGAGAACATTTCAATAATCAACAACAACTGAGATCCATGTTTTATTAATAATTAAACATTTAACTAATGATTCACTTCAAGGTTGCCTACTTTTTTAAAGAAAAAACACAGAGAATTCAAATTGTCATTCTTTGGCACTAATTTTTCTTTGCACTATTATTCCGTGATGATGCTAGCTAAGCTGGGTGAATTATAGCAGGTAGTATTTTTGCTAGCACGACGATTGCTATATTATTAGCATATTCTACCATAGTTAAATCCTTGTGGACCAATATCCGCAGCACTTCATTCTATGTCATGATATTCCATAATATAGATCCCAGTAGGGACCCAGGGGATATGCCTGCTGTATAACTGCGGTACAACTGAGCCACCGTCAGCCATATGATCTATTGTTGTCTTATTCAATTAACTAATAACCAACAACAACTATTAAGTGCGCTAATTTAGCCGTTATTTCCTTACTGGTGTGGTTAGTAATTTGCTTCTTGTATACTTTCAGGCGTTAATTGACTGAAAACCAATTTAAAACAAAATTAATAGTATTAATCATGCTTATATATTTTTTAGCCATTTAACGCCTGAAAGTATATTAATAAAACAAAATTGTTCGGAAAATTAAGCTTTAAGAAGTTAGTAACAAACCCTTTCAAAAGAATCATCAGAGAATTCTAGAAAGTAAATTACTACGTCAGACAATGTCTCTTAAGCAATGGAAAACAGATATGCATAAATGTATTTCCATCGGCGGCTGCAATAGTCGAGTGGTTAGCGTACTCACATTCGACAGACCAGGGTACTTTTGTAATAAAATAAAAAGCTAATCTTAAAAAGCGTGGCTTAAAAGAAACAGTTTTATTTAATGCGTTATTTCTTATTTTATTCTTTTTAATTATTTTATTTTATTTAATTTTTTTTATTTTTTTATTTTTTATTTTATTTTATTTTATTTTATTTTATGTTATTTTATTTTATTTTATTTTATTTTATTTTATTTTAGTTTATTTTATTTTATTATATTTTATTTTATTTTATATTATTTTATTTTATTTTATTTTATTTTATTTTATGTTATTTTATTTTATTTTATTTTGTTTTATTTTATTTTATATTATTTTATTTACTTTACTTCATTTTCTTTATTTTGTTTTTTTTTTTAATGAATGTATAATTTTTAAACGATTTCCTATTTGTAAGTTTGAATTATTTTAATATTTTTGTTTTTATTCAATCTATAATAAATAAATAAAATTCAAAGTCACGACCATCTTATTTGCCCATCGCTTGGAAAAATGTAAACAAGCTGTATGATGATCGCAAGATCTGAAATTATAAAAAAAATATTACTTTGTATGTAGATAACACTTTTATTGTTTAAATACCGCTGTGAATGTGGGCATTGAAACTGTGGTGAATTTATATGCTCTCAATACTGTTGGTATGCGGCAGCGCATTATGAAGAATAATATCATTTTCCGATAAGCCAAGTCACCCTCGTACCAGTTGCCATAGAAAGCGGCGTATAAAAGTTTATCGCTCTGAAAATATAAACAGAAACATATACTATTAGTTGATATAAAGTTTCTTATTTAAATTAAATACAAAAAATATAAATTTTTTTTTAGATTGTTTGGCGTATTCTTCGGTGTATCGTCGGCATAAAAAAAAATAAACAGTGATTTATTATTATTTATTTTTTTATGAATTCTTTGTAGAGTTGATAGTTAAGATATCACTTTTATCGTCGACCTTAAAACTCTATTCGGCTTATAACCTTAGTACAGCCTTCAGCCTTTTTGTATAATGTAAAACTCACCGCGTCGGTTAACTCTTTGCCTGTGTAGCAAATGAAAAATGTGAAAACAATAAACGAAAGTAAACCGATGCAATATTTGCAGGCATGAATCACGCTAATCATCACCATCGAGAAACCCATCAAACAGATTGCTATGGCCGAAGTGAAAATATTCACAAGAAACGATATATTAAATATGGCGTTAATCTCCTTGGAATAGCTGTGGTGAAAAAAAAACGATAAAACTAATGCTAAACAATTGACTCATACTGAAACCCACCTCAGTAGCCGGCCGTGGTGATAAATTAAAAATTTCAACTCCTCATTGGCATTTTCGCCGGCAGCGTCAATTGTCTCCAATGCATTGGCTAAATAATCGAAATGCATTTGCAATTGTGTAATGAAAAAGCAAAG
Organism: Ceratitis rosa; assembly: GCA_037013455.1. NCBI lineage: Eukaryota > Metazoa > Arthropoda > Insecta > Diptera > Tephritidae > Ceratitis > Ceratitis rosa. The sequence continues at coordinate 4,677,409 of JAWMAG010000041.1, forward strand.
CATAAATTCAGCAGCCATTATAAAGGCGACACCCGTCAACGAAGACTGCACTTGGCATATGTAAGCGGCCAGGAAGGCAACAAAGGATTTTCGGTTATGTGCATTTTGCCATGGATACCATGTATTGGACTGATAGTGATACTTCAACTCTACGCCAGGCGTGAGCGACTCATACAGATACTCTACTATTGGTAGAGAATTGTAGTATGAGAATGCGAAGAGGTAAGCGGTGGTGGCGACTTTCATGAGTTTATTGGATTTCAACGCGAAGTACTCGACGCTATATGGAAATTGCACTAAAGCGGGATAGTAGAACTGATTAAAGGTTTACTGATTTGGCAAGCATACTTACCACCTCTTAAACGTCCGTTGGCACGTTTTGCTCGCCACTGCAGTTGCTTTGTTGGAAATAAACATTGAAACTTCTCCAATAGCAAAGCGATGCGGTCAGCATGCCAATACATGACGAACATATTCGATGCACCAACCATTGTCAAACCCATTATGCCACCAGTTTCCGTTATCTGCCCAATTGTGGACTCATTGCTAACTTCGTGTGGCATGCAGAGATAAATCATCATACCAAAGTTTTGATAAACCAAATTTCCAGCACCAAAAGTGAAAAGTAGACGCCGAATCCAAAGCATATAATAGCCATACTGTCGGGCACCACTCCAAGCAAAAGGATTGGACCAAGCGAGATCCAAAGTAAAATTGGGATATTTTAAAAAGTGATTCATGCTGAACACTCCAGACATTTTCAGTTTTTTTTTTTGTTTTTTTTTTTTTTTTTTTTGAAGAAAACCACAGTAGACGAGGTTATGAGAAATAAGTTGAAAATTATGAATTCTTCCGCTTATATAATCCTTAAGGCAGGCATTGACATTGAAATTTCCTTAATGAGCCAAATTGCTTTATTTAATTCGATGGTAATTTAATTTATAATTTTTCGTTCAAATATTCCTTTTACTATTATTCTCCCGCACTTGGCATAATACTTACCTTTGCTTTTATATACACGGAAGATATGTCATACTGTTATTATCAGCAACAAAGTATGTACATATAGTATGTATGTATGTATGAGTGAATTGGTAGTTCAAGTCTTGTTCAAGAAAAAATACTTGAAAATAATTATTTGTGTTTATCGAAAATTCACTTTGTGCACTAAAAGAAATTATGTAAGTGGATTTGGAATAATTATGTCATTAGGTACTTAAGGCAGCTTTTCGCGTATCTTGTATTAAAGGTTTAAAACTTAATTTCAGAGAAACTATTTTAACTCCAACAAATTTATAAGCCGTGTAGTTTGACAATTTCAACCGTGTTTGCAAAACCATAAAATATAAAAGACAACCCTCGTACAAGTGCCTGTTATTATGAAATAGCAAGGGAGTAAACTATTTAGATTTAATAACCAATATTTAACTTCTAACGTATAATTCACCTAGACCCACCCTATTCACAATAGATTTATATGAAAATAATAACTATTCTCAGTTTAAAAAAAGTTGTTTACATTTCTAGACTCGCCAGTTTTCGTTTCAGTCATTACTCGTGCATTGACTTGAGAGTGTTGTAACATTTTTTCTCTTCTTCATGCTGAAGTTTTTAAGATAATTTTCCCACGAATAAAACAATCAGTTTTTATATATACCCACAAAGAACTATGTAGTGCTATTTAATTAGTAAAAGCTTTCACTACGTAACTATATAAATTGTGTTAGAAAATATCTTTATACTGATAATCGTAGATGTCTGGTGAAAACTAATTCGAAACTAAATCATGTTTTAAGTAAATCATTCGCCAGGTTGCCCTACTCAATGGCGCGAAAAAAAGTGAATAGCTGATATGATAATTTCAAAATCTGGAAAAGTTTGTTATTAACGACCGAAAATAAATCACAACTAAATCTCATATTTTTACCCGCATGTAAGTCTCCATTGAGAGCGGCATGTAGCCACAGGCGCTATATTCACAAGGGGTTTTGGTGCGCATAATGAAAAAGAAAATCATGCGACGGTATTCGGTAGATCCCTCATACCAGTTACTATAGAAAATAGCAGCGTCTAACTTTTCAGTCTGAAATGAGAGATGAAAATAATACATTAAGGTGTAGAAGGTTCAAAAATACAATAAAAAAAATAAAAAAAAATAGAAAAAAAATTAAATAATTTAACCAGAAGAAAATAAATAAAAAACAAATTAAATAAAAATGAATAAAATAAAATAAAATAAAATATAATAAAATAAAATAAAATAACATTAAAAAATTAAAGAAATATTAAATAAAATTAAAAAAATAAAATGAACTAACTAAAAGTAAAGTAAAATAAAATATTATAAAACAAAATAAAAAAAAATATATAACAAAATAAAATAACATAAAATAAATAAAAAATATAATAAAACAAAACAAAATAAAATGAAATAAATAACATATAATATAAAACAGCAGAATAAAAATAAAATAACTTAAACTGAAAGAAAATGAAATAAAAATTTTTAATGAAAAATAAAATTATTTAATATAAAATGAATAAAACTTAATAAAAATTAAATGAAAAAACAACATAAAAGGAAATAAAGAAAAATAAAAATATAAACAAAATTAAAATAAAATAAAATATAATAATATATAATAATATATAGTAAAATATAACAAAATAAAACACAATAAAAGAAAAAGGAAAGAAAAAAAATATTAAAATATAATATAATATAACAAAAAAAAAAATAACAAGAAATAAAAAAAAAACATTAAAAAATAAAAAAAAAGAAAAGGAAATAAAATAAATTAAAATGCAATTAAATAAAATAAAACAAAACAAAAATCTAAAATAAAATAACATAAAATTAAATATAATAAATTAAAATAAAATAAAATATAATAAAATAAAATATAATAATATAAAATAAAATGAAGCAAAGCAACATAAAATTAAAAAATTGAATAAAATTAAAACAATTATAGGAAAAAAATAAAACAATCTAAAATAAGGTAAATTAAAGTAAAATAAAATAAAACAAACAAAAATATAAAATAAAACAAAATAAAAAAAATTAAAATAAAAAATAAATAAATTAATTAAAATAAAAAAATAACACAAAAAAAATAAAAGAAATAAAAAAATTTAAATTAAAGTAAAATAAAATAAAACAAAATAAAAATAAAATCAAATAAAATTAAATTAAATTAAAAAAAAATATAGATAACTTAAAAAAACATTTTTAAAGAAGGTAAATTGAAATAAAATAAAATAAAACAAAAAAAGTAAAATTAAATAAAATTACATAAAACTTATTACATAAAACTAAATAAAAGTAGACTAAATTAAATTAAATTAAAGAAATTAAAATTTATAAAAAAAAATAAAATAAACAAAAAATAAAATGAAATAAGTAAATTTAATAAAACAAAATAGAGCCATGCATGAAATAAATTAAACCAAATTAACTTTAATAAAATAAAATAAAATAAATTGCCAATTATTGTGTGATTTTTTTTTTTTGCCTATTTCGAACTAGTATTACGCTGATATATATTTGATCGAATTCTTCTTTCTATGAGTTACTTACCACATTGATAATCTCTTCGCCATTATTACAGAATATATAACCAAGTATAAGAAAGGAGGAAACTCCAACTGAAAACATTAATGCTTGACCGAGGCGCACCATAATCATAGCCAAGCCCATAAGGGATATAGAAAAAGTGGTTATTATTAGATCCAAAGCGAATGTGAAATTGAATATGGAATTGATGAACTTCGAAAGACTAAAATTATGAAATATATAATAACAATATAATTCATATCCAACCCCACTCACCGCAACAGCTGATTGTGATAGTTGATGAGCATCTTCAAATGCAACAGTGCATTCGGTGAACGAGCATCCAAAGCGCTCAGCGAACTGGCCAAATAATCGAAATGCAATTGCATTTGTGTATTGAGGAAACAAAATAGAAATTCACCATTCATAATAAAAATTATACTGGCGAAATCCGCGGATGCTTCTATGAGATAAGTGAAGACGAAACCGACAAATGTAGAATGGTGATTATGATTGTACCATGGATACCAGGCATTCGTCTGAGATTTGTATGTAATAACTTCTTGATGTGAAATCACTTCGAAGAAAAGTCGTAGAATCGGTATGATATTGAAGATAAAATAGGCGATCATGAAGTAGCGCGTCAGTCGTTGCATCCTAATGCGTGATTTATATTCATAGTATGCTAAGCGGTAGCAAACGGCAGCTGAAAGTGTTATACATAATTACATTGAATTATAAATAAAAGCCTATTTATTTGGAGGGTTGCCACTTAATTAAGTTTGGATTAAGTGTGGCCACGTCTTTACCATAAACTTTTAATAAAAAAGGTTGGCAAAATAAGTTATATATAACCCTTCCTTTCAGAGGGTTTCCAGCTGTTTGAAACACACAAAATTTATTTAAGAAGAACTAAAGCCAAATATATGTTTTTGGGAAGTGTTGCCAACCGTTTTATATTAAAAAAAATCAAAAAGTTGAAAAAATATATAAATTATTGTCACATGGATATCATACTAAATAGATTTAAAAGCCTTGATGCAAATACTTTTTGAGTAGTGTTGCCAACTTTATAAAAAAATTAAATTTTAAAATCTATATTAATAACAAAAACCTGAAGAGCATTTTAAAAGTAAAAAGTAAAAATATTTTTAAGCAGGGTTGCCACATCTTTAACAGTTTGGAGTAAATAATAATAATAAAATAGTTCAGTTGTTGCAATGTGATATCAAACTAAGGAGTTTGAATAGTTTAAATTTACAAATTTTTGAAGAGAGTTGCCACCTGTTTGAAAACTAAATTTTATATAATTGCTTGGTTGAAAAATTACTTTCATAAGGGAAGGGGAAGGAGAGGTCAATAGAAAAAAATGGGTTTTTACGAGAGTTGCCACGTATTTTAAATTTTAGTTAATTTTTTTTAATGAAATATTTGAAGATCAGTAACATGAAGGAAAACCCTAAGAAGGAAAACGTAAGTAATATTTGTTTTTGTGTAAAATTTAATCAAAAATATTTCTTTTGTTTCTTCAACTCACCATCATTTTTCTCTCCACCGCTTGTATTAGCTTCCGCCTGCAATTTCTGCTTAGCAGCACTCGGAAATAAGTTTCCCAGCTCCTCCAACACAAGACCTATATCTTCTCGACGCCAATAAATATTCCAAATTTTATAAAATCCACAGGCAAAGTAAAAAATCATGGCGAGCGCCTCAAAAACTCTCGATTCACTATCTATATAAAGTCCAGCCTCTGTTGTTGTACACGGCACAAACAAACTAATAATGAGTGCAACTGTCTGAGAGATCATCGTTGTTACACCGAATATGCAAATCACACGCTTGAGTTGATACCAAATAGTTGGCTGATGGCGATGACGGTTACCGCTCCAAATGAATGGTTCGAAACAACTCAATTTGAAGGCAAACTCTGGATATATCAGGTAATCTTTTATATTGTAAATGCGAAAATGCATTTTGAGATGAATTAAAATTTTTATTACTTCAAATTTTTTAAAATTATTTTAAATAGATTAAAATTTTATTTTAATGTTTTTTAAGGTTTTTATTTATTTTTTTTTTCATATTTTAATCAATTGAACCAATACTAAATATTTGCTTAGCTACTGTAGTTTTTGTGAAAATTCACTGCACTTCCCACTTTGCTATAAAATTGCACAACTTTTATAAATAATATTTGTTCCTTCTGGCTGGCCACTCAATCGTCTAACGACAAAACAATACTTTTTCACTTGCAATTCCTTTTTATATGCACATAATCTATTGTTTTCCAGCAAAACAATTTTTTTCTGTTTTTATTGTTTCTCTACCTTCATATATTTAAATACATATATATGTATGTTGGTGTATTTTATTGCATTTTGTGAAAAGTTTGTGGTTAATCGTTGCATTGATTAATTTCAACAATTTTTAATTGCAACTTGAGTACGCGCCCAAAAAGGGGCGGTTAATAGAAGTGAGTGGGTTGTACTCATTTGGGTTGGCTTTGTTTTAGTTTTTATTTGTTGTCCTTGTTAAGTAATTATTTGCGGTTGTATAATTACTTAACGAGCTTCGGGGCAGTTTATATTCGATAATAATAGAGGATATTGAAAATTGTGGTCAAACAATAAAAAGATGATGGGGGGAAGTGTGGCCCACTAAAAAAGAGACTACCTCACACTAAGTAAATACCAACTGGTACTGTGAAGAATTAGCCTCAAGGGAAGCCTTTAAAAATCTATTGTCTCAATATTTTTTTTTATGGTGAAAAGGGTTTCTATGAGAGAGGATGTTATCTTCTAAAAAAAGACAAAAAGTTATCGCTGCATTTTTGACACAAATCGGACAATCAAAATTTTATATACTACACCTAATGTTTTTTTTATATATATGCACATATATTCATTATTCATATAAACACCTTTTTTTGTCCATAAACATAAGCTGTTTTCATACTTATGTTTCGACATTTTGCTTAGCAAATCTACTTTCCTTTTGATTTTCTCAAACTCCACAAAGTAGAGCTGCGTAAAAATTCTTTACAATCTCCTTAGCTGCATTTCCTGCCTTTGCTGCAATTTTATTGTATTATCACCGTACTTTTCCACTTTCGAACTACTACCGTCTGACTTATAGTATGTAAATGAGTTTATCGTTTGCTTAAGTTCTTTTGTGGTGTTGTAATGAGATTATAGTAAAGATTTCATAGTACCGATAATGGTGCGATTGTGGTAATTCCAGAATTACAGAAAGAACAAAGCAAAATAAATTACAGTAAATGATAAGCAGATAAGCATGTAAGAAATGACTTAGTTGGAATGGAGAAAGATAATTTCACTACAAAGGCTTCAGTAGTGGCCCACCTCTTCTTAAAGGGGATGAGTATTTCAAATATTCAAAGTAGACAGAGAATAAGATTCGCTATCAGAATTCCGGCTAAATTATGTATACAAAAATCAAAATTTACATTAATCAATGAATCAGAGAGAAGTCTCAATTAAAAATGCATTACATATAATTGGCACTCTGCAACCGTTCAAACGTTTTGCAGCCGACTTTCCTCCAAAATTTGTGTAGTGCGTGTTGATGATGAAAGTGGAGTATGGACATAGATTTCATTCCGAGGGATCAGCGCAACTAATAAAAGTATTTTAAAAGGAATCGATCTCTGACCTTCCGATGGTTTATAGGCCCTAGCTACCATTCGGCTATTCCATCCACCTTCATTATTTAAGAAAAACTCACATTTTATCGTAATTGTAATCACTTCTACTAAGACTAACGTTAATTTTTTTACATTGCAAATTATTTATGTGTATTTCAAAAACTTTTTTAGCTAAAATCTTTAAAAATTTGCATTTGACAGTGTAGCCTTCTACAAAAGGACCAACACCAGCAATCTAGCTGCAGCTAACCAAATTTACCCGTAAATCCCATTAACAGCATCAAAGCATGAAAACGTCCATATGACAGCGGGCGCCAGCAACTTATTACTAAAAGCAAATGGAGTTTTGCGAATGCGGAACAAAGCAGCCAAGTGTAACCAGCACACCTTCAAAGTGCGTTAGAACACTTCGTTAATACATGAACAGGCATGGGTATGAGGTTATAGATATGTATGCCAACAGACCGTGGGGCAGACAAGCAATCAATGTTGCTGGAGTGAACGCGTGATGAGCGACGTTAAACGGGCAACAAAAGAAAATCAAACAAAACGCCAGCCAAGGATCAACGAGCCACTACTCAGTTACGCAACTACCTGTGTTCTTTGTTGCGCTTCTTTAAGCTGGTTGAATTTCGCAAACGGTAAGTTCATTCGTCGCTTTTTGAGTGATAAAACGATTGCAGTCATTGCCAGTGCCTGTTGTTGCTTGAATGTCACTTATGCCAAGTGGTAATTCTGACTTAAATTTCCTTAAAGACTCATCCAACTCCTTCGTCCTCTAAGCTATTTGAATATTTTTCTTTTATGTTTATTCATATTCTTGTGCATTCACATTAATAAACCGAACAACCTTTATTTCATAATTTCCGCCTGATTAGGAGAGCAAATAAACTAAATAAATAAGGAAGATGAAGAGAAATAATTTACCTTATCTCATACAAGGCTAAGTTAAGAAAATCATTAAGTCGTGCATTCAACCAGCATCATAATAAATTGTTTAGCAGCGACCCTATGGCCAACCTTGAAGAAAACCATGCACTCTGCTTGTACAGTAGAGAGCACGACGCTTCAAATTGCCTTTAGTACCCAGCACTGCTCAGAATTTTGTATCAAATTTGAATATGAAAAGTGAAAAATGCCTACAAACAATATTTGCTGATGAGTATGTAAATATGTATATATGTACCTATACACAATATTTGTATATGCATATAAATTTATCCATATTACGGTTTGGGGAATAGCTGCCTCGCCAAGGTTTGTGCGCAAAAATTACAGAATTTTTTGTATAAAGGTAAATGAAACTTATAATCAAGAATAGTAAGAAAAATATAAAAAAGTGTATAGAAATTGAAAATTGTGAGTAAGTGTGTTTGTAGGCGCTTTTGGCGCTCATGACTCATACAATTCCGTAGATCATGGCAAGGGAAGAATTGGACTTCAGAAGAAAGTCAGTTGAGATAAGCAAACCTAAAGTTCATGGTAAATACATAAGTCAAAACGTATTGTTTTAGAAGAAACATAAGAATTGTTCATTATTAAAAAGTGTTTTTAAAAAGTATTTCCTTATTAAATATGACTGGCCAAAGGTCATAATACATTATTTGAAAACTTGCCCTATAGTCCTGTATGATAATCTTCAAGTTAGTTACACCGACTTAGCCCTGAAGAAAGTACAGTCAATCTCAAGCAGATAATAGATAATAGATAATAGATAATAGATAATAGATAATAGATAATAGATAATAGATAATAGATAATAGATAATAGATAATAGATAATAGATAATAGATAATAGATAATAGATAATAGATAATAGATAATAGATAATAGATAATAGATAATAGATAATAGATAATAGATAATAGATAATAGATAATAGATAATAGATAATAGATAATAGATAATAGATAATAGATAATAGATAATAGATAATAGATAATAGATAATAGATAATAGATAATAGATAATAGATAATAGATAATAGATAATAGATAATAGATAATAGATAATAGATAATAGATAATAGATAATAGATAATAGATAATAGATAATAGATAATAGATAATAGATAATAGATAATAGATAATAGATAATAGATAATAGATAATAGATAATAGATAATAGATAATAGATAATAGATAATAGATAATAGATAATAGATAATAGATAATAGATAATAGATAATAGATAATAGATAATAGATAATAGATAATAGATAACAGATAATACATAGAGCACGAAATACTTAGACTAAAATATACCGTTGAGACCAAAAAGTTAGCATATTTTCAAGATTAACAATTTGGCAAGTTTTTTTTTGCCTTTCTAATCATATGTATACTTTGAATGTAGTTTGTTATTAAATCAAGTAAAATTATATTTAATTCACAGACACATTAAATGTCTAAGTACCACGTCGTATGAGTGACATTTGTGCGCTTTTAACCGTACGAAGTATTTGCTATGAATTTCTGTATGTACATAAGTCGTGTTAAGCGACGCAGAACACGATATCATTAACTAAATCTGCACCAAAAGTACAGCAACATTACTAATACACTTAGCGAAACACGATGTAACCTTCAGCAAAGTGCGTATGCTGAACACATACATAGGAGTACAAATTACTCTATACATACGTGTACATACGAATATATGCAAGTAAACGTCATCCGTCAAAAGTACTTCATTTCGCTTTCCTGCTGTCATGCTTCGCTTGTTCACTTTCACATTCTCTCTTGCTGATGAGCATGTTCTGTTTTATTTTGTTTTGTTTTGTTTTAGTACTTTAGTACTTTTGTATTGTTGCTATTGTATTGCGGTGGTTGGCTTTGTTGCTCACTGGAGCGTTAACATTCAGCAACTCATTCATTTTGTTAATGTCATTGTTATGTGTCGTCTAATAATGTCAGAGCACACAGATTCATTTGCAAGAGAGTACATTGTTGTTGTTTTTGTTGTTATTTTGGTTGTTGTTATTGCTGTTTGTGTCTCAAGTATTCCTCTTGAACTTGATAGCTGTTTCACGCCTGCATGAATGTAAGAGTCTTTCTTTGTATGAATTTATATGTGTGTTCAATGTAGAAGCTACCTTCACCTTTATCTCAACAAGTAATACATACATATAAGAGCCCTTCGTTGCAACTATTTCAGAATTTTTGGTATTTTTCATTTTATTAGTTAAGAATTTTAGTTTTGGTATAAACGGGAGTTTCCTTGACTTTCCATAATCCACTTTAGGTCAAAAGGGTACTGCAACCGCGCATGTTGAGGTGCTAGCCCAGGAGTCGCAGTGTTAGCTCATTGCCCATCTGGCCAGTAGCAAGCCGCAAATTGACAGAGAAGCACAGAACTTCGAATTATTCATCCTGGGATGCTCTTAAGTGCAAACTCATCAGCATTGCAGCTCCCAACAATTACCTTATCTAAATTATACTAATTATGAAATAAGTCGACGCTACAGAAAGGAATAAAAAATATTCCTTAAAAATTCTGGATTTCACTTTGAGCGAGCCCAGGACCAAGTAATTGGATATCTGAGTAAATGTTATGGAAAATTCTGTAATGGTCTGAAATTATAAATCCTTCACCGTTAGATAGTTCCTGACAGAAGCCAAGTTTCGAACCCTTCGCGAAGAAGGTACGTCCTTCTTTCCGCCAGTGGCTCATAGCAAGCTGGAGAGATTATGGTGTAGAAGCAGTAACTTGATCCAACCAATGACCAGACCTCCTGGGTCTCACCAAAACTTTTGTAGCGTTAGTACTGCACTTTCTCTGAAACGAAAAGTCGAACGCCCTTTTCGAAAGTGGTACTGCTACCGGGCAGCGAAAGGTTGAAATGAATGCCGCGCTGTTACTAGCTTGGCCATATGAGAAATATAGCAATTTTATTTAATTGCATTACATAACTGTTCTTCAATAACTGTTTTTATGCCAACAAATATAAATTTTTACAGTCAACTGATTTTAGTTCCTTCAAAGCCGAAGCAGCTTGACTTCATGTCTGTGCATTTTTACTGCATACTTCATATTTTCCAATTTTTTCAGTTAATCCAAGTCGGTGCGCAAAAATTTTTTGGAATATTATGTCGCTTTTAGCAGATTTATTTATGCACATGCATCACGTAAATGAAGAAAAAAACTCCACCTTTTTATAACCAACAATCCCACAAAGTGATCTGTCAAACCAACACGCACAATTTAAGCACATATTTACTATTTGGGTTATGAGCAATGAGGAAATGCCCACTTATGTCACTCATATGCCGAGCATAGGTATGTACCATTATGGCAGATTTTACAATTTGATTACGGCACCTCAATCAAGTTTTTATGTTTTCATTACGCGCCGATTTTCCATCATCATCAACAATGTCCTGACTACAGCGATGATGACCCAATAATTGGCGTAAAAAGAAGAAAAAAAACGATAACAACAACAATTATATCAATCATGAGCGACAAATAGCAGATTTTATCTTATTTTTTTGTTGTTTATATACTTTGGGTACTCACATATTTGCACTACAAACAAGCCATTGGAATGAATGGCCTGCTTGTTTCGAAAAAAAATATGTATTTTATGTATGTAATAATAATTGGCGCTTATGAAATCAAATCAAAAGTCTCCATTGTACCCGTGTGTGTAAAAGTTTTCAATTAACGTCAGAGGTCACCAAGCAGAGTCTTTTGGATTTTTGATAATTCAGAGTGGTATAGTGGAAGAAGTATAAAATATATATTAAATGCTTTTAATATTGTATTTCAGTAACTAATCAAAAATTCCCTTATTTTATTCAAACAAATCAGCTAAGTCAAATATGAATGTTAAGATTTAAGAGATTGGATGTGCCAGTGTTTTATATATTGTTTTACGATATTTTTCTCCGCATTTTTATAGTATGCGAAATACATAGTCACGGTACACTTCTTCCTAAAAAATTTCCATACTTACGTTGACTTCTGCACATGCTCCTATCCTCCTTTCCACACCACATCAAAACCAGAACTTTTTATACTAACTACAGGTGGCAACGACTTTCTTCCTTTTTTTCGCAAACTCTAAATACTGGTTTGATTTGCGTTTGAGGCTCATTAGAATCCTTAGTGGTATCACAATGAGTTGCGGCCTAGGTGAGCTGATGCCGGCGGCCACTTCAACCAACTAACCATCCAAAGCTTACTTTTGGTTTTTTTTTCCAACCACAAGAACTCCCATATTACATGACAGACGCAAGAGCACCATCGTTGGGGAAATATTAATGTTGCTCATATCGCTTGTGCCATTTACTGAGCAATCACATTATTTAAGCGGTGGAAAAATATATTCTTTGCTGGAAAGCATGTAATAAAACTTTCAATTTGCCCAAAATTGGATGCCGTCATCATTATTTCTAAGATAGTTCACTTGTAGTTACAGCAAATATTTTTTTTTCATAACATCAGCAATTTGTGAAATTACATATATATTTACACTGCGACAGGATATTGATATTGCGTTCGGCATGTTAGCTGCGAGTGCAGAAATTTTCCTTGGACTCTTGGACAAATAATGGGAAATTGCAAGCGCTAGCAAATTGTCTGCGCTGATAAAAATTATTTGCAAAAAAAGAAAAATTCTTTGCCGAAAAATGGCAGGAATTTATAATGATAGCTCTAGAGAATTTTATAATTTATTAAATTTTATAAGTAATTTTTTTCTCCTAAGGAATATCTATAAATAAAATTATATATGAGTTTCTAAAATATTGCATTTCTTATTATTATTACTTTAAGTTCACACAAATAGGTAGCAGTACAAAAAATATTTTCTCTACAAGCCACAGACATCATCCCTAAAAATATATATTCCAAAGAGAACAGGGTCCCAAGGCAGTAATCGGCACTATGTACTCTATTGACCATCAGAACTATTCAAACATGCCGGTGAAGAGCTGACAAGGTGCATGCGTCAGCTATTTTGCAGAATATGATCGAACGAAATCATGTCCAACGCTTGGATTTTAAGTGTGCTCTGACTAATCCGCCAATTACCATGGGATAAGCCCCCTTAATATTGCATATAAGATCTTATCGATCGTTTTGCGTGAGAGACTGAATCCCACCGTCAAAACATTGATTGGACCTTGTCAGTGTGGCTTTAGACCAGGTAAATCGACCGTTGACCAGATATTCACCATGCGCCAAATCCTGGAAAATAAACGTGAAAAGATGATCGACACCCACCACTTCTTCATCAATTTTAAAGCAGCCTTCGACAGCATGAAAACTCCGAACTCTCCAAGCCGTTCGATACCAAACGAGGTTTCAGACAAGGTGACTCGTGTAACTCTTTTAATTTAATGCTGAAGAAAATAATACGAGCTGCAGAGCTAAATAGAGAAGGTACAATCTTCCATAAGAGTGTACAGCTGCTGGCGTACGCCGATGATATCGACATTATTGGCCTCAACTACCGCGCCGTGAGTTCTGCTTTCTCCAGACTGGAAAGGGAAGCGAAGGATATGGGTCTGGCAGTGAACGAGTCTAGAAATCCAGCGCAGAGTCACTTTTGCCAACAGGTGCTACTGTGGACTGAGTAGGCAGTTGAAAAGTGAAGTCCTCTCCTGACGAACGAAACCCAAACTCTACAAGTCTCTCATCGTTTCAGTTCTGCTGTATGCGGAAGCTTGGTCGGTGTTAGGAGTTTTCAAAAGAAAGGTTTTGCGTAAGATTTATTGTCTTCTACGAAATGCGAACGGCGAATACCGCAGCTGTATGAGATACCCGGCGACAGCTTCTTCGGCCCTCCAGGGTCTTACTCTGAAGGAATATGTACCCAGCTTCCTTCACTACAGCAATCTCCGCGTGAAATACACTCTGCTTAACAGAAATCTAAAACTATTGTCATTTTATAATTTTTGGAAAACTGCTTGTGTGCCCGCCTGTTCATTAAACTTAGCGCACCTTTTCTTCAGTGACTAGACGGGATGGTTCTTCCGTGGAAGGATTATAGTGGAAAACCTAGCGGGCGGTGCCACCTCTAAGGTACAATGCTTTTGATGAAATCGAACGCGAACTTAACAATGGTTCAAATTCTCTGAGTCTTACAGCGATTTTCGTAGCTATAGACCTACCTGCTATATCCATAGGTACTATTCTACACATGTAGTTAAGTGCCAGAGTTGGAGGGTTTATAGAGGTTTGTCAGCCACCATTGATACAAATGACAGCCTCACGTTGAACAATTTCCAGCTGCTTAACTCTCCCTGGTGACTTCTTCGAGCAGATTTCGTCCAAGTATATGTCAGGTCCTAGGAGTGTGTGAAAGAAGAATGGAGAAATGTCTTCCCTCAATCACAACATGTTCGACTTGAAAGCGAAATTTTAGTCATAGGTAAATTTTCCAAGTTTTGCGCCAAAGATACCTTTATAGCTCACCCCAACATTGAGATATCCAAACAGCATGCGCAGATATGGTTCACGTTTAGACGTTCATCCCCCGCGTTCGTCCACCCGGTGGCTGTGTCCTTCTCCCATTTCGAACCCACTAGTAGTGCATATCCCAAGAACCTACTCCTTGATATCCTTATCAATCCCAGGCAATTCTTGGAAGGTAGGTCGTAATGTTAGCCCTTAGCCCTACTAGGACATCAACCAGCTGGCAGCGGGCCAAACATTCCAGTGCCTGCCCTCAAATCGTAGTCATTAGTATATTTGCCTAAGTCGATGGCTGTTGCCTCTTCTTCACTAGAGCTGGATTCCTTATTTAGGTTTAAATTTTTTACACATTTATATCAAGACTGATGCCTGCTTGGAGCCGCGCCTCTGATTAAAAATACTAGACAGAGACTACAGTCAACCCTAAAGGCTCCACACCGCTTGGTTATCGCATCCCACACACCGGGTGCTCATATTTCGAGTCTGGGCGAAGAGGACGCACGAGTAGCCATTGGACATAGCCTATCTACCCTTGAATAACAATATGTCTAACTATAGCTACGACCATCACCAGCTCTTTCAGCAAATACATAATATAAGCAAAAGATAAATAAATGTTACCCCTCAAAAGAGCTACATTTTTATTTTCATACATTTTTGCATTATTATTAACTCTCTGAGAGACAGCAAGGAATAAGGGTCCCTACTAGATGCGGAGAGTGTGCAGTGTAGCAGCAAGCAACTGTTGGACCAACGGTGGCACATAGCAGCACTGTACAACAGCGTAGGTAGAAGCTACAGTAAGAGTTGCTAGCAAAACATAAAAATTATTATTACTAAAATCTAATTTTGCTGAAATTGCTCTGAAATAATATTAAAAAGTTAAATGAGTAGCAAACTACAGCACTGACTTCTATTGCTTTCTACGCACGCATAGATCCAGTGCAGTGGTGCAGTTGGGGGGCAATATAGTTTAGGGCACTCCAAGCAGCAGGGAAACCCCAAAGGATGGCAGAGTAGATGTGTTTTACTACCAGTGCAAGTAAACAATGTTATGTGCAGCAAGGACATCTCTTATTTTGTGTGAAATATGAATAGATAAGTGACTGCAACAAATTACCCAGCATACTAAGTAACACCGTGAATGGTGGACGCGCGAAAGTGCAAGAGGAAGCCATGTTTTACAGCAAACCCAGTGGGTAGCAACTAGGTACACTTTTATCAGTGATAATCCGCCATTGGTGGGGTGGGAAATTGTGTAAAAGGAATAAAGTAAATGATGCATACGCTGAGATTCTCAACAGATTGTGAAATATTAATAGGAAATAATGAAGTGCGCAAAACGGGAAAAAAGCGTCAGTGCATCATTCGCATGCATTCGGTGCTGTTTCTCGGGAAGACGTTGGTTGGTAGAAAATTATACGTAGAAAAATAAATTTTTAGTTTTAGATATTAGTGGAAGCTTTTTTAATAGTTTCTATTACCTTCGTTGAATTTAATAAATATTTCGAGATGTTTGTTAGCGTTTGAGTAATTCTTCACTACTTTCTTTTCCTTATATTACATTTTTTAGTTGAATACTGTAAATAGTTTTTGATTCGAGGGCCGGTGAGGATCCTATGAAAAGGTTCTTATGTCATACGAACCGCCGGAATTTTCGTTATCGAGAACATTTAAACAGAACCGCATAGAGATGCATACAGACAACTCATAGGTATATAAGAGTGGCGGCTTACACCGCAGTAGTTGCGTATAGAACTCGACCCTACGGGTTAGAGTCTCAAGAATTTACCCGCGGTAAGGCATGCCTATCGTAAGAGGTGACTAAAATCTAATAGTACCCGCGACAGTGGAGTCTTTATACCGGAACGACCCGAATTTTTACCCGACCAAGGTCTGTCACTACCGCAATATTCCCCGGAAACCAATTTGAGGAATATTTTGCGGTTACAACAACAACAATAATAACAGTATATAACTCGTTGGTGATAACATTGATGTAAAGTGACGTAGAGTGATCTGTCCTTACCGGAAACTAAACTGTTTATAGTTATTCCTACAGTTAATACAATATAATGTGTGCTTGTTCAGGAGATGGCATTTCATCTATCAAAAGCAACGGTTTAATGAGGTTTATGAGCCGCTTGAATCATCGGTGCATATTTCTTCGTATATATATACAGGGTCCGCCACGTAACTTTTTTTTCCGAAAACAGTGCGCACAAGATCGATCGCAACGTTCGCTGTGTGGCATGGAGCGCCGTCTTGCTGGAACCAAATGTTGTCCAAGTCCTCCTCTTCGATTTCCGGGAAGAACCAATCCGTTAACATGGCGCGGTAGCGTTCGCCATTGACCGTATCGGCGGCTCCTGCCGCATTTTCGAAGAAAAATGGGCCAATGATGCCGCCGGCCCAAAATCCGCACCAAACAGTAACTCTCTGAGGATGCATTGGCTTCTCTTCGATCACGTGCGGGTTTTCCGTCCCCCAAATACGACAATTTTGTTTATTGACATAGCCGCCAAGATGGAAATGAGCTTCGTTGGAATAGATGATTTTTTGGTAAAATTTTCAAAGTAAAACTGCACAACCATTTTCGTTCAGCGGAAGGATAAAACTAACTTTCTGTCAAATCAGATGTAACATCAGTGTTACCACACTCAAAATAACCAAAAAAAAAAAATGTTAGATGGCGGACCCTGTATATAACACATGTTAAACTTTAGAATAACGCTGAGATATGTGCAACGTCAACTAAATTTTTACATAAAAATAATAATTATATTGGAACTTAGTAATACTTTCTTTCTAAAAACTCTAAAAAATCTTCCATAACAATATTGAACCCTTCATACATAATCGGAATAAATAATAGTAAAATTTAAATTGTAAGACTAAAATTATTTCACTTCCATTTTTCCATTTTTAATCAATTCCAACCCTCCTACCAGTTCATGCCTCTGAGCTTCATTGTAAAGTGATTAAATATAATTGAGCGCAAATTATTATGAGGCGAAATAATAAGCTTACAACTGTAAGTTGAGTTAATTTCCTGTAGTGCACATTTCCCAGCTGAGAAGTAGTAATAAGTTGAAGAGAGAATGTGATGAGAAGCTAAGAAAACACATTGGCGCTGTGAGAAAAATGAAAGGGGTTCTCAGTTGTATATATGTATATATATATAGATATATATTATATATTATATGTTTAACATCAAGTGGTTGCTAGGCTCTTCTCCAGTTATTCTAAAACGTAAAGTTTTCACAATGAGTATAATTAATTTGTTTAGCTGATTTTCTGCATTTCTTTTTTTTTTTTACTGACACTGCGGTTTTTCTTAAATTCGACTTTAATTTAAAGCACACAAATCTAAAATTTTCATGTACTAGATTCTGAATACACATTTGTTAGTTCATCGTAGCATTAATAATGGTTTAATTTATAATTTTCGATATCAAATCAAAAATGTCAAATGCATATATATGCATACATACTTAAATATATATATAATATTTAATATAATAAATAATACAATATAGGCACATTTTTTGCTCATAATAAAGTGAGCTGTCAGATATTTAATTAAAATTAAAATAATTTATTATTTAGAAATACGAATAAGTCATAAAATAGTTTGTTTGTAGGAAAATAAATACACAAATGCATACGAGTATACCATATAGTACATACATGAATGCATATTACAGCAACAAATTATTAATTAAAGCCATTGTTATTTCAGTTATATTGAATGTACTGTTGACTGTTTGATATATACATACATATACACATACAATATATAGATATATGTCACAGACATTAGCTTACTATTATTTAGTTGAAATGAGCTCACACTTTTCATTTATCGTAATTAAACAGAAAATAGTAACAGTATTGGAAGTCACTCACACACTTCAATATGTCTATTTGCATGCAAGTCATGATGTGAAATACAGTTTAACGGATATTAGGATATCAGTTCGTGCTATTAATAGGTTTATCATGGACTCGAATTAGGGTGATATAAAAAATTTTTGAAATTTTGTATTAAATGTAGTCTTCCCCCAGCGAGATATGTCCATAACTCCACATGAATATATTCAGAATTAACATAAAACTTAGGATTTCTGCATTATTAGAAAGGAACTTCAAAGCAAACAACAAATATGGGACAGTACCTCGGCCAAAAGTCCTTTAACTTGCTATGAATTGGTCAATATATAAGTGGGTATGCATAATATTATATTTACAGCAGAACAATATATGCGCATTAAATAATTTGAAAGTTGATTTGCTAATGTTTGCAATTGATTAAATTTGCAACATAAATTCGTTTAATAAATAATAACTACAAATTTTGGCAATAAGCAAATAAGCAAACAAACACATCATATTATAAAAGCTGACTACATTCAATTTCCTTAGTTTTTGTGGCAGCAAATTTGCTTAAATCAAAATGAACAATTTCCTTTTTGCTTCTTAATTAAATTCTACTCCCGTCAATAGTTGTAAAAAAAAGTTATTGATATGAAGGCTTTATGTTCTATAGTTTAGAATATCCAATATATAACAAATATACACCGTTTTTCTGGATAATTGCTTGCCATTTCATGTCATTTTGCCTAGCTAATAGAAACCCTTGTCCCATTGGCAGAACATTGAGACCCTTGATTAAAAGTCTTCTCCAACTAAATCATTCGCCACAGACAGTAACCGATGGTAATCACGTGGTGCGAGTTCTCTACTATAAGGTTGGATGCATAAGAACCGCCAAACTTAGTTTTCAGAGCTGCTGGCGAGTCACTCTCGATGTATGTGATCTGACATTGTCTGAATGCAACACAATTCATCTCCGATATATGTATTGGATGGGTGCATATGTTCGTGCCCGATTCCGCTGGATGCCGTACGAATCGTTTGAGAGTGGCGCTCGTGAAAGAAATATATACATATTATATATCGTTGGAAAGGTGACAGTCCGAACTGTAAATCAAGCATAAAATAACTTCATTTTGATTTGAGTTGCTTAGTGAAAAGACGCATGGAAGATGAACAACGAAAAAGATCATATGCGTCATATTATGTTATACGAATTCCGCAAAGGAGAAACTGTGGGCGCTGCAACTAAAGATATTCGCGAAGTTTATTTGGACCGTGCTCCAGCACTCCGCACAGTAAAGAAATGGTTCGCGAAATTTCGTTCTGGAGATTTTAACCTCGAAGATCAACCTCGCAGTGGACGGCCTTCTGAGCTTGATGACGATGTTCTAAGGACATTAGTTGCGAATAACTCACGTATTTCGACGGAAGAGGTTGTCAGTGAATTGAACGTCAACAAATCAACTGCGTTTCGTCGTTTAAAAAATGTTGGGTACACTTTGAAGCTCGATACGTGGGTGCCACATCAGTTGAGTGAAAAGAACAAAGTGGATACGGTCCAACAGCAATTTCTTTGCTTCGACGGATCAAAAACGAACCTTTTTTGGATCGGCTCGTGACTGGTGATGAAAAATGGGTCCTGTACAACAATGTTCAACGCAAAAGAACATGGAAACAGGCACACGAAGGGGCGGAACCGATGTCGAAAGGTGGATTGCATCCGATGAAGGTACTGCTGTGCATTTGGTGGGATATCCGAGGCGTGATCTATTTTGAGCTCTTGCCAGCTGGAGAAACGATCACTGCCAACAAGTATTGTCAGCAATTGGTCGAATTGAAGAAAGCAATTGGTGAAAAACGTCCGATTTTGGCCAATCGCAAAGGAGTTCTTTTCCATCATGACAACGCCAGGCCACATGTTGCAAAACCGACCCTGGCCAAACTGAAGGAGATGAATTGGGAAATCATGCCGCATCCCCCATATTCACCCGACATTGCACCTTCTGATTATCATTTGTTTCGATCGCTGCAGAACAATTTGAATGGAAAAAAATTTAAAAATGTGGAAGACGTCAAAAACCACCTTGACACCTTTTTCAACGAGAAACCGCGCGATTTCTATGAATCAGGCATCCGTAAATTGGTTGAACGTTGGGAATGGATTGCCGAACATGATGGCGAATACATAATTGATTAATAAAAGAGCTTTCTTCAAAAAATTTAAATTTTAGTTTGCACTTGAAATCGGGCACGAACTTATGCATTCATCCAATATTATATAATTGAATAAACACATTGAACAGCCTACTAACAAATGCTCATTATTAAATCACTCATACGCCATGGCGGCACGATAAACTTGTTCTAAGCGAGTACAAATCTAAACTGAAATCCAGTTTTTGAACTTTCGACCGATTTGATTTCAACGTCTCTTTCATTTTCTGACCAAATTTAAATATTTAATGTCATTTCCATGTGAATTTATGTCGCAAACTTTTTTAAAGAAAACGCCATCGTACAAATGCGGTAAGTTTTATGTTGTAGATAACGATATGTTGAGACGTTCTGCATGTGCAGGTGTGTTAGTGTGTTTGCTTCAATAATTTTCTTTTAATTTATATTTATTTAGATGAACATTTGCTATATTCCTCCATATAAAGTTTACTAAACCAATAAATTATTTAAAATACATATATATTTGTATGGAAGATAAAGTGAAAATCATCAAAACTGAACCAATATACCATAAGTATTATATATTTCTGCTACATATACTTCTTTTAATTACATATATTATATAGAAGAGCCATGGACTCCTTGTCAATTTTTCTTGGGCTTTCTTAGATATGCATATTACTACAATTCTTCTTGTTTTGCTTGCTACCTAAAATCAGTCACAAATCACAAAGTTATTATTTGAAACTAAGTAAAAATAAAACTCTTTATTCATCCTTCCGCACTTCTTTTCTTTCTAACTGTTTGGTAGATAAATAAATAATAATACTTAACTTTTCCCTAGAAACTACTTTCATACAGAAACAATAGCCACAGCAAGTGTATCTGAAAAGTTCCTTTGGTCATCCCTATTATCAACTAATACTATTGTAGTAGCTGTCATATATATACATTTTTCTTAGAAAAGTTTATAAATTAGTTTTAGCTACTGTCGTATGTGTAATATATACCTCATGCAAGTACTTACTCATGTACTACGTTTCATTTGCAGAATATTCACACAACTTCTTGAACATACGCTCACCTACACTTCAACTTTTTATTCAAAAAAGGTCTGATTATATAAATTTTTTGCATCATCTAAAGTTGGAAATCGATGAAGCAGGATAACTTTATTCCCAATAACTCCCAGCGTCTATGAGCCCTTTTGACGTCTGTCAGTTACAATGGACAAAAATGTACCAAAGTTATGGAGAAAAACTCTGTGCTTTGACAAATTTACATATTACTCTTTAATCATGCAAGAATCTTACAATCATTGTTTGATAAAAACTATTAAGAAAGCATCTTGGAAAGCCTTCTGCTCTTATATTGATAGAAACCCAAGAACACACAGCTTAAGGAAAACTGATTTCCAAGCTCTACTATCCCTAACAACGTACAAAAACTGAGTAGTGAATGCTACAAAATTCTTCATTAGGACTCACTTCAAATTATTTAGCTTTGCGGTTAAATTCTTTCACTAAAAAAATGGTTCGATATATACTTAAGGATAAATTTTGGGGTTAATTCTTCAAAAATTGCAATAGGTTTTTTAAATAATTTTCTATCTGCTTCTAGATGAAAATTTTAGAAGTTTATATATATTTTTTTAAATCCTTTTTATTTCCTTCACACAAAAAGAATAAAAGATACAGATAACATGAAATCTCTTTCCAGCTACCTAATTATGCAATGTTTTCCCAGTCAATACTATAACTATTCTGCAGATTACAGTGGAGCTGATTTCAAGGAGAAGGACATCATTGCTTCTAAAAGTAGTCAAGCATACTACATTAAAAATTAAACTGAAATATTGCCAATATTGGCTACAGTGATATAGAAGGTATGCTGCAAGGGGTATTGATGGAAAGAGAATTTCTTGTCGGTATGTATTGTCACCCATCGCATAAAAGTGAGTTTTAGGATGGGACACTTTAGGTACCGACAGTAGCAGCAATAGAAGATGAGGAAGATTATACAATACCAGACAAATTTTGCGGAAAAAAAGAATGGGGAAAACACACGAAATGTACTTTCTTAGAAGAGAGAGTAGTAACAGTCTTAACAGACCACTACCTGATAGAATAACACGAAGATAGGTTGAAATTTGCTTCTAGAAAATGCTAAAGAAGCTGTAAGATTGATGAGGAGGACAAAATGGCTGCCTGACTTGAGCAGTGGTGGTCTTCTAATACTGAAATCTATCTCCCTTCGCAATATTTCCAGGCGTCAAAGTGAATAATTTCTTAACAGAAGTTATATTTAAATATCTACATATATGCTGATCTAACTAGAAAAAAATTGAGATAATTTTTTATTTTTTATCCTAATTTTGTTTATTTATTTGTTTATTTTTTGTTTTGTTGGTTCTTAGTGTTAAAGTAAAAAACAAGGTAAGCCCTCTAGCATACAACACGTGTTTAATATTCAAATCAAATTGCAATACCTCCCTTTGGCGAATTCTACAGGTAACTGAATCTGAGTTATTTGATTAATCAATTTTTATGTAATTTTAAATAACATTTTAAATATTTGTATGCCTTAAACAAAAAATATTATCGCCTATATGATATTACTTTAAAATTTTCACTTAAAAAAAATTATTTTCAAGTTCTCTCTACATCGATATATCTCAAATTTATTTTCATTGTTGCAAAAAATATTGTCAGAAAATTTAATTAGCCTGAATATATACTCTATTATATATATATATATATACATATATAGGTATGTGATTTACTTTAAATATTTTTACTAAAATCTCTCCCATAAAAATGTTGACTGGGTATTACGAAGCCTTCAAAAAGGCAATTAAAAAATTTTCACTTTCCAATATTACACTTCCTGTTATTGATATGCGTATAAAACAAACTTTTCGAACAATCAACAACAGCAACCTCGAATCAAATGTATTAAATTGTTCGTGAATGGTGAAAATATCAGAATTGTTTCAAAACGGCTAGACTAACATAACATTTTTGCACTAATGTATGCGTGTATATGGCAAGAGTGAACAAAATTTTCGCTTGCAGTTGACCTCGGAAAAGTCGCTTGCATGCAGTTTTAATGTTTTGAAAGGCCAACAAAAAAAAAATAAATAAAACAAAAAAAAAAGAAAGAAAAAAACAAAAATAATAATAAAACGGAAAATGTGGTGTTGGTCTTCACCAATACGTACAAGCTTATGTACATTTCTATGTATATTACATTTACATTTGCCATCAATGTTTTTCGATGTAATCGCAACTGTTGCTGTGTGAAGTGCTTTGGCCTTTGGGTTATTGTTACTGAACATTTTTTCAACAAAATTCACTTTTAAACTTTTTCATTTACATATACTCGTACATACATAAGTGTTTATACAAAAAAATCACACACACATGGCGTTGCTCAATATATGATATCTTGTTTGTGCACCGGGTAAATCAGCCATGTGATGGTTGTATGGACATGGAAGAAATCTATTTTTTAACTTCGTTTATTCGCACCGTGGCAAAGGCAATGTATGAAATGAATTTTAAAACTGCCTAATATTCTGAAGGCATTATGAAGCTGAAAACTCAGTGTACTACATAGATTTTGGGAATTTCAAGTCATTAGTGGAGTCCGATATTATAGAATAAAAGCAACTTCGCATGCACCACAGCTTCGCTCAAGCTACTTAGCAAAAATTTGATCCATCTAGTATTTTTGACTAAATGAAAGGAGCGAAAAATATATTATATTTACAATGTATGTATGTATTGTACAATGATTTTTAATACAATATAATAAAAAGTTCTAAGTCGTCTTAAATTAATAATCAAATATTTCAACGCATAGGCAACGCAGTTTCCCTAAAAAGGTAAAACTAGAAATCAGCATATTTAAAAAAATATCAGGAATCAAAATTGAATAAACTTACAAAGGTATAAATTGTATAAATATTTAACAAAAAGCTTCAAAATAAATTAAAAATACGAACAATAAAAAGTTTAACGTAAAGTTGGCAAAAAGAACCATAAAAATTCCGAAAACTTGAAAATAGCAGCCGCTCAACGCGATTATCACCAAGCAAAATAAACTGCGTAGAAAGAACAGACACAAAACGACGTTTGGATAAACACACACATGTGTGCAGAGCTTGAAGAATAGTAGTGGTAGAAGGTGGTAAGAAAAACAAGAAAAATAAGTTACTAATTCGTAGCGTGGGAAATATAGTATTTCAGGAATTTCGAAATGTTTAGTAACTTCTGAACTTATTCGCTTTACATTACGGAAAACTTACTTTCACTCTTCAATAACGATGTGAAGAAAAACTGAAAGCTTTTTGGAAAATTTAAATTTATTTTATTTTATATTTTATTTTATATTAATTTATTTTATTTTATTTAATTTTTTCTTATTTTATTTTATTTTATTTTGTTTCATTTTATTTTATTTTATTTTATTTTAATTCATTTCATTTTATTTGATTTTATATTAATTTATATTATCTTATTTTATTTATTTTTAAATTCTTTTATTTTATTTTAAATTAAGTTATTTTATCTTATTTTATTTTATTTTCTTTTTAATTTGATTTTTTATTTTTTTTATTTTCTTTACATTTTTTTTAGCTACGGTGCTAATTTATTGCACACAACTGCAGCATAGAAATGTATGACAAACTTGGGAAAAATTCATTCTCTTTGAAAAAAAATGTGTACTTTCTCATCCACATAAGTGCGCCCAAAGGAATTTCTGTTCCTTTTAAAGTGTCAATAAGCGAGGAAGTAAGCTGAAATTTTAGTAAGGTAGGGATAGATAAACGGGAATGAGCGAAAAGATGAAATGTGGACTTTAAAAAGTGAAACGTCGCTGTTTAATTTATTTGCCTTTTTAGTGGCAGCTGTTGCCATCATAGCATTATTTGTTTTTGTTGTCGTTGTTGTTGTTGTTGTCATATTTCCCAATTCAAACGCATAGCTTCTATGCATCTCCTCGCTATGCGCATTTGATTGTCAACTGCAACTTTTGTGTAAACAAAGAAATAAAAAAAAAATACTCTGTTGCACAGTTAGCGACCGACTGAATAAACCAAACGGTGAGTAACAAAAACAAAAACCTAGATAGTACCAAATGCCAAATGACAACAACAGGCGCATATAAAGCGACATAAATATGCAACAGTAAATGTCATTTACATGCAGCTAAAAGCAGAAGGCAACTGGTTGTGACATACTTATTTAGCGGCAGATCCTGCAAGTGAACACGTATGCATTAGTGTGTGTGTGTGTGTGTGTGAGAGCTAAAAATCATAATCAAAAAAAATTGTTTTGTTTTTTTCCTCCATCCCTAACTCGCTTTTTGTTGTTTACCATTTTTACTCTCCAAGCCTTGGTCCCCCAGCACCCCTGGGGCTGCACAGCAGGTGCATTTGTACTGCTGTAAATTCAAAAAAAAAGTAGCAAAAGTAAAAAAGAGTGGACCCGAAATTCTAACGCAAAAATATTACTTTGTTGTTCCGCTGCACTCGAGATTTTTTTCCTTCTGCCACAAAGCTGGTTTATCTGCCTGCAAATGCACTCTTTATTTTGCCTTTTTCATCTGTTTGTATGCATAGCTTGCAAATTCGCTGAACAAAATACAGCCAAATATTCACATCCAAGTAAATATTTGCTTTTAAGCGAGTACTGAAAAAATACTCTGCTCGTTTGTTGCATGTTTGCTCGTTTTTCTCCGTCCATATGGGTGCACTTCCACTCTTTCCGGTAGTGCCAGGCAGCTTAGCTTAGTGGATGCCGAAAAAGTCAGAGACAGACCGACATTCGTATGTAGGTTTAAAGACAAAACGACGAAGAGAGAGAGTTAGTGAAGGCGCTTTTACTGAATTTTCAAAGCAACTGATTGGCATTACATCTAATAAAAATTCAAAAACATGCACAAGCAATCAAGCTGATTTTATAGTGTTTTATTATTCACATGAAATACATACTAAACAGTTAACAGTCGCTGCGGAGTGGTGGAAGCTGTGGCTGCGGATGCATGAAGAGACTTAAGTGGAGCTGTTGCTCTGTCCGACACAGCAACATACATACGTGTATGTGTTGGGAAAACTCAGAGTCTTTAGATATTTTTATACTAGAAACGGCAGGGTTGGTGAAAAAGAAATTTTCTCTTAGTTTTCTTCATAATTTTTAAGACAAGGAACTACTTTGAAAATGTTACTTTGAAAAACGTAACGTTATATAAAATGTTCGGCTATCAGCCTGTGATGAGAAATCAGTTTTCCTGTTGACCATTGGAAACACCTTGAAGGTAAATTTGTTTTCGGCTATTTCGTTCCAGTAATTTTGCTGTAAAAGATGTTCCACGGAAGGCCAAATATGGCAAATAACGATCAAATAATAGAAAGAAATCAGCTAAAAGCGCCTAGCTTTGGTCAACAGGGTGGGAATTTTGTTTTATCAGGACAACGCCCGAACAAACACATGGATAGTGACGCGCCAGAGGATACGTGGGCTTGCTTTGGTGGTTCTCCTTTTTCCTTAAACGCCGCAGTTTTAAAATAAATATATTTTTGTCAGCATTTCTTGGACTTTACCTTTTCAAGCGTGAAGACTTACAGTATATGTGTTACCATCACCATCAATACCTGGTAGTAATATAAACTTTAGTGCTGCGTTTATTTTGTCACTTATACCAACGTATGTTTTTTAACCGTATATATGTACAAATTCGTGTGACTCGTTGATCATGTATGAGTTTGTCGACGGCATGTTGCACATGATGCCTTCCACAATAACAACAACAACCAAAGAGAAAGTGTTAACAAGGGTGGCAATATCGATAGCTGACGCTTTTTAAAAAGAAGAAAAAAATTATTTAAAAAATTTCTTTATTTTTCTATAGAAGTAGTAAAATCGTTACACATATGTATTTATATAAGTATTTATGTATGTATAAACTTTTTCCAATCGCCACCATTAGAGATTTGTCATTTTACTCACCTTCAACTTTAAATTGAAGAAAATCTTCAACACTTTGCCATCCGTTCTCCTTCCGTGCGTTAGTCCATTTGATGGAATTATATACACTATTGACTCTCCACTCGTGCCGAAAATTGAAAATGTTTTATTTGCGGTGAAATTGTCGCAATATTCGAAACGAATGGGTTGTCAAGTTGCGTTAGTAGCGTTGCTATTTCAAGATTTTCGCTGTAAATGCAATATTTTTCTTTCATTTGCGCGATTTCTATTGCGCTTTGGGGGAAAATATCATTAAGCTAGAAGACTCAGATAAAAATTCCATAGATTCACTACATTTTAGAGAGCAGACTTGGTGTGGAATTCCTTTAATGGCTCTGCGTTAAAGCGGTTACAGCAAGCGGCCATATTTCGCACTCAAAACTGATGGAAATCGAATTAAAAAAAAAATCTTAGTATTTTCTCAGGAGTTGGAAGAAACTAAATTTTTCTCAATTACATTTGAAAAAGAGTATAATATCTTTCCAATTTCTTGAGATTTACCATATACAATTCGTCCCGGTAATAGTTAATTTCAAAAATATTCTTTCGTTGGGTATATAATCTTCTTCTTCTTTACTGGCGTAGGTACCGCTTACGCGATTATCGCTGAGTTAACATCATTGCGCCATTCAATTCGTCTTTTCCCTGTTTCGCGCCAAATGGAAATACCTAGTACAGCCAGATCGTTATTAAGCTGATCTTTCCAACTGAGTAGGGGCGTTCTTCTTCCTCTGGTGGGTACTGAATATATAATAAACCTAAATTATTGATCAAAAGTGAATAAAAATACCGTTTGGCACCATTTGAATAAGGCTGGATACAAAAAGAAAAAATTAAACCATTCAATTTTATTATTATATTAAAATAAATAATTATTTAAAATTAAATAGCAGACAATTGACAGCAATATAGTCATGATTTTTCTCTCACACCGGGACTCATACATCTGTTTTAGAATAACATTTGTTAATCAGATTCTAAAATATGTTAAGTCCGACTTCTCAAAACTCTATACAGAAAATTTGGATAAAACAAAAAACAAGAAATAAATGTAATTAAGGTTCCTTAAGGATTTTTGAATGTGTGATATGCTTAAAAAATAAATAATAAATGAATTTAATATTGTTGACTCTATTCCACGATGTCGACATATGTTTGAAGAGTAAGTCATTAATATATATTTTGAATATTACACCATCATGTAAGTACAAGTAGTGTATATGCATAAATTTGTATTCTTGTATCTACCTCCCACTCCTTAATGTAATTTATATACATTTTATGTAATTTATGTTCAAAAAAAATCACCACTTCAAACATCAATTTGCGTTTTCTGCCAAATAGATACTTACATACAAACGCAACTCAGCCAAGATGATGTGTGGCTTACTTCGCGACTTTTTCCACTTGTTCATGTGATTTCCACAAATTTGTGTTGTGGCTGCTGTCAGTACTTGATAGCTGATGCCAAGCAACTGGCGTACATACCGTACAACGACATGTGTCATTGCGAAATTTCAAGCCGCAGCTTCTTTACTTACTCGTTTCCCTCGTTTCCATGTAAGTATTCTGCTTTCTCATCCTTTGAATGTTATTGTCTTTGATGTGCGTTTGTTGTTATTGGACTGTTTGAGCTTTATTATGGTTGGCGGATGCACGCTTTGGTGATTTTTCCCATCAAATTGCCAGCACACATTATTGTTAATCTTGTTCGACAGCAGAAAAAGTCAAATTCATACATACATATGTGATGAGTAAAGGCATAAGAAGGTATACATTTGTAAGCAAAATATTGTAGTAAGCGAATGTGGCTCTTTATTCTATTAAGCTAAATAGAAACATTCAGGATTTGTTGTAGTTCGTCACTAAAAGTGAATATTCTCATACTTAATTTTTTTGTCCTCTATGCAGCTCAAGCAGCATTTTCTAACGAGAAGCTACGTGTCTTTCTGCATGTACTCTTATCAGACTAAAACTCAAAATATCTTATCCTTCTAGACCGGTTCTCCATTAACATAACATCTGGCAAAATAACTGGACTGGTGCTGCAGTCTGGGAATCCGTCACTAGATCACCTTTTTGTGTCCTACAATAGTCTGCTCCGGTCTTAAAACCTTCTAAATTGCAAAATTTTCAAGCATTACCCTCGCCGGCCAGCTACTCAAGCTCTTTGTAGTCACTTAAGTCGGTCTCTTTTTCATATTTCTATTAGGATATTCTTATTAACCTGTCAATTTGTTACTACATTGTTCATCTGTTTATCGCAAATATTTTTATTTGACTATTTAAGTTTATGAAAGTACTTTTGAAACAATATATTTATATTATTTTTATCTTTGTATGTGTAAATTAGTTTAATAATATCAGCACTTCTGTATTTAAGAATAAATGTTTGTAGTTACATACGTGTAAACAAAACATTTGCACAAAATTGGTTTTCATTTATAAAATTAAATCTAACACTTATACATAAAGACACAAAAATTTTATATATATTTATTTAAATATAGAATTTTCATATTACATAGTTTGTTTTCATTTGTGTATAAATAATTGGAGCGCACAAATCAATTGTTGTAGTTAGATTGTGCAGATATTTGTGTATACTTCATTTATACCTTCTGCAAAGCTAACCAAATTATGTAATTCAGAAAACAGGTTAGAATACCAAATCAAAATTTCTCCCTGTGGCTGATTTCCCAATAGAAAGTAATTAAAATTCAAAACCTTTAACTGGATAAATAATAAACTTTAGTTAATTTGAATTTGATTTTATATATGTCTATAATACAAATAAAAATAAATTAAAATATAAACCAGTAATAAATATATTTTAAAAAACGTTATTGCACATGCTTCTCATAAGCCACATGCTGCCGGCAGGAATTTAAAGAGCATCAAATAAACATTTACATACAAACAGTCAGCGAAATATTTATTGGTTTAATTTCGAGAAAAATTCAAAATCTAAATAAAAACATAAAACAGTTGTATATTCCCCGCTCCCAGTAATATATTTTATTTTATTTAATTTAATTTAATTTTATTTTATTTTATTTTATTTTATTTTATTTTATTTTATTTTATTTTATTTTATTTTATTTTATTTTATTTTATTTTATTTTATTTTATTTTATTTTATTTTATTTTATTTTATTTTATTTTATTTTATTTTATTTTATTTTATTTTATTTTATTTTATTTTATTTTATTTTATTTTATTTTATTTTATTTTATTTTATTTTATTTTATTTTATTTTATTTTATTTTATTTTATTTTATTTTATTTTATTTTATTTTATTTTATTTTATTTTATTTTATTTTATTTTATTTTATTTTATTTTATTTTATTTTATTTTATTTTATTTTATTTTATTTTATTTTATTTTATTTTATTTTATTTTATTTTATTTTATTTTATTTTATTTTATTTTATTTTATTTTATTTTATTTTATTTTATTTTATTTTATTTTATTTTATTTTATTTTATTTTATTTTATTTAATTTAATTTTATTTAATTTAATTTAATTTTATTTTATTTTATTTTATTTTATTTTATTTTATTTTATTTTATTTTATTTTATTTTATTTTATTTTATTTTATTTTATTTTATTTTATTTTATTTTATTTTATTTTATTTTATTTTATTTTATTTTATTTTATTTTATTTTATTTTATTTTATTTTATTTTATTTTATTTTATTTTATTTTATTTTATTTTATTTTATTTTATTTTATTTTATTTTATTTTATTTTATTTTATTTTATTTTATTTTATTTTATTTTATTTTATTTTATTTTATTTTAATTTATTCTATTTTATATTATTTTATTTTTATTTATTTTATTTTATTTTATTTTATTTTATTTTTCTCCTTCCTCGATAATTGTTTTTCAATTGAAAGCTTTTTCCTGTATTTCGTGTTCCTTTTTATATCATGACCGATTTGTTTGATGTGATACACAATTTTATGCCTTCCTTCCGCTTTTTTCCAGTGCTTTGATATTTTTTTATTGTTAGTTTATGCTTATGATTTTAACTCAAATAACTTTAAGTGGAGACTTCCCGTTGTTTTATACAACAACGCTTAAATAAGTTTACCCTTCCCATGTAAATCTAGTGGGTCGCTGTTGTTTAAATGTTTTGTGTGTATGCGTGCTTATGAAAATGAATGAATTGGAAGAAAATTAAACAATAGAAGGGAGAAAATTTTTCAATATCAAATGAAAACGCGTTATATTCAAAGAAATGTTAAGACTGCCACACAAATGTTGAAGGTATAGCTCAAACTAAGTTTCCGCTCTTGAGCGCCAAATTTTTGTCGTATATCCGCAAGTATGTAGCCACCCCTAGCATCCTAGTGAATTTTTCAGCATTTATACATAATTCAAAATCTTTAGTTTTTTATATGATTTTTTCACATTGAATCGTCCTGCTCGGTATCACCTCCAGTGACACAATTTCTTTCCGTGAAAGGGCGCACACAATAAATAAGCTTGTGGTTGTATGTATGCATATCCATGTGAATAAGAATGTCGGTTGATTGTTCATGCTTTTTTTACGGTTCCGTCATTTGACGCATTCGCGCCCAAGCTGCCACGAGTTTCCTGCCTTCACGCGTTGCAAGTGCAAAAAAATTGTTACTTCTGTTTTCATTTACACGTTTGTGCATTCGTTATGGAAACCTAGCAAAGAAAGCATAAATTCTATGCACAAGTTATCACAATTGTTCACTTCTCACAACCACTTCTGTAGTATCATGTAACCATCCCGTGAGTATGTTTTTTTTTAATTTTAAAGACCTGGCATTTCCATTAACCGCAACGAACTGGTTTGGTAAAAGAATGATGCCGGAACAAAATAAACAAAAATAAAATAAATTAAAATAAAATAAATAAGTGAAATAGAACAAAACAAAATAAAATAAAATAATAGAAATTAAAATAAAATAATATAATATAAGATAATGTATAAAAAAAATTAAATAAAATGAAATAAAATAAAATTAAAAAAAAAAATTAAATATAATAAAAAAAATAAAATAAAATAAAATAATAATAATAAAATAATATAAATTAAAATAAATTAATATAATATAAGATATTATATAGAAAATAAAATAAAATGAAATAAAATAAAATAAATAAAATAAATAAAATAAAATAATATAAAAAAAAATAAAAAAAAATAATATATAAATAAATTAAAATAAAATTATTTAAAATAAAAAAACAAGGCAAATAAAATAAAATTAAAATAAAATTAAACAAAATAAAATGAACTATATTAAAAAATATATGTAATAAAATAAAAACAAATAACCTTAATTAAAAATTTTAAAATTAAATAAAAAAATGAATAAAAAAAATTAAGTAAAATAAAATAAAATAAATTAAAATAAAATTAAATTAAACCAAATTAAATTAAGCTAAATTAAAGTAAAATAATATAAATAGAAAAATATTAAATTAAGTATATTAAATTAAAATATAGTAAGCAACAAAAAAACATATCAGTGAATTAATTAATACTAATAAAATAAAAAAACAAAAGATTAAATTAATTTAAATAATTTAAAATAAAATAAATTTAAATGAAATTAAATAAAAAAATATAAAAATCAAAAATTTATTGTTATTACAACCGATTAACAGATTTTTAAGCCATTACATTTTTAATAAATATTTAAGTACAATCAGCCATAATATTCCAATGCATATGTTTTTGCAGAGAAATTGCAATAAATATTATAGCTCTAAACGATTCAATAGAAATTTTGGCCATTTTTGCCATTTTATTATTGCGTGCTCATTGATTGCAAGTAAATTTTTCTGCCGAGGTTTTGTTCAAAGCACATTTTTCCTGCTAAACTAAGTTTATGTTACTCCATATGGTACAGTCTTTTTTATTTTCTAAACGTATGAAAGGAAAAAAATTTTTCTGTTAAATAAGGCAATAATTATTTTTTGCTTTTAAATCAATAAAAGTTCATCAACTTTGCTTGTGTTGTTTTTTTTTTTTTTTTGCTTTGTTCTTGCCTGTTGCCTTTGAAATTTAAGTTTAATTAAAATTGATAGTTTCTTGCAAAGAATATTGCCTTACACAATGGCTTTTTAGTCTCTTACTGCTCAACCAGTGTTTTTCTACATATTTGATTCATTTCTGGGTTTTCGTTTTCTGAGTTTCTGCCTCTGCTCTGGCGTAACTTACTGACAGCTTGTTAAATTTATAAAGAGAACAGCAAGAAAAGGTCATTGCAAGCTATATATGACACAAAAACAATATATATTATATTACAATGTGTTATTGTCTTTTTTCCCTTTTGGTGTATTGAACAATACAGTTTACTTGTTTCCAGCAACTAAGCAAAAAGTACAAAATGGTACTTCTAACGGGTTTGGTATAGACTCAAAAAAAGTGAGGTCCAAAACTTTAAAATGAAATGCCGTTGGAAAACATTTAGAGAGATTTGTTCTATAAGGACGATGAAAATAGAAAACGGAAGAAAGATCTGGTGAGTGATATTCAAAATATATGGGAGAAAAATTTAAAAATCATTTGTAAAACATAGCTTCTTTCCTTATGACTTTTACACATTTCAAGCACATATTCTACAAGTTTCTGCTTTGAGGACATTAAATTTACACATTTCTTCATTCAAAAGAGGTGAAATCCATATTAAAACTATTTTCAACAGTCCGCTTCCTGAGTATTCCGAAATTTCTGCAAATATGCCAATTTTCTGTACAAAGAGGACCAAGGAATTCAGCGTAAAACACTTTGTGTTCTCTGTAATTCCATGAATTTCTTGTCGTTCTGGCTTTCAGTTGTCAGCTGCCTGCTGTCTGCGTAATTGCGTTTCCTTTGCGATGCTTTCACAATATGATTCGTTTCACTTTAACAACTTCCGCCATTCGACTGCATACGCACAACACAACACAGCACATTTCCTTTGCAGCTTGTGGCTGCAAACTTCCTGACCACCCACAGTGTCGCTACGTTTTTATTTGTCATTCGCTGTGAAAATCTTACCTTTGACTTTTGAGGCAATTATTTCTCATTTTCCTTTATTATTTCCGCATTTCCCCAAACTGTACGCAGTTGAATGGTTTATTGGTTAAGTGGTGGCATTACAATTTGATAGTTGAAATCCTTTTGGTGAAAATGCGTACATACACGTACATACATATACTCGTATATTGCGTAAGTTGGCAATCAGTATTGATAAGAGTTGAGCAAAGGAAACGGAACAAAATCTTTTGGTCGATGGAGACTTAATTGGCACTGGTTAGGGTGAATTGAAAATACCAATGCCAGCAGGTAATAGGTCCCAGGAGTATGGTTTCGAGTTGGAAAATATTATGAACGATTATTTGGTAACTCTTGCTGAAATATTGTATTGTTGTCGTCATACTTTAATCATATCGTGAAAATTGAATTTTCTGTGATTTTTTTTTTTTTGCAAGCAGAGAACCTCGAAATGGATCACCAGGAATGTTTGTTTATCTTAAAAATTTTGAAATTATTTATTTATGCACATTCGTATGCTCGAAGGAATAAATAGTTCTTACCTTCTAAAATTACTTTAAAAATCTTTGATTACAAAGGATAACCCAAACATATGAAAATCAAAAAAAGTATATACACGTATATTAACCAAAAAAAATATGTAAAATCAATAACTTTCAAATACAGCAAAGCATGAATTTCATTATTTCAGTTATGTGTGTATATGTAAAAGTTTGTTCTCTTACATTATTCACGCTCTACGCAATTTGGGGTACCGCCAAAATTATTGATTTAATATTTGCTGCAGATTTTCCAAAGAATTTTACAACGGCCTTTAAGCTGCCAATCAAATGAATGTATGTATGTATGTTTACAGCCTGATTTAAGGTAGAGAGTAAATGAGCCAGCCCAGCCCGCTCTTATGCGTAAGAAAAAGTCGTTAACTTATTACATAACATAAATATGCTTTTTATGCAACAACGTCACTATTCTGACATCGAACACTGACAGCTGTCAGCAGTCAAATAATTGGATGAGAAGAATATGCTTTTAACTATATACAACAACAACATAAACACATGGCTGATGTACACTTACATAAGCCTTGAATGCTGTTGTAAGAATATATATGTATATGTATATGTATATATTCATGCTGTGTATTTATAAGTGTATATAATATATAAACGAATATGTACATATAAGCGAATTTAGGCGCGCAAATTATGCGTTAGGCATTCTGACATGTTTATGGAAAATCCCGGCGGATAGTAGTAGTGCCGACACAAGCCGGCTACTGAAGAGCGTGCAAAAATGCCAAAATGAAATATTTTGCAAAAAAAATTTAGCGCAGACAAGCAAAATACTACTATACTACACCTTAGGCACACACACAGAGATATACCTACATATCCACTGTAATGTGACGAGACGCATCAAACAGTCTATCTGACATACGCGAGCTCAAGGATACGCACCACACGTACCCCAAATTGCTTAAGAGCGGCATAATAAGCGTAAAATGAACATAAAGCGGCGGCATGAGGCAACTCTATGGCATATTTACATGCTTAATTGAGGTTATTAGTGTGAATGTGTGCGTGTCTGTCAAAAAATTAATATATACATATATATATATTTTTTTGATATTGTGGAAAATGAATCAATTGCGTAGCTTCAATTAAGCAAGTGTAGTGGTTTGTTAATATATTGCCTTTTGATTCTACTGACAAAGTAATCAATGCAATATTGAAGGGTTACGTAATGTAGATACTGGGCTTATACAATACACAAATCAATAACGAAATTACAATTGTAGTAAAGAAATTAAAATACTGTGAGTAAATTGCAGACACCTACAAGTTTGAGTTCAAAAAAATAACGCAAAATTGACGAAAAACTGAAAGAGAACAATTTGGTGTTTGGTTCTTGGCACACTAGGACTAACTTTTTGTAACTGATCACCTCAATAAAATTGTCCTTATTCGTCGAGAGAAGAGTGTGTTATCATATAATGATGTTTTTCAATGCTGCCAAGTCTTGAAATTCATCGTTAATACTATATGTTTGTAAACTACCATTGCTATAATGAGGTTTGGTTCTTTCTGACCACACTGAAATTTTAATTGTTCACATGCATACGACTTTATTGGACAACTAAAAAGGCTCTGCAGTATTTTTGTATATTTTTGAACACATATTTTTCGGTATAAAAACTAATTTTAAATCAAGTATTGTACATATAATATTAGTATGTCCAGTGGCCAATTCCATTTTTCAAGTAGACTCATTATTCGTTCAGTTCAATTCTGTGGTTTATCGGCAAAGAGCTGGGCCGAGTAGTTTTTGAAGGGTATGCGGTAGTCCAAATTTTTTTACAAAGTTTTACAGAGATAAACAAACAACTGCTAGTCAAATGGTGAAACTCCAAGGCCATATGGTGGGTACATTAGAACTTTCCAAACAAACTTTATCAGTTTTTGAATGATCATCAAGGATATATGTGGTCTGTAGATGTCATAACGAAACACAACACCTTTTCTGATTATCCCTATTTGACGCATTTTCAAGAACTTATTGACAGTGGAGCTCTGAATAAATGATTTTGTCAGGTTGTAAGCAGCTCATAGTAGAAACTTTCCTTCAAATCCCACCACACACTCACTCATATATCATCTTTTTTACCATCAATTCAGTCGTCAGAGTCGGTTGAGGAGAATCACCGGTGTTTGATCATGACTTTTTTCCTTTTACGAGTATTTTCTCTTGAGTTTGTAGCATTTCACTGATGATAATTCGGTCCGTCTAATTGTTTTGAGTCAACTCATATGGCTCCCAGACAGCCAACTTGAGCTTTTATAAATGATGTGGTTCACTCTAATCGACCATCAATATCTTTAAAAGATATTAGCATCGATAAAATGAAGAAAATGTTAATTGAATGTTGTCATTTACGTATGAGAAAAATAACCACTGAAGCTTCTGTGTCTCACGAATTAATTGGTACATATTGAAGAGCATAAAATGCTTTGCGGTTGGAGTACTTAGTTGTGGAAAACCTAAAATTTCGTCCAAAACTCAACTTCTAAAGGTGTAGTCAAGTAATCTCAGAATTGTCTACTCCAACTGAGACTGAAACATAATAAAGACGCCACATCGAAGTCGATCAAAGTTCGAGAAAATGTTGATCTTTTTCTAAGATTATCGCGGTATTGTGCTATCAGAATTCTTGACAGAAGGTAAACTGGTAAATACAATATATTGTTTTCAACAAATTAAATAAAAAAGTTAGTTAAAACATGATTAATTAATCATTAACGTGTACATAAGGTAGGGAGCAATTCCATGGAATCATAGGCACTCTCGAAATTTCTAAGAATTTTGAGCTTTTTTAATGCATAATTTTTCCAACGAGAAAAACTAGTGTAAACATATGTTGTATTGGCTGAGAAATTTTAAGATTCAATTTTTTTGGACTCACCTGGTATAAACAACAATTTTATAATATCATTATATGAATTTTCATATCAATAAATGAACGACATTGAATATACACAATTTCAATATTCAAATTGATAGAAATATTTAAGCAATCTGCATCGACACATTTAACAGTCCATCAACTAAAATGACTAGTGTGATGGAATTTTTAGTCATCCATGACTCTAGTGCACAAAATATTCAATTTTAATAATTTAATTAAAACTGAAAGCGCATTTCACGCGCTAGATATGCTGAAAATTTCTCGATAAAAACTAAAACTAATGGAGTTAGGTAGAAAAAAAAAATATATCATATAGTTTATTATGCACCAAAAGCATATCCGCGTTTGTTGCGCCAGTAATTGTGCAATAGCATTATATGTATGTATGTATACACTGCAATGTTTAATTATTGTTACGCATACACCGTGACCACATGTTGTACAAAAAAAAATTGCTCGCTTTCGAATTTCGTTTAAAATTTTGTTTATGCAAATTGCAATTTGTAGTGGTAGTGGTATTTTGGTTTTGGATTGGTGCTACATATCAGGTCCACGTTGAAGTTAAACGATTTTGGCGGCGAAACTCGTGGCTGCCGGTGTTGTTTTATTTCTCGACACCCCGTTGACTGCTTCATACGTATAGCTGAATGTAGCGTCGACAGCATTATGAAATAAGAGCATGTGGCAAGTTCTGGCTGTGCTTTGTTGGAGGGTTGATGAAATTTGTCAATTGCAGCAGCATTCAATGGAAAATGGCACAAAGTGCTGTGTTTGACCCTTGGACACTTACTTTGAATAGAATTTACAATTGAGTCAACTATTACCGTGCGTAAGAAAAAATTTAAAGCAAAATTTTAATTTAGAAATTAAAAAATAATTATGAAAACTATGGGCAGTTCTGCTTTCCTTTAATGCCCTTTTTCGTAGTTTTCCATCTATTCTGCTTGTATTTACTGCCAACCGAAGTAAAACTCATGTAC
Organism: Ceratitis rosa; assembly: GCA_037013455.1. Classification (NCBI taxonomy): domain Eukaryota; kingdom Metazoa; phylum Arthropoda; class Insecta; order Diptera; family Tephritidae; genus Ceratitis; species Ceratitis rosa. The sequence continues at coordinate 4,716,613 of JAWMAG010000041.1, forward strand.
ATCAAAGATTTAAAAACTATAAAACATTGTGAAGTTTTTGTTGTTGTTGTAAATTACCTATTTAAAAGTGTAAAAAGGAAAATAAAATAAAAATTTTCGAAATGCTTTTTGAATATCGCATAATTTTGAAGGACTTAATTTTTTCCAATGGAAAAGCAACAGAAGTTCTTTCTACCTTCCATGCAAAAAAAAATATATTTTAACCCTGAAAATAAATCTTCTTATGTTAAAAAAAAATCGCGACCGCAAAAACCGCAATCTAAACCACACCCATCAATTTGGTGATAGAAAAAACTGTCAGTGAACCGCAAAGCAATGTCAATATGAAAGATACAACAAAAACCACAGGAATAGGAGTGAGACAATAAATTCAATTCTCGGTAAATATATTTCATTGTACCGTTATTAAAATACAATTTTAAGCGCTTAACAGCTTTAAAGTTAATGCTGGCTTATCAAAAGAAAAAGTGAGTAAAATTCGCTTTAGAAGCTTGGGTGAGGCAATTATATGTATGGCTAAAAATAGAATAGAACAGGAGTTGATTGCGATAATCATAATTTTGCAGTATTACTTTTTTTATAATTTTTATTATTTTTATTATTTTCATTAAATTTTGGTGACTCAATAGACCACTGTTTGGAGTGCACATCCTCCATATTCATCTATGTAAGGAAGGGGGCCACCGTAAAACGTGATTAAATTAAGCATTTTCATCGACCTTTCTTTCTAGTCATTTTGCTGTTGTCACCAACCCTAGTCTCCTTTATGTATATTGCCAACCTCTTTTGCCACCCATCAGCACCTGCTGCCGCACTGCCGTGTTTTATTTACTCATTAGAGTAACGCAAATTTGTCGCCATGAAGGTGACAACATAATTAATTGGCAGACAATGAGTTGGACAATTTCGAATGTCAGCATTTAGGAAGGCAGGAAATGAATAAAATAAAGGAGGCGTGTGCACATTAGGTTGGACAAGGAATGGACAATTTTATTTTCTTTTTTTTATTTTTTTTTTGTATAATTATTAATTTATTACTTTTTTCCAGGCAACTTAATTTTTCTTAGCAATTCAACTAAGCAAAAATAAAGTTATAGTAAAAGTAATTGAGGAAAAGGCGCAGAAATATTTTTCGTTTTACAAATTTGCTTAGCTTACTCAAACCACAACCTTCAAAATTTAGAAAAACAGCAAGTTGGAGTTCCTAATTCAATTTAAAAGAAAAAAAAGTATAAATAAAAATATATGAAAAAATTTACAAGAGAGAATGTGATATTGTCCACAAAATTTTCTACTGGAAAAATTAAATAAAGCATATAAATGAAAACAGAGTAAACTTCAAAAGGATAGCAGCAACAAAAGCAACGTCTCGTTTACGAAATGTCCTCATATTAAAACTCGCATGTTTCTGAGCTCATATTAATTTATAACTGAAAGAAAAGGCAGAAATATGTGTATCATTAACAAAAGCATACAAAGGCAAAGAGGTAGTCGAACATTAAAAAAAAATCAGCAAAAATTTACTCCTCCTCATTGTGACCTCCGTACTCTGGTTGGACAGGTTGACGTATGTCAATGTAAGCACTCTTGAAACGACAAAGGAAATTTTCAGAAAAAAATTAAAACGGAAATATGTTGAAAAGGTAAACTTTGCTTTCATTATTTTAATGTTAAAACATTTCGTAAAATTTTTGGTTCTTTGTGCCACCTTTGTGACTGAAAAAATATCACTCATACGCCATGGCACACGCTGCCAGTAAAGATGGAGCTAGCTAAAAGAGAAACATTATTTAATGCAGTTGAATCACTTTTATTTCTTTTTTTTTCTTATTTTCACTTACAGAGGTTGACAAAACGAGTACAAAAAGTTTCGCTGGGGATAGCAGCCAATTCCATGCTATGTCCGAAACAACAGGAACTGTAACCCGAACTAAATGAGCTGCCAACATACGCCATTTTTCTTGTAATTCATTTATTTAAAATACAAAAGCAGTGCTAAAAATGAGATAAATGTTAAAAAATCAAAAAAAAATACCTTTAATACACGGAAGTTTCATTTCGCATAAATAACGCTTGCCATACACTTTTGCCACTTTCTCACATTATTCCCGCGTGTACTATATGGTAGGTTATGCTTTTGTAAGTTTGTATGTATTTACATGTAGCACCTACGACTGCTCACTCGACTTTTGTTAGCGACAAAATGAAAAACTGCAAAAGGATATAAGAACTAAAGGGAAGCAGGTAAAGGTAAGAAGAGCTTGAGTAGATTGGGTGTATGAATGGAGTAAAGGTATCATCCTGCAGTTGCTGCTAGCCATTGATAAGCTCTGAAATCTCATTAAATCAAATTGACATAATAATGATGGCAACTAAATGGACACAGTGTACGTCAGATACAAACATATACATATATAGATATTTATTTATATATAAATTGACAGAGGTGAACAATAAAGTGCACAATCCACAGCGGAAAATAAGGTGATAACAGGAAATGTTTTTCTGAACGCAGTTCACTCCAGAACAATGTGATCATTTGCGTTTATTGCTTTTGTTACAATATTTAAAAGACTTTTATATTCAACAGTGCTACTCTCTTTAATTTTTTTGCACTACATTATACCTATATTTTCTTTTTCTTTCTTAATGGTATTCCCATTTCCGCATTTTATAGAAATTCTATTCTGAAAAATATTTTTAAACTTCTTCCAATTCACTGTGATTACCTTGACGTTCTTTGTGTTTTGGTTGTACAGAAATCAGTATCGAAAATTTTAAAATAAAATGAATTTAAATGAAACAGAATAAATAAATTAAAATAAAATAATATAAAGTAAAATAAAATTAAATTAAATGAAAAAATTACAATATAAAATAAAATAAATTAAGTAAAATAAATAAAAATAAATTATTATAATTAATAACAGATATATTAAGTATAATAAAATAAATTAAAATAAAATAATATAAAATTAATAAAATAAAGTAAATTGAAATTAAAAAATAAATGAAATAAAATAAAATAAAATAATATAAAGTAAAATAAATTAAAATTAATAAAATAAAATAAAGTAAAATGAAATTAAAAAATAAATGAAATAAAATAAAGTAAACGCAGAAAAATCAAATAAAATAATAAAATCAAAAAAAAAAAAAAATAAAATGAAGTAAAATAAAATTAAATTAAATTAAGAAATATAAATTAAAATTAAACAAAAAGACTATATTAAAAGAAAATAAGATCAAATAAATTAACATATAAAATAAAATCGAATAAAATAAAATTATATTACATAGTAAAATATTTTGTTTTATTTTATTTATATATATTTATTGTTTTATTTTATTTATATATATTTTTATTTATTTATATTAAAATTAAAAAAAATAATAAAAAAATAAAATATAATAAATTAAAACAAAATAAAATAAAATCAAAAATAAAAAAACATAAAGCAAAATAAATAAAATAAAATAAAATAAAATAAAATAAATTAAAACAAATAAAAATTAAATAAAATAAAACACAATAAATAAAAATAAAATAAAATAAAACAAATTTAAGAAAATAAAACTAAATAAAAATAACATCAAATAGTATAAAGTAAAATAAAATTTAATAAAAATATAAAAAAAATTTAAATAAGAAAAATTAAATTTAAATCAATTATTAGATAATTTATAAAGTTAATCAAATTTATAACAAAATTAAATATAAAAATTAAACTTAAATAACCTAAAAGGAGTTAAGGTAAATATTTGTATTTTATTTTGTTTTATTTTTGGAGAGGCAATTTCAAATTTTTCAGCTCTCAAAAATATCTGGCTTTAGCTTTCTTTAAATTCCACTATATATGAAGGAAAAATAAATATCTTTTTAGGTAAAGAATAACCAATCCCTGATATTTCTCCCTTTTTTAACTCAAGCGAAGTAACTTTCAAATATTCTTTAATGCGAAGCATCCATCACAGCTCAAAATATGCAAAAAAAAATTTAATTTCTTTCAATTGTTTCATTATTTTCTACAGAAAAAGCAGAAAATTTTTAAAACTCTAACTTATATACTTGCATACATTCTAAAAGATATGATTGTATGTGTATGTAAGGTAAAACACGATAACATGTGGTTTCAGCATATTTCAGCCTTCCCTTATACATTCTTGTTAGTTTTGGCAAGTTATTTATTGCCTACTTGTCTTGAAAAGTAGAAAAAAAATTATTTTAGTTCTAATAATAATTACAGAGAAAAATTCCTATGTTTTTCTTGTTGCTTGCCTTTATTGCTGCAATTCAGAGAAGCAGCAAAACAAGTGGAAAAGTTGTTAGCCAAGAAAAATTAAAGGCAAAGTTTATTCACCGTAAATTGCTTAACAGAAGCGATGCATGTTCACATCTTTATACAGTGTTTTTTTTTTTTTGGTATGGGGAAAACATAATCCTTGTTAAAATCATTTGGAGTGTGCTTTGGAAAAATAAGAGATAAAAATATTTATCAAGAACTAGCGAAACAAAGTTGAAGAAGTTACAAGTTTGCTAGAACACCGCCATAGGGAATGTGATGGGAAACCTCCTGATGCTACCCATGTACTACTTAGACTGTGAAAGACCTACGCTCCTAGTAAAAGAGCATAATGTTCTGCTGTGTAACAAGTCCTAGCACTCGAGCTGCCATGAGAGACCCGAGTAGTACTGCCTTGACAAAAAGATGTGAATAATGTAAGCTGGTCCATGATAAACCCAACGTATGTCCAATATACAATAAGTCTACACACTACACTAACCACCTCTCTATAGTAGAAATTCAACATGGCCAAAAGAACTAGGATTTATCTAGTATAATGCTGAAGCATAGTAAGAGAATAGATAAATCGAAGGATATCGCCATGTTGAAATCACCATTTGATTACACAGAAAATAAGTAGAAGTTTAACTAATTCTAGTTAACACCTAGTCTTTTTCCTTCCAGAGCATAAACAATACATATACATAGGTATACTCGTATGAATGAGGCTTGTTTGTACACGACTTTGTTTACGAATGCCGTAAGAAGTGTGAAGCGTTGAAATTTCAAAAACTTTTTCTCATGTAATTTTTGAACATAAAGTTATTATAGAAACTCCGAAAGTCTCACACACACACTCAAAATTAATAGCAAAAGCACAGAAGTGGTGTGAAAGAAAAACGCGGAACCACAATAAGTTTACCCTTTGATGTCATTAATTAATTAACGGCACACGTAAATATATACTATATACTCACCTCGTGCCAACCAAGAGAGTACATTTTACTTCGTGTTGCAAATCATCGAATTCCAATGTTTGCGTGCAACGTGCCAAAAGCATGCATGGCAGAGAGGAAAGACATATGTATATGAATATATGTAGGTGAGCATGTTTGCAGTATAAAGCGGAAATATGTGAAATTAAAGCAAACAAAAGTCAAAAAGTTGAAAAATATGCAGGTGAAATGGTAAGCAATGCAATATTTGCGGCGAAGAAAAAGGCAAAAACTTTTGAGGGCATCGAATGTATGAAAGTAAAAAATATTTAATAGAAAGTCACGAAAAATGTCAACAACGAAATTTTGGGTTAAAGAAGCGCAACAAGCTGTAAAAAAGAGTAAGCAAGCCATGGGTCTGATAGTGAACTAAGGCAAGAAAAAATATCCTTGTTATCAACCAAAGAGTTGGCGCACTTACATCTTGGCATACTAACTTTATAGTCATGGAATCTGGGGACCAACTTAATATAACGATTTCGCGGATTTTATTTCTTTCATAAAAAAAATTCAATTGCAGATTTAAAATTATATAAAATTTATATTTTGAGCTTTTTTGCAATAAAGAAAAGCCTTCTGAGCAATACTTTTCAGTTCAAAAATAAAAGTTAATTATAAATATTAAATAATTATATATATATAATCAATTATAATAATTTCGTTACAAATTAATATTAAATTTAAATATAAATGTTTGAGTATTTGCAGTTGAAATTTGAACGAATTTTGGAAAATATTTAGCGCCATAAATTCTTTACATATAAAACTATGGGCATGAGATTTCGTATTTGCGTTGCACTTTATGACTAAATACGTAAAATTTAATTACTCAATTAATAATAATAATTTTCAATAAAGAAAATATATTTTTTCAATAGAAAATAAAAAAAAGTATGACTATTTTCTATATCTAATTAAAAAATCAAAAGAACTTTCAAAATAACTATATTCAAACATTCCTTATAATGTAATCTTGGCAAAAGAAAAGCTTGGCAAAACTAAAATTTATAATTTTTTCTTTTTTGTTTTAAGTGTATTAAATCTCTTTAAAAAATTATTATTTTTCATGGGTTTTTTCTGAAATTTTTTACTCCTCCTTTAACTGAAATATAGTATTTTTTTAAAACCTGTTTATTTGATACGCTTTATAATTATAAACGAAATGAAACCAATCACGGTAATATTTCTAGGAAAAATTATTTGTACAACAACTATTTGACCATGCATTTATTTTTTTAAAATATCGTCTAAACTTCTACACCTTTAAGTGTGATACAATAATTTTTTTTCATGCACACAGTGCTTGCCATAAACAATTTGTAAGGTATACTCTATAACAATGACTGGAGTAAAATCCAAAATTTATATTGAAAAGCGGCCATTTCAATTTATTTGTTTCTCTGTATATACCTAAACTCATTCGAAAATATGCTATGTCAATATATTTTCCAGACAGACAGTATCAGGTAATTTTTGTGCTTATGCTTGATCCGATTGAATTTTATGCGACATAAAATTTGGCATTTTAAGTACCTACATTGGAAATAAGTTAATGTTGTCCTTGGGTAATTTGAAAATGGTTTCTATGTCAGCGGTTAATGGCACAAAATCTACTCTATATGTATGTGCATATAAACAATTTGCCAGCAAACATTAAAAGTTGTAATGACGATGCATTAAAAATATTCCAACGTAGATAATAAACAATTTATTAGGTTGTCTGATAATAAATTAGCAAAACGTTCTTCTAATGGCAAAAGCAAAGTCTGTAAAACAAATAATTGATTGCATTTGAATTTTAATTATTTAAATGTCTGTCGGTTTTAATATAAAACTAAACAATATTTTAGCCTAAAAGAATAATTAAATAATAACACATTTATTTTATATTCATCTTAAAATATCTCGAAACAATTAAATTTTTTGATATTTGAGCAACAGAAATCCTTAAAAAATTAGCAAAACGTTGTAAAACGAAGTAATAGTTAAGTATTCTCAGCTGCTATCTCAACTGCAATTACATTTGACAGTCTACTAGTCTTCATATAAAACCAAGTTACAGCTGTGTCTGCTAACCACAAATTGGAAAAGAGAAGATTCGAAAAGTTTCTTAAGAAGTAATGTGCTATAAGTCAAGTGAATTCCAAATGACTACATGTGTGTTAGTATTTACTAATAAGACAAAATTATATTACCAACAAGTTTCACATAAAATTCGGTTTATTAACCAGATCACCAATTTTTGGCCAATTTTCTTGCCATAACAAAAGGCTATAAACTATCAAAATACAAACGCTTGCCAGATTTTTGGTATTTTATATAATAATATTGGCAGCATTTCACACATACACATACACAATAAGTTTTTAGTGCTCATTTAGCTAGCAGATTTTTTGTTGTTGTGCATTATATGACTTAAATATATGAGCAAATACCCAAATGACCCACAAATGGCTTCATTTATTAGCAAAAATACATGAAAATTTGAAAAATTGGCAATTCTTAAGCCACAATTCCATGATTTCATTGCTGTAGAATAGATGTTCTTGCTGTGGCTTCTATTTTGGTTCTATGTTAAATGCTTTTAAATCACTTTTGTTTTTGTAAATAGTTTTAGGTACGTTTGGGTGTTTTGTTAACCATTTTTGTTGCTGAATATGTTAGCAAATATTCAATAATTCATAATTTAGTTTGTAATCCTCTGTTGACATTTATTGCGGTTCTCATTTGCATGTGTGGCCAAAGAACTGACCAGCCGGAACGTGCAGTTTCAGGCAAATAAACGCAATGTGTTTGTGTGTTTTTATTATATAAGTGCTCGTTTAGCAGACTCTGCCACCTGCACATGCAATTTTAATGGAAGTTTGCATGTTTGGATGGATATATATATATACGTAGTCTTTTGTGCAATATCCATAGATGGTATATAACACCAGAAAAATATTAAATATTTTTATTAAAATAAAATAAAATAAAATTTTAATATTAAAACGAAATAAAATAAAAAACCAAAACTACTTTAAATTAAAGTAAGCGAAAAAAGCCTAATTTAAATTAAATAAAATGAAATAAATTAAAAAATAAATAAATAAGCAAATAAAATAACATAAAATAAAAAATTGTAAATTTAAATAAATTTATATGAATTAAATAAACTATATTAAATCAAAATAAATTCGTATAATATAAAATTAAATATATTATGGAAACAAAAATTTAATTAAAAAATTAAACTAATCTAGTAATAATAAAGGAAATAAAATAGCATAAATTAAAATAAAATAAAATATTAAAATGTAGAATTGAATTAAAAAAATTTAAAAAAAAAACTACTCAAAAAGTTAAACAACATAAATTTACCTAATATAAAAAAAAACAAAAAAAAAACATACAACTACGGCTGGGAAGTTCAATTCAAAACAACTAGAGCTCTTGAAAAAATAAATCGAAGAAATTCCAATTAAAACTTTTGAAAAATAAAAAAACCCATGGTAGGTGATTTAAATGATTATAAATGCATTGTAATGTTAAATAAAAATCATACAATGTAAAATAAAAACTTTCATTATTCGCTGAAACAGAATGCCTTACTCAACAGAGTACGAGCAAATTACATTGAGTGCAGGAAGCAATTAATAATGTTACAAAGGATTTAATTTAAAATTATTTAAATATTTGTCAAGCGTAGAGAAATGAAAAAACGTGAGTGATAAGCAATCACGGGTATACAAAGTAAGCATACATTAAAAAATATGTACTCACGAGAGGCTATCCATACTTTATACACAGGAATATACGTATATGCACCAAGTAAACATACATGCAGTCGAGTATATACACGTACATAAGACCGTAGTTGACTCACTTTTTGTACCCTTTCTCACTGCTGTCAACGTATTTGTTTACATTGTGGAGTTTTATAGGCACGGTGGCAGTTAAAATAATAGCACTGAAGAGGCCAACCATTTTTATTGATAAAATCAGAGGGAGGAAAATAAAATAAATGCCATACTGTAACCATAGTCATGTAAAAAAATATAAAACATATCATTCGATACTTTATATTTTTATTGTGATTTTTTTTTTATTAATTTTTTGAGGAACTAAAATCGCAAATAAAAATGGTATCAATTAATTGATTGAAATATTAAAAAAAGATATCGTTGATTTTCGAAATAATAATTATTTAAAAAAATAAAGTTTTAATTAAAATTATAAATATGAAATTAGTTACATTTTGAAATATTTTTAAAACTGCCCCTTAGAAATATATTGTATATTTTTGGTTAGTTATACATACATATATATTAGTTCCGCTTTTTGAAGAGCTTATTATAAGCTGGAGAATTTTTGATAACAAAGCTCAGAGTAGACCATTACACCAGGTTGAAATGGTTCATAATTAATTAAAAAATTACAAAAATATCTCTTTCATCAATTTCTCATTATTTAAATATGCGCAACGGAAGTACAGATAAAAAATTAAATTGATTTAACACGCGGCTGCAAAGGAAATGAAAGAACACAACCGGATATTTTAACAGTCTGCAGATCTGACACGTACAATTAATCATGAGCACGCTACATATACACATACAACATAGTCACATTAATGATTTCTGATTTCGATGAATATTTACACATGATAATGAAGGTGTATGTATATACATATATAAAAAATGTGTGACCTTTCGAAAAGTGAGCAGAATTGTTTTGAAAAATCCGCCATCTGCTCGCACATATACATATATAAATAATTTGCATATCAATTTTCATATTTGCTAAATCAATAAACCTACAAAAAAATTAAAAAAAGTGAAATAAACTAAAATAAATCATAAGCTAGCACAAAATATCAAAAAGACAGCATGTAAATGCATAAAAAAAAATCGAAAATAAAAAAATTAAATATTTTGTAAATGAAATTTAATAAAAAATTAATAAAACTGTCAACGACAGTTGTCTGTTATATAATTGATAAATAATAATAATAATAATAATTTAAGCGAAAATGATATAAACGAGTACATACTTATATTATGTTATTGATTACATAACATTTTTTATAGCGTCATTTGGATTTTAACCTCGCAATCGAATATTGTTTAGCATTTGCAAAAGTTATATGCATATATACAAACATTTGTATAGATAACTTAATATTTTTTACATATGAATATATATACTCGTATTATGCCCCAACTTGTGGGCCAATATTGGGCGCTTCTGAGTGATAGCTTGTTTCAAACGGTTAATGAAATGAATGTTAATGAACAAAAAATATTTAAAATTAATTTAATTTACAGGAAAATTATTTCGTCGTTAAGCATAAGCTGATTTTCCTCAAATAAATGAAAAATAATAAACTTTAAATTAAAAAAAAAGTTATTAAAGAAATCATCTAGTCTATTAAAAGTTATTTTCAACTATTAATTCTAATTCCAGCTTTAGCAAAAAGATGCTTTGGCTTTCTGTATATGCTCATTTCAAAGTTTCCTTTAGGAAATTTTTATATGTTTCACACTCTTAATTTCGGATCAAATTACGTTTCTATACAGTAAATCTCGTTATTCTTTTCTCAGGGACACTTAAGTATTTATTCACTTAAAGATTGTATGCGTAGTCTAGCGTTGCATTGGTGAAATACAACTCCCCGAATGTGTGCCAAAACTGGGCGCTTCTGAGTGATGGTTTCCCTCAGTCAGTATAAATACTGGTAGTACAGGTTCGAATTAAGACTTTGACAATAGAGGAACAGCCCATAACGAGCGGCATAGTTTGTCAAAAGCTTTGCTGAAGTTCGTATATACAACATCAACGCTTGATTTATTTCGGAATGCATAATGCATTGTAAATTAGCATTTTGCCACAATAGAAGTGATTGAATGAATCAAATGAGCTGTAATGAGTAATTCATAGAATTTCGATTTCAATACTTCAAGGCAAACTTCTAATTAAACAACTATTAGGATAGCTTATGATATGAGTTAAATAATATTTTGAATACTTTTGACCAATATAAATAGTATATTTAAACTAAAAAATATCAAATGAAGTCAATTAAAATACATACCAAACACATAATTTGCGTGTATATAATTAACCAAACTTGCAACCGAAGTTAAAAATAAAATTTATTTTGTTTGTTACAAACTACCATGTGGTAAGCAGGAAAATCTATTTAAATCTAATAAATATAATTAAATGTGCCATGATAAATGTAATGAAGTTGCCCACAACCGAATAGTTTGTATGTGTCTATATATATATATATATATGTACGTATACCAAATGCATTTCAAATAATAATATAATATTTGCCAATTAAACAGTAAACCGGCATATGTTGACCAAATGCATATACAGTGCCCATTGCCATGCATTCGTATGCGTTTACTAATTAATTCGCCATTTATTACCAAACACCGCCATTTTAATTGAACCATTTACAATGAACCGCTATATGCAACGCACCTCGTTGCAATCAATGTAGTGAGCGGCTTACTCACGCATGTAATTAAATTGTTACAAATTAATAGAGAAACAGTTTCATTTTCAACATATAGAATAATGAAAAAAAAAAATTAAAATTAGGCTCATATATATAATTTATTTAGTGGCTCCAATAGCAGAGTGTTGTGCGTTCTGCCATACGGATGGCCGGGTTTTAATTCTGAAATCCAAAATTATATAAAATTTATTGTTCTACTTGCGGTCGCTCTTTGGGTACGTCAAGTGTGCTTCTGGCATGAAATAAAATGCTCCCCATAAAAATCCATCGGTAGTTCGAGGGTCGGACCTCTCCATCCGAGCCGTTCGATACCAAATGAGGTTTTATCTTAGTTGTTGCCATGAGAGTTGCTCAAAAATACTTCCAGGTTAAGTTGTTAAAAGAAGAAAATATTTTAGTCTCCATTAAATGATTACTCTACCTCCAACAGTGTTGGCAATGTGACTACAATAAATTACTAAAAGAAAATGTGAACTGAAAATGAGAGCGGAAGGTAGCCTTAACGCTAAATATGTGATTGCGTGAGTGAAGCCAAAAGAGAAAGTGGACCACTTTTTACATTCTTTAATGGTTTTAATTTCCATTTTGCAAAGGTAAACGAAAATTGTTACACTTTTGCATATAAGTAGTAATAATATTCAAATATTTAAATGAAAACGTTTTCAGAAATATATACGTATATGTATGTGCTATGGTGTCCTTTATTACAGTTAATTAGAGCAAATTGTTGATTTAAGCTCGTTACGCACTCACACCCAGCCGAACCAGGTTTTTTTTTGTTACACCTACTGTTAGCGACTATGCCAGGCGTTTTCCAGCAATGCTTGACACGCAACTGTGTCGTAGATAAACCATATAGTGAAATTAACTAGTTAGAAACTAATAAGCCAAGTACTCACCACTAGTCTGCAAAGCAATCTTTTCGACAAAATTATTTAGTATTCTTAACTCGACGTGAAGGCAATTTTAGACACTTAAAAATGTTGAAAGAAAGGACAATTGAAATCTGAAATCAACATCAAACTAAACTAGTATTTTACTAGTTCGTAACGGGAAAAAAGTTTATATAAAAAAATGTATCTCAATACCAGCAAAAGCTATTTTTAGTTCTGAGATATGCTTCGAAAAATTAATTCTCAGTTTTCGGTATACCAGTCTCATACTAGTTCGAAATGTACCAAAACAATTTACTAATTCAGAAGTATAAAAATGATGTCTCTTGAAAAGATAAATTCGTTTGATGTTTTCTATAACAATATATAGAATTTCATTTCAAAAATAAATACTGAAGTTTAAAAAAATATTAAAACATTTTGGTAAAAGTTATTGAGAGTAAAATGTTCCAAGACCAATATTATTTTCTTTTGGCCATATTTAAAATTATAAAAATCAAATATTGAAATTAGAAGCAAAACTAGCTCTAGTCAACAGTTCTGCAATTGGTACTGGACTATGCTTTTTCGGACTAGTACAAAAATTTTTAAGAAATATTATGATTTGAATTGAAGTAATGGAGTAAAACCTAAAACTTTCCAGTTTATATCAAATATGCATCGTTTTTCACGATAGATTTTTGCCGCTTTGAAGGTGAGGTCTCTTTTATAGATACTTTTGTGCCGACCGTGACAACCATACACGTACATCGACGTTCTCTGTGTTGCCAGCAAAGTGTTTTTCGTACAATTCCTTCTTTCAATGTTTTCTTTCTTAATTAAATAAAAAAAATTATCTGAATTAAAATCACTCGAATTGTAGTGAGTACTTTTTCTGTATGATTTCGGTTAGAAGGCTCTAGTACTATACCAGTACTTTTAAGACCACTTTGTGATTTTACTACTGGGTAAACCACATTTGTTCATTTCCAGAGCACACACTTGATTACTCAGCAAATAGTTGCGTGGACATTTAGAATTTTGCAACAAACCCATTATTCGTGAATATGAGCTGAGTAGTGGTGTAATAGGGCACACACACATGTCTACATATGCATGGGCATGAATGTAATAAAAGCAAAATCAGCAAACCAATAAACTTTTCTATACATATATACAACCACCCATATGCGAGTTCTGTAATTAAAACTCACCTCAAAACCCAATTATCTGTGGCTTCTGTGTGAACACCAAAATTCACGTATATGGTAATCACACGGCTGGGCTGACAACAACGAATATGTGGGCCGGACGAGTTTTTGGGCGCAGCTCTTAATGCTACAGCACACATTGTTGCATAGTGCAATATTTAAATACGCTCCGTAATTGGTAGCAAATAGTGAAATATTGAACATGCGCGCAAAAAGCTACTTGGAAAGTGGATTAAACCAAATTTCAAATTGATGAAACTCGCAAGCAAATGGCTAATGCAAGCTTTAATTACAAATTACGGCGTCAAATGCGCCATACGTGTGCGTGTGTGGGAGTACAGCACATTTACATGGAGAAGCAAAAATATTGTACGGCCTGTGCATCATCGAGTTACTCGCTCCACCTCAAATATCGCCACTATAAGTGAATGTGTAGCCAAAGGCACAACTGTGTCTAGTTCTAGACGGTTTCAAGAGCTGGAATTTTCTTATGGCGCTTTACGGCATTTATGGCGTACCTAGACTTTCACCTACATCTTTATAAAGTCCAGCTCATTCAACAACTGAAGCCGTTCATACGTCCATTGTGGCTGATTTTTCGAAGAAATTTTCCTTCAGGGACGAGGCACATTTCTCACTCCGGGACACGCAAACAGCTTTCTTGCGAGAGAAATTTCTCGGCCGAGGAAGCCTTTGATCTTCTCTTAAATACCCATTTCCTTGTTATATCCATAAGCAGGTCATCAGAACCAACAGGGAGTGAATCAGTGCCCATAGTGAAAGATCTCTTAATAAAAAGCAAGATCAAAATCCCAGGAACTGACGAAATTTCTTCCATTCAATTACAACATCTCTAGAATATTAGCCGGTTGTATGCCATATTGAGAGGAGTCTTTAGTCTAAACTACATACCTCAATTATGGAGGTAATCCAAAAGTGTTTTTATTCCCAAATATGGAAAGTTGTCTTATAGCAAATCTATGAATTTCAGACCAATAAGTCATACATCTTTCCTGCTTAAGGTATCGGTATGATTGATGGAGATTCCCACACGTCCATATGAAAGGCAGGTAAACGAAGACAGCATTGCACACGGTGGTATCGCAGAACACAGCCTAGTGGCTTTTCTGGATTTTTAGGGTGCCATTGATAATATAGCGCCGACTGCAAATAGACCTGCCCTGATTTGCGTGAGCCTCGACTCTCGGGTAAGTTTTCTTATCCACCAATTACTCGGATACAGGATTGTAAGATCGCGGTAGTATCGGTCCTTAGGTATATCAGTAGGAGAACCTCCCTTCTTCTATGGGCCTTGGCATCGAACCAACTGCTGAGATACTTGGAGAAGGAGGGAGCTGTAAGGTCATAGCGTTAGCGGACGATCCGATGGTTATAGTGAATGGCAAATTCTCACAAACTTTATGTGATGTCATGAAGAGCGGACTAAGGCGGATAGAAAAGTGAACTACTGACACTAGATTAGACATCAACGCAGTGAACAAAACAGAGCTTATGCTCTCCACCAAGTAGTATAAAATTTCCAAGTTTTCAGCACCAATTTACTAAGTCTACAATATATCTGGAACTCATTCTGGACAAAAAATTAAGCTGGCCACGGAGCTCGGAGGAATGAATGCATAAGGCCTCCATTGCCCTCTATACCTGCATAGGAGCCATAGGCCGGGAAAGGGGCATGTCACCCAAAATAGCATATTGGTTTTATATTGCAGTTGTTTGGTGATCAGCTCTAGAGAAAGAATCAATAATCTCCAAGTTCAATAGAGTGCAAAGGACAGCGCTCCTGTATATCAGCGGAACACTTCGAACCATAGTAGCTGAGACTTTGCATGTCCTCTTATATCTACTTCCAATCACCATTATGTGGTTGCAAAATGCTGCTTCCACCACGGTGAGACTGTTAATTGCCTCGGCTCAATTGCGCTTTCAGAAAATCCTATTCATATATTTTCCAAAAGCCAGGTCGCACTAAGAGTCCAGGAATCTGTAACAGTAGAATCGAAAACCGTAGAGAACTATCGCAGATCACTTAACCTGATAGCTAAACAGTTAACTTTAAACCTAGCTTGGGCCCCTGGATATAGTAACATGGAAATGAGATGACGGAAAAGAGGAATGAACGCTTCCCTTCCACTTTCATCATGAGGGAAGAGTTTGAGCATGCCACTCTCCACTTGCAAGCTCAATAAAGGAGAGATATTCATTTAAGATGCGAACTGAATTTGGAGAAATTTCAAAAAATATGGCCAGAATGGAGCAGAAGATGGTCACTTGACCTTATCGAACTAAAACGAAAATAGATATATACAGTTATAGGCTTCCTTACAGTTCTTATTCCATTGCGCAGACCCGCAGAGAGGTTGGATATACTATCTAAGGACTCTTGTTGAAGTTACCGACCAGAAAAGGAACCTGAAGTCTTTAGAGGCGGCAACATTTAGAGATTTGAACAAAATAGCAGGAGCTCAGCTACTTCGATTGCTCGATTTTTCAAACTCCACGCATTGGATTGGTGGAGGTCAATACAATCCCCAGTGGTATCTTAATAGGACCGTTTGGCCAGGAATATGTCTTCAAAACCTCGGTGGCCAATTCGACATATTTTAGAAGCTAGAGCAGTTTAGTGTGCAAGCGATGAGCAGGTTGGAATGCTCCCTCAGACTTTGAAAGAATATATGTCCAATCGAACAAAATCAAATTGGTCCAGCTCCAGTATTAAATTTTCTTTTATTTAAAAAAAAATTTATTTAAAAAAAATTTTCCAACTTGGAATGAATTTTCTTTCTTCAAAAAAGTAAACTTTTTTTCAAACTTTGAAAAATCTTTGAATTTTCAAATGTCTACAATATTTTTAAGAGATACTCACAAAAATTAAAAGAAAATTTGGTTCGACTATTTCAGAAGCATCGCACGAGCTTCATCACTGGAGGTTTCACAAGTTCAGATCGCAGCCGCTTCAGAGAACCGATCACAACATTGCAAAATTCCAATATTTTCTGAAACTAAAAATTGTTTTTTGAAGCTTAAATATAGTACACTGATGTCTGAATATTTCCTTCACCGCAATAATTTCCTTCTCTTACAAAAAAAAATTGCTTAAAAAACGCTTTTTTCCGGGTTCAAAAGGAAACAACTCCCCCATGAGGGCGCTTTTTATTAAAAAAAAAATTGTAGCAACCCTGTTACCAGTTAGCGAATAGTATACTTGGGTATGTCACCCATTTCGACAGCATACATTCACATCGCTGCAACAACAACCACATTCATTTATCTCCCACACCAACATTGTCCTCAATCCATATGGGCTAATGCAACTAACCAACTTGATTTACGTACGACTGCGGTCAGGCGTTGGATCTACAATGGTAAGACTCAGCAATCAACACAATCTCCGTTATATTAGTACAACCATTGTTATTGTTGTTGCACTATTGAGGTTGTCGAACATTTTGCCACTCACCGACCATGCATAATTCAACAAACAAACACAAAGCATTGGATTTTGTGGCAACCAAGCAAAGATGATTGCTCTGCACTGCTTGCACTGCAAGCAGGCAGAACTCAAAGTTGAGAATCGAAGAAAATGCAAAATCAGTTGCGAGTGACATGAAAAGGAGGCGAGAGCACGAAGAAACGAAAATCAGCAAGTGTGTGAGCATTTAAGCGTGAAAAAGGACTAAAGCGAGTTGAGTGTAATTCTCGGTTTGGCAATGCGCACTCCTCTTCATGGTGGCAAACACACCCACACACACACACACATTTGCATTTGCATTTCAATGCATACAAACATACCTACATAACGCATATGACTATGGGAAAGTCGGTAAAGAGTCGCAAAGATCTGCCCGCTGGCATAGTAAATTAGCAACTTCTAGCGAATTACATATGCCATTGTCACACACACACACACACACGCGCATAGGCAATTTATAGATGAATGGTTGTCGGCGTGCGTGCGCTTGTGCGTGTGGTTAATGAATTGGAGATGTATGCGTTTGCCGCTGTTGATAATCAAACCACAATGTCCACAATGCCCACAGTGCCCACAATGCATTAGCGCATGGTTCAATAGCTGGGCTGAGGCAGGTCTCGTCTGCTTCAGTTAACACATTTTGGTTGGGCTGCCCGCGGGCTGGATCCCAAGTAGCAATGGCTTTGCTAGCTATTGTCTATTTGTCTCACAGTATTCATCAATGTATGCAACTAAGCATATGTGTGTGTTTTGGCCTATGTAAAGGACCTTAATTTAAACACTTCCACTGTTATTGTACATTGTGATTGATTGGATTGTAACCAGGTTTCGGTTGTTTCCTAATTTGCGGCTCGTAAAATAAGCTATGAGTGTTTCAGCGATTGATGGATGACTGAATGAGACTGCGACATGGCGATTATGTATTGTATTTGAGCAAATAAGGCAGGGAATGTTTTTTATCTGGGCAGAAAGACTGGAGGTATAAAGTCTGTTCGGAGTTCACTGGTCGTAGGGACACGTTGCTAGTCCATATAATTTACACCTTCTGAAGCAATATTCCAGCCGAGCTCTTCTTCAAATATGCGTTGTACTTCTTACTTAAGGCTTTTTTCGAACAAATGGAGGGTCTTACCAAGCTTATAACAATCCCCCTCCAAACGGCTGATGTCTCTTTAAGTGGAATTTTTTTTTAATGTTAGAAATACATTCGGCAATGTTGGCATTCCCTGCCGAGGGACGACCGCAGTTAAAAAAGTATTTTATTATTTTATTTAAATTACTTTTCTATTATTTTTGATTGTATGTCCGGCTTGCTAATCAGACTCCTTGCATGCTATAATAACATATATTGGGATGCCTGAGTTACCTCACAGCCACCATAGTAAATGCCAGTTCTCAAAGCCAGTAACTCTTTCCTTATCTCCCTTCCAAGAAATAGCGAGGCCACCGAACTAACAAGAAAGGGTACAATTCAATAACGGTAAACTTTACATACGATGTGGGTATATCTCTTTCCTCTACAAAATAACTGCTAAGGTCAGCCTTCAACAGATGGCTGGGTAAGACTACATGCAATGAGACCAGGCAAATCTGGCCATTGATCGACACAAAAGAACCCCTTCTAAATAGAACCTCGGCGAGCATAATAACGGGCGTAATTAGCTAACACTGTTTGATAAGGACTTTTCCAGTGACATGTACTAGGGGGAGTAGGTAAACCGCTACCTCTGTCACTGCCACAAGTGCAGCCCAACATCGTTGTCTAGGTAACCTCTACTTTGACTGACTGCCTTGCAGATATAGCGTCAGCAAGTCTCACTAATCTCATGTGAGATAAATAAAAATAAAAAAAAGCTCCTGGTATAAAACTATCAGCTGATCGTAGGCGGCTTAATATAAACTGTAGGTTCCTCCATTTGTTGGGAAAAATTTCAGAACACAAAATCACAAACCGGAGGAGAAGCCTCGTCTAAAATCGCTAGAGTGGTTACAAAGCGCCAATTATATACCTATATATGTATATTTGGCGTTGCCAATGCGTAACGAAGGACATACTTTGCTTATTTATTAATAAAATTTACATACATTTTCATTCATAATCAAAAGGATTAAATAAGTTTCTATAGTTACTCATAATGCTGTAAGGCCGCTGAATGCTTTTTCTTTCAACTTTTTGCTCGCTCATCAAATTTTTTGCATACATTTAAATACATATATATATTTTTTTGTTATTTCCAAATCCCTTAATCCACACAATATCGCTTAAAAATTTATGAGTGGTGGCTGGTTTATATTAAATGATAATTTATTTTCACATGCATGATTAATTTTTGTTATCTTTATTTTGTTTTTATTTTATTTTTATTTTATTTTATTTAAATTTTTTTTAATATTTTTTTTTCATTTTACTTGTAAATTATATATACGCAATAATAATATTGCAGTTAATTTTGTGGTAATAATGCATTAAAAATATACATATAAAGCGCTGTAATGATGAATAGAGTGCGTGAAAGAAATATGAAATAAAATTACAAGTATAATTAATTTTAAGCGCAAACAATAATGTAGGGTAAATAACGAGGTTTGTAAAAATATGCCGCATTATTTTTTTAGAGGTCAACAGAGAAAATTTTTATTATACCATATGCGTAAGCATTGACAGAATAATTAAGTTTTATTTGTAAATAAGTGATTTATTGTATTATTTTTTTTTGAAATAATATTAAAAAATAATAGTAATACGAAAAGGAATAAATTTAATAAGCAATAATTAAACAGTCAACTTTTCTTTTAACTAACGATACGCCCACGATAAGTTTCACGTTGACTAAAAACATGCCAGCGATTCGATTGAAATATTTGGAAATTTTATTGCTAAAGCATTTATAAAAAAAAAAACAATTATTTAATTTTTAAACGAAAAAATTTGCTCTCTTTAATGTTAAATCGGTAACAGTTAATGTTATGTCGTTAGCAGATAATTTTAAGTCGTTAACAGTTAATGTCAAATGTTAAATGTTAAAATTAAAGTGTGCTGTTAAATCAAAGCAGGCAGTAATTTTAAAATTAAGTTTAACGCTGAGTTCGTGCATTTTTACTTAAAAATTTAACCATTATTTGCTTCAGGGCTTCACTAACAGCTCATCAAACTGTTAATGAAAACTGTGGAAACACTAAAAAAATTATCGCAGTTTGATATAAACTTTATTAGAGATACTCAACGATCGGAACAAGAAAAAACAACTGAACGAAATGTAATCGTTAACCTTGAAAACGCATAAAACTCAACGATTTTCAAGATATTATTTTAGAGTAGCATAACGAAGTTGGGCAGAAAGCAGGTAAGTGAATCAATTAAAAAAAATCAAAAATTAAATCTCAAAAAAAGAGGAAATACAAGTATATAAAAATATACAAGCAAAAATTTGCCTTTATTACACCAAAAATCGTGCGTAAAGGCGCGAAGTATCCATCCACGAATACATATAAAACTTGCGTGAAAGTGAGCTTTGTACGTGTGCAGCACATGCAAATGTATGTATATTGTTGAACAATTAAATATTTATTAACAACAAAATGAAGTTTCATATTTCATGGCATTTCTGATGCTGCTGAACATCCACACGGCTACGCACATACACATATTTGCATACAACTAATTTACACCTTTACAACCTTTCTGCGTACCGTTAACTCGCATGTGCCTTTCAACAGTTATCTGCAAGCGTTATATTATATTTATATATACGTATGAATAACCAATTTGTTTACCCTACAGTACAAAAAAAATGTTAAAGAAATTCAAATGAATCTGCTGCTGTTTGCTTACTGCCTTTAGCCGCTTGACCTAATTACGCTGACCTTAGTTGTTCATTGTTCTTGCGTGTGTTGTATTTATACACGCTCAATTATAATGTTATTTATAATGTATGTAAATGGTGGAAGATCACCACCAAACATGCACAGCACATACATTATAGTGATAAAAAAGGGCTGGCACTCAGCGAAAAAAACAAAACAACAACAAAAATTAAGTATATACATATAAAGATTATTTTTTTTTTTGCCAAACATTTCTCATTAAAGTTCAAATGTTTGACTTCATTTGTGTTAAAGGTTTCTCGAAAGAAAAAATTGAGTATCTGTGGCCCTGATGGTTCTTAGTTCCATCGGAGAAATATACGAAAGAGCAGTCTTTACTTTTCGAAGGAGGCTCTTTAACAGCGTATGAGACTTTTATATCAAAAGCTATTACATATCGTCTCGCAGAGACAATATTCAAGTATTGGAAAACAGTCTTCTACACTATATCGGGGCTGACAGAGAAATGACAACAATATTTCGGCAGGATAATGCCTACTCTCCCGAATTAAATCCCATAGAGAACGTATGGGGCGTCTTAGTATGATGGGCTTATGCAGATAGTCGTCAATTTGTCTAAGCGGGTGGAGGAGATGACAGATGAGCTTAAGGCTGCAATTATTAACAGCTAACCTGGTTGTCAATATTTTGAAGAATTAAAGAAAAACCGAGTGTTTTGTGTTGCCGAATCTGTTGATAATTCATAAGTAATAACCAAAGATTCTCCACTAACGAAACGATGCCATTACATTTTATTGATATGAAAAATAAACTTGCCGAAACGATTTAATATTATTTCGGAGTCATGTTATCGAACAGAAATGAGACTGTTAATGTTGACACCGCACAAACTCATCTATAATGTTAATTTTAAAATGTCTGCCTGCTATGATCTTAACAGCACACTTCCATTTTCACATTTAACATTATCTGTTAAAGCTTAACATTATCTGTTAACTACTTAACATTATCTGTTAACCACTTAACATTATCTGTTAACCACTTAACATTATCTGTTAACGTTTAACATTATCTGTTAACCACTTAACATTATCTGTTAACCACTTAACATTATCTGTTAACCACTTAACATTATCTGTTAACCACTTAACATTACCGAATCGATTACAATTTTTTGATTAAACTGAAGTTTATCATTTAAATGTTTACTGTCTTAATTATCTGTTGCTGCCAAAGAACTGAATAATTTAAAAAAAAAACCAATTAGGTATATTTAAAAATCGTTATATCTAGGAAAATTTACGTATAAATAGAATAAAACGTCCCTTAAATTACTAAGCTGAAGAAACCTTCACCGTAAATATTTTTCCTTAGGTTCTGTAGCAATAATTTAATCGAAGTCATACCTCAAGATCTCTATTATAAATATTATTCGTAGCTAAAACCGGTTCTAACTTGAATCAGAGAGTATCATTTTCTACGCAATATTGGTATCTAGCTCTGTAGATGTAATACCGCGACCATTAGGAATACTCCTCCTCTGCGTTTATTATATTTATAAGTAGATTTTGTCTATTTGTTTTGCTGTTTGTCGCATTGTTCTCTTTACGTCATCATTTTTAGTTATCATTGCAATAATCTCTTCCGACTTTACAAAAAAAAACTTTTACTCTCTTCTACACAACTACATATCTATCCGCACATAGTTTTGTCTTTTGCTTAGTTTTTGCTTTTATGAGATTATGAGATTATAGTTAAGAGTTGACGACAGGATAATGATGCGATTTCGTTAGTTGAATGTGGATTTTAAAATATGTAGAAAGCTAAGCGAAAGGAAATGTGTTTAAAGATAATAAGTAACAGAGCAAAGTGAGCTAATTTATTTTGGAGTTTTTGGTTCTGCACTTAGAGCTTTATGGGAGCTGATGTGTGTTAAATTTCAAGAACATTTGAATTTGTTTAACAAGGAGTAGCAAATCATCAAATTTTATTACAAAAGAATGAATTTTGATATGTCTAGTGAAATTTTGTATGGTTTTATTCGCAAAGTATGGCATACCAGAGTAGTATATTGGCGCTTCAAAGCCGCCAATTGCCAACTAAAGAGCTTGCTGATATGGCTGAACTTTCAAAAGAATTGATCAACATAATTTAAAACAATGTTTTCTGCCTGAGAGAAATCAAATCTCATTAGGTTCAACGAACAACAAAAATCAGCGCCTCACACTGCGTTGATTCTCAGCTATTTTTTTGAAAAAAATTTAGCTAATATTTTTACACAACCCCCATATTCACCTGATCTCACACCTTGGAACTTCTGATTATTCAATAGCCTCAACCGCTCCATGGAAAATGTTCTGAGTCAATTGTGGCGAAGAGCCTCGCTAAAGGAGTTGCTGGCTATTTCGACCTGTGAATATATGCTTTTCATCGGAAGTTTACTTCGAAGGCAATAGAATAGCTTCAAAAGAAAAAATTTATATTCTGAAAGTTATGATAAAAGTCACATAAGAAAATCGAATGTGTTTCTTCTTTGAAGGTGCAACACTTTGGAGGAGTAGATGAAAATCTCCAGCGATGGTAATTTTTTATAACCTAATTAAGTGGGTATAAATGCACCGATATCACGATTGACACACTCTGTATTCCACCTGGATTATATAATATTATGCAATTTTAGGCAATCATTAAGCGAATCAAATTAATTAGCCCTGTTAATCAGTGTACTGCCATCTTGGTTCACCTTTTTTTTTTCTCCGAAAAACGCAGTGATTTCTTTCCCAACTACATACATGTGGACACATACGAGTACATACATTACATACCCAACGGAGACATGAGCGCCAAAACATAAAGAAAATTAGAGACATTAAAAACGGGGAAAAAAGTAAACAAAACAAGCGACACAATTGCGGCGATAAAGTTTTTAGAGAAATGTACTTAAATGTGAACGAACGTGTTGAAAGGCACACAACAGCAGCCGCGAGCGGCAGAAGAATATATTGCCAACTCTGTGTACGTGTACAATGAAGTGAATACAAAACTTACTAGCTGAATGTATCAATTTGTGAATACCCTGTAGGAAAAATACTAATAAGTAGTGAGAAGTAACCTAATCTCTAGTTCCATAATTTTCACAAACAAACGACTACTTTTTTTCAGTATGTTCTACGAAATGTCTACTGATCAATTATGCATCAGCTTTATACTAGTTAAATACCAGTTTATTTACATATATTGAATTTCTATTACGCAGAAGTTTAAATAAAAATGTTTGCCCACCGGGAGATTTAAATTTGAATGTCATTTATCATCGCCACAACTAATCGGCAGCCTTGACTATACAAACGGAATCGACGAAATATTACCTCTATCACTGCCCACCTCTCAGTGCTGCCTGTTATTGTTTTCTCGACAATTTTTTCTCCAGCTGTCATGTAGAGCTTGCATCGCTAGGCATCATTAATTTTCTCAATTTCACAAAACAGCAATCGGTTTACTCATTTGTAAAGGTGAAAGGAATTTCTTTATCGGGAGTGCTTTATCGGGCCTAATAGTGCTTGATCAGGGTTCCGTAGGTGTTGTTTTCAATCTTTTTGGGGAACGAATTTCGAACTTGTCTGATTTCATCTTTAGAATACTAGTATGTAACTAGAATTTTAACAAACTAACCTAACTTTTCACTGCCGGTTATGTCTATAGACGAGACAGACACATGTAACGCCTGAGGATAATAACAGCTGCTTGCCATATATAATAGGCAGCAAGTGTATGCAAGTGTAGTCCACTGCCTGCGCTGACTTTTGAGAAAACGAGGAGTTACTGACTGCCCAGAAAGTGCACATTTGTTTTAATTTTTCGTTAGCCTGTGGGGCCAAAGAGCTTGTATACTTTTTCTCTACTTTGTCTTCCTTCCTACCTTCGCTGCTTATCTCTCTATAACACTGCGCTTTGGCGTTTTGCTGCAACTACACGTGTTCTGTGTGCCGCAGCGTGACTGGCATAAGAATTTCACTGCGGTTGCTGCAGCTGGATGCACCTGATGCGCTAACTTGACTGCTGTAAGCGTCGTTGCTACGTGTGGCGCATACTTTAGAACAAACATACTTATGAATGTGTATATTTTTTTTTTTTTTTTTGGTTATTTTATTTTATTACATTTTATATACTTTCTTCGTTTCTATCAGACTGTTTTTTTTAATTTTTTTTTTATTTTTTACTACTTTCTGCCACCACAATGACATGCTGCGGCGCAATGTAATTGTTTGCAGGCAAGAAAAAGTCGAAATAATTTCATTGTGGCCACAAATACACATACACTAATATATATGCATACATACATACATACTTCTGCACTCCTCCCACATGCAGATCCTTGGCGTCATATGTGCGCCTAGAATGTATGTATGTATGCTTACTGCCACTAGCTACGTGCTGTGGCAGCTCTTATGTAACCACATATGCATGTATATATACGTCATATAGTCTCCTACCCGCCCCAACCTGCTATTATGCGCGCTAACGGTACAATGGCTGATTTTAACATCGTTAGCGTCTGCCACTAATTTCACTTGAAATCAACTTTTGTGCACGTGAAGCTGAGTTTTTTCCAACTCACTCTCATTTTTTCCTTCTTTTTTTTTGTATTTGTTTTTCCTTTTTTTTTTTTGTTTGTCTGACGCCTTTCGTGTCGTGCTACTGCAACACGCTTGTCGAAAAAATAAATAAATCTATCTATTGCAGTTTGTTGTAGAAGTCACTGCTGTTGCCTTTTCTGTTGGCATCGTGCCACGCCCATACACTTTATGCGAGAGACGAGTTGTAACACTTGCTGCTGCTGCTACTCGGCTGGGGTTATGGTGCACTATCCATCCACATGTGCTGCTTGCAACCGCCAGGTAACCGCATCATTATCATCATTAGCGCCACATGTAATGCTTTGCTTCATGTAATCGACGTCCGCGCGCTTGTCTGCAATAAATTGAAATGCCGCCAGCTATTTCTGCATTTTAGCGTGAGCGTGAGCTCATCGCCAACACGCGCAGTACCTACGTCCGTTCGCCTCCTTTGCCAGCAACGCCTCGCACTTATTGGTTTCACTGTACAAAGAGTCAGCGTGTTACCAAATCTTCGTGAGCGCTTGCTACTTTGTGTGCTGCATTTAACATGCAACAATTTGACGGTAACCACAGTGGACTCACATTTCATTCGTAGCTCATCAGCTTACCTGTGAAGTACTAATATAGGGTTTTCCTATAAAAGTGATATGAGTTCTTTAAAAAAACACATTAATTGCTAAGGAAATTCAGATATTTTTATTTAATGTAAAGTACAATCGATATATTTAAGTCATCCAAACGGCCTCCACGACTTCTTTTGCGGGAACGAATTCGATGAACGCCATTTTTGAGTATTTTCTGGATGCTCAAGTTTCCAGCGAGCGCGATGTAGACGAAAGAGTAGGAATTGAAGGTTGTTCTACGACTGTAACTGCAATGCGTGGTACCAAAATTTAATAACACCAAATAAAATAAAACGAAAAATTAAGCAATATTAAATGAAATAAAAAATTATAAAATTTAAATATTGAAAATTAAAAAAAAATAATCATAATATTACATCAAGTTAAATATACGCCGGTCTGTTAAACATTTTCTGCCAAAATTTAAATTTCCCCGAAAGATTGCGAACACGTCAACACATCAACACGTCGCTTAGTACACGATTTAATCTCCCCCTTTTATAAAAAATCTTTCTAGTGTCTGAAGTTAAATTGCGAATGCTCATACTATACGCACTCATAACCCGCATTAAGTTTTTAGGTTTATGTATCTGTGCCAACGCTGAACTTTCAGTCGGTTAGGAGTGTTTGTCAGTTTGACAAATTATTTTGCATTAAATTTTAGGGCTGCTCATTTTTTTCTGCACACGCTTACACATCCTGTCACTGATGACACACTGCATATCAACGCCTCTTCACTCATCATTAACAACACTATTGTATTCATATACATATATTATATACACACATACTATATGTACTTGCTGGTATTTGAACATATCTCACAGTCCCTATGGTGTGATTACACATTTCACTGTTATTTTTTGCTTTGCCATTTAAATACAAATTTTTACAGATTTAAAATGTACACAATTTAGTACTATCTATACAGCTTTTATAGTCGCCGATGCGCCGATTACTGTTGTAATATTTTTTTTTTATTAAATAATAATATTAAATAATTTTTAAAGCGTTAGGCAGCGTTAAACAAAATTGTTAGCACTAAATTGAAGGTAAATGTGCTGCATAGGTATGCTTAGGTTTTATTGAATATTTTTTGTTTGGTTATACATTAATGTAATAGAGATTAAATATTATGACGAACTCCGTATTATCAATGAGGTTAGCTCGCCGGGATCCTTCAGAAAATAATGAGCACAACAGATGGAGATCATTTTAATTATCGCACACGTCCATCTATGTGTGGGTCGTAAAGATAGAGGGATAGCACTTCACATTTACCTTCCAAGAGCGGAAGTAGGGCCTCTCCGTCTCTAGATAACCATGAACTAATTTATAAAGAAGGGGCGTAATACCCCGCTCTGACCTTCCGGGGTAGCCTCAAAATGCTTAAACCTTAGTTAAAGTAGGAGAGGAAGTAGTTCCTCGCCTGCTACTGATACCTATTCGTACAAAAGCTACCTCATACAATAGCAGTTGAGTCACGATATGTTGATCAATTGATGAGCGTTGATGTGATATTGTTATGATGTGATATGTTGATGTGATATGTTGATGTGATATGTTGACGTGATATGTTGATGTGATATGTTAATGTGATACGTTGCTATTGTGCGAGCCCCATAGACCAATCTTTGGGCATATATTATATTTAGTTATGTTTAAATTTAGAAATCCTGCGCAAATATCTTTTATCTAAAAGCCAGTTTAAAGTGCTTAAAGGATTTTTAGCAGGGAAAACAAATGAAGTACATTATATTAGGAGCGAGGCTAAATGTTTTCTCGGTTATTTTACGAATTTTTTAATAAAATTTTATTAATTTTCCTCTTATTATTATTTTTTTTTTAATTTTCTGGTAATAAAAAAAGATTTATTTACGTAAATAAAAGCGTAATTCTTCACTCATTAAATCACTCCATCCTTTAAATCGGAAATACAACCATTATAATGAAGTTTTTTTTAGGAAATATGAATAAGAACTGTCCAACGAAAGTAGTACCATCATTTCCAAAATTGTTTTATTATTTATTTTTTTTATTTATTTTTTATATATATTTTTTTAATAAATTACGATATAAACAACTTCACCAGCGTTTAGTATTTCCTCTTGGTATATTCAAGGAACGATAAAAGGGTCGCGTCCATGTATGGAAACATAAAGGTGGCGACCAATAAACATATGGATTCCCATATGCATATGGTGAGCGTCATAAATACCTTAGATTTTGATCCATGCAGAAGGATGTTCATTATACTCTTACGTAAGTCTACCAGTATGCGAGCCAAGCGAGCAGACAGGATATCAGGCAGTCAATTTACACTAGCCCAGTCAATGAGCAGGCTACCACAATAGCAACAAAAACATCGATAGCAAATATTGTCATCAACAGAAAGACAAAAACAAAAAGAGATGGGCAAAAGCAACAACAAGACAACTCACTATTGACGTAACAACCACAATGGAAGCGAAAGATAAGCGCCAAACAGGAGCTCAACGAGTGATAAAACATGTCGACGGGTTGCTAAAGTATACCAAAGCTTTACCTGAGGACTTGGTGAGCGTAGAAAATAGTAAGAAATGGCATACTTAGAATAAGCTTTAATATGATTATTTGATATAAAATTTTTGTTTGATTCTGTAACGATTCTGATTCTTTATTGCACTAAGTAATGAAAAAAACTATGCTTTGACTAATAACTACAGAATATTTTTTTCGCATGTAACTATACAAGTATAGATACATCAAAGAAGCTGCGACGCAACACAATGCGTTACTAACGCTTACACTAAACAAAAAATATGATAAACTGTAGTGGAAAAGTCAAGAAAGGTCTGACAAAGTTAAACAAAAGCTTAGTTAAATAACGAAAATATTGAATTGAAGTGAGCTGAACCACAAACTTTCCGACAAGCAAAGTGAAGGAGATTCGACAGAGAACAGCCACGCAATGGTTAAGAGATCTAAAGAAAGTTTTCGCAGCAAATCAAGCAGTTTTGAAGTGAAACATTTAAGCGTAAATTAAAAAACAAAAAACTGAGTGTTAAGGAAAATTGTTGCTGACACTTTTTGATATTAAGAAAAGGAGAAAAATAACTAAAATTAAATAAAAACAAACAAAAGCAGCAAAATATTAAAAAAATAATACAAGATAAAATAAATTTAAAAGAAACAAAATAAATCAAAATAAATGAAATAAAATTAACTACAAAGAATAGAGTAAAATAAAATAAAGTAAAAAAAACAAAAAATAAAATTTAATAAAAAATTAAACTCAATTAAAATAATATAAAATAAAAAAATCAAATATATTTATATAAAAAATTAAAAAGTAAAATAATAAAAAAATATATTAATATAAGATTAAATGAAATAAAATGAAGTAATATATATTAATAAAATAAAATATCAAAAAAAAAAAAATTTATTATAAAATAAAACCAAATAAGCTAAAATAAAATAAAATAAAAACCAAATTAAATAAATGTTATTTATATAAATTAAATCAAATTAAAATAAATAAAATTCAATTCAATTCAATTTAATTCAATTTAAAACGCCACTGAAATATGAAAACTCACTTAACTACCACAATATATTTTTGAAGATAAAATTCAATAATAATTTTGGCGATTTTTTGAAAATTTTCTTTGTTAGATAGCATATCTGCTCCTTGGATTTATATTTCCTTTATTGCTTTTTGTTCACACCATCGAGTGTAATTAACTTAATCGGAACAACAGTAAAGCACATAGTTAAAATACTTCTCAAAGGGTTAAGTGCACATTACGTATTTGCATTTAAACCGCAGGGAAATAGAAACAAGTCTGAGCACGCGATCAGAGCCAATTATGCAGCGTTGATTTGTGACTCCTTAGTAAAAATACCTTTGTGTACACTATAAAGCATGCGATGGTAGTAAAAAGTCTCTTTGATTTAAAATGTAAAAATTAAGTGAGTTTACGTTCATATTTATGCAAAATCCTTATATATAATTTTTTTAAATTAATTTAAGTTAATTTTATTTTATGTTTTATTATTATATTATTTTATTTTATTTTATTTTATTTTATTATATTTTATTTTATTTTATTTTATTTTATTTTGTTTTATTTTGTTTTATTTTATTTTATTTTATTTTATTTTATTTTATTTTATTTTATTTTATTTTATTTTATTTTATTTTATTTTATTTTATTTTATTTTATTTTATTTTATTTTATTTTATTTTATTTTATTTTATTTTATTTTATTTTATTTTATTTTATTTTATTTTATTTTATTTTATTTTATTTTATTTTATTTTATTTTATTTTATTTTATTTTATTTTATTTTATTTTATTTTATTTTATTTTATTTTATTTTATTTTATTTTATTTTATTTTCTTTTATTTTATTTTATTTTATTTTATTTTATTTTATTTTATTTTATTTTATTTTATTTTATTTTATTTTATTTTATTTTATTTTATTTTATTTTATTTTATTTTATTTTATTTTATTTTATTTTATTTTATTTTATTTTATTTTATTTTATTTTATTTTATTTTATTTTATTTTATTTTATTTTATTTTATTATATTTTATTTTATTTTATTTTATTTTATTTTATTTTATTTTATTTTATTTTATTTTATTTATTTTGTGATTATTCACTTTACTGTATCTTTCGTAAAACTCGTGAAAATTTACGCTTTATCACTAAAAGAACTTTTTGCAATTTGTGCAAATTAATAAAAAACAATCAACGATTATTGAATATTTACCACAGTCAGACAAATATAAACGAACAATTGCAAGAGTAACCAACAGCAATTGCCGTTCGGGGTGTGTGGAAGTAGGATCAGCTTTGCATAAGCCGATTAGCAAAGCACGAGAGACGGGTCGCAAGGTGTTTCAACAAAGCTGTTGCAATCTGTCAAATATGGATACATACTCGTATACATAGTGGCTTGCACCTAAATGTACACGTGTGCATAAATAATAGTGTTTAGCATTTCTGCACCGGCATTCGTTTTGTTTCCAAGTGCTTATTATTAATTCATTGTGAAGTATTTTTCCTAAAAAATTGCACAAATAAAAGGCAAGGCTTTCTCTTTCTTGTTTATGATACAGCGAGTGATTTTTGAATACACATTCGAAAACCAAAATCTTCACTAAACTAAATAATGCTCCACTGAAGCAATCTCCAATTGTTGATGCCAAGTCAAACCAGATCCTTTTCCAACAAAGTGGCTTTCAACAATCCGAAAGAGTCCCCTGTTTAGTAGGGTTCAAAAATTTTCCTGAAGACCGTATAAAATCCAAAGTGTCCGTAGTTGGATCTTTTTACCGATAGTACCAGGATTCTTATTCGGCAAAGAACTGTCATTTCTGGAACATTCCTGAATATTTTTGCTGCTACAACAACAACAACGGGATCGATTTGTTGAGTTTCTTCTTC
The DNA here is from genome assembly GCA_037013455.1 of Ceratitis rosa. Classification (NCBI taxonomy): domain Eukaryota; kingdom Metazoa; phylum Arthropoda; class Insecta; order Diptera; family Tephritidae; genus Ceratitis; species Ceratitis rosa. Next base: position 4,748,489 of record JAWMAG010000041.1, read on the forward strand.
GAGGGAAGGCTATACCATACATTTCAATTAGGTACTCAGTGCAAAGTAAGACCTGTTCGCAAGAAATATTCTGCATTTGTTATCCTTCAACAACAATAAGATTGTACTCACCTATTAAGTTGGAATCTCTAGCTTCATATTTTATTACTGTGTTTCTTTAGCTTCATGTAGCGGTGCATATCATGTGCTGTTAAAACGATTTGATGATGTGGCGCTCTCTTTGATTTGCATTTATTGCACTGCACATATAAACTTAAATACCTACATACGAATACTACTTCTCAGCTACACTCACAATATGCGTTTATGCAAATCACTGCAAAGTGATTGAAATAAATGCAATGAAACGTGTCGTTAAATGTTTGTGAAAGATGTAAAACGCAAATTGAAAAGGAAATAAAAGTGTCATACGCATGACTGCATATATACCATATACATACTTATACGAGTATATGTATGAGCAGATTTCGTTTGAGATGGGTTTTGAAAGCTTTTACTTAAAGTATTTGTGACGTTAAGGGCTCTAAAAATCATACGTGTGATTTATACTGAAAGCAGTGATTTAATTTTTGTGTTTTTGTTTTTATATATAAAATGGAAATGTGGATTCAAAAGTATGGGGCTGTATATGACATCTGACAAACTTAACTGCCAAACAAAACATATTTTGTTTTAGATAAAAGTCAGGCATTTATGAAAATGGATCACATAAGTACTTCACAACCATTAAAGCTATTGAAACCTACTTCGAAAATCTACGTTTCAAGTCTTAAGAGGTTATGGTCGACATAATTGTCCAATTGCTCAAGCAGCCGCATAATTTTTCCTCATGAAGGTGTCAATTGATCACTAATATCGTACGATTTAACACCGTTGGACATTTTTTGTGGACCTGTGTCACTTGAAAACCGAAACTCGTCAAGTTATAGCTGAGATACTGCCCAATATTTTTTCCTACATATATGTATATACACATATACATATTTTTATTTATATGCGTTGATGTTTATGTGTACGGAGAAAGTCTTACCCTTCGAATTTTCATAGAATATATGCTTGCACTTACAAGTATTCACAATCAAGTCTACACATATGCATATACACATGCACATGTTCGTATGTACTTACAAGATATAAATTACCTTAATATTGTTTTTTTTATCACTTGTAGTAACTGCATAAAAACGCGTTGGCCTATGTATTATTATTATTACTGCCACGTGGGCATTTTTTCAGGCACTAAATTACACACAGCCAAGATTTACTTTTATTACAAGGCCGACAAGCATGAAATTCGCGCATGAAGAGTACATATTGTAGTAGATGACAGTATTTGTTGAGTGTGCTACTGTGTCGCTCTACAGCCTGTGAGTAGCCTGCGAGAATAAATAAGTACATGTACCGATGGCCATTTTCAGCTGCGCTTCGCTACATGAAAATGAACTTCATATGATTTTGTTTTTATTTTTTTTTTTTCAGCCAACTTCCATAAGCGGCTTATAGCAGGCTAAAGTGTTGAGTGCAGGCATGTTTTACTGCTAGCTACTGCGTATGTATAAATAAAGTGCAAACACATGGACACAAGTGTGTAAATTTATATCAGATTTTTATTACCTTAAATCTTCCAATGACAATAACTCATTCAGTTCAGCAATGCATTTTCCATATTCGTACTATATTTCGTTAGTTACTCATGTATCTTGAATATTAAGTTTGCTTAAAAAGAAAAAAAGTCAAAATTCAATTATTAATTGTTTATTTATTTATTTTATTTATTTATATATTTATTGATTTAATTATTTATATAATTATTTATTTATGTAAATTATTTATTGATTTGTTTATCCATTTATCTATTTCTTTATTTATTTTATTCATACCTTTTTTTTATTTATTTATTTATTTCATTTATATATTTATTTATTATTTACCTATTTATATGTTTTTCTATTTATTTATTAATTTATTTTATTTACTTATTTATTTATTTATTTTAATTTTTAATTTAAATATTTATTAATAAATTTAACTATTTTTTTATTTATTAATTTAATTACTTATCCATTTTTTATTTTATTTATTTATTTAAATATTCATTTATTTATTTCATTATTAATTTATTTAGTCTATTTATTTATTTATTTATATTATTTATTTAGTTATTTATTTATTTATAAAACTATTATTTTATCAAAATAATTATTCTATTTATTTTATTTATTTACTTACTTATTTATTTATTTAAATTTTTATATATCAATTCAATTATTCTATTTATATATTAATTTATTTATTTATCTATTTATTTATTTATATATTTTATTTATTTATTAAAAAATATTTTAACTATTTTATTAAATTAATCAATAATCTATTTATTTATTTATTAATTTATTTTATTTATTTATTTTATTTATTGATTTACATATTTATTTAATAATTTATCTATTCATTCTTTTATTTTATTTACTTATTTATTTTTTTATTTATTTATTTTGTTTATTTTAACTCATTTATTTTATTTATATATTTATTGCTTTGATTTATTTGTTTTTAATAGCTTATTAATGATAGCCACACCATCACCGTTATCTATTTATAGAAATTAAGTATATTAATTTAAATAAATCAACGAAGAAACGTCAACCTTCCTTGACGGTCCGCCATGCCGTATGAGTGACATTTTCGTGCCTTTTCACGCTAATGAGCAGCTGATATGGATTTAAATTGTGTGAAGCAGCGCATAACTCTACTTGAATGGCATCATATAAATTTCCCTGCGACGAAATAAATAACAATGACAATCTTATAAAGTACCCAGTATCTTGGACGAAAAGTGACATTTTAACTAACCTTCTGTCAAGAGCAATTGACTTTACTTTTCCCGAGTCATGCCTGGCTTACTCACTACCCCACTCTATTACTATATGTGCATTATTTAAATATAAATTTATTTATTTTGTACACATGACATATACATACATGCCTTTCTAGTCGAATGACTGCTTTGTTGATGGATTGCTTTAAGTTATTCTTTCTGGTTTGTAAATTATCTGAATTTCACTAGACCAGTTAATCAAATACTTGTTTTAATTTTTAAACGCTGTGGTCTTTGGCACTAAATAAAATCATCTCTTTTGTGAAGCATTTTTAATTTTATTTAAAATTTTGATTAACCTTAAACAACCAGTTAAATGACCCACTATCTTAATGACTTTCACTTATAGCCCGTCATAAATTTTTATAACCGTTGCAGGTCATCTAGTGTTGGTACTTCGGCCAACATAAGTATCAGTTTTCGGTTATGACATGCCTTTTTAATAATATGTGAGTATATGATTTTTCTTTCAATTACTTTATCCCGAAATTCCTCATAAGTCCCTTTTCACTTAACGCTCAAAAATATTTTTCATAGCCAATTGAGCTTACTTCTTTACAAGCCGTTAGCACCTTGCTTGTTTACCAACACATTTTTATTGCTCCTTCACTTTTTTTTTGATCTCACGTATATATTTTTTGCTTTCGTTCCATCATCGACAGCTGGGTAGCACATTTTTGTGGAATATTTTGTCACTTTTATTAGCTCAATTTTGTCAACTCGTATTTCCTGTGAATGAAAAAATATTCCACATTTCCGTCTTTTTTTATGAGCCAGCAGTTAAGTGGACTGCCAAACAGCCACACAACGTGTAACATACGCACTTGGACACATATCGGGTTACAACATGAGGAAATGCCTGCTTATGGCAAACATATTACGAGCATGTATGTGCTTTTGCCAGATTTGTCAATTTCATTGTCGCACTTCAATAAAGTTTTTTTTATGTTTTCATTATTTGCAGATTTTTCATCATCATCAAAAGCCGCAACAACAATAATGACAAAATAATTGCCATAAAAAGAGAACAAATAATAAAGAAAACAGGAACGATGTCAAAGAACTCACAAAGAAACCGTTGTGATAGGCTTAAACAAACATAATAGCTGTTCTTAATATCAAGTAACGAGCACGATTTTTAGTAGTAAACAAATTAATTATACAATATTTTTTATATATAATATTTGTTTTATTTTATTTAATTTTTTTATTTTATGTTGATTCATTTTATGCTATTTATTTTTATTTTTTTATTTTCTATTTTATTTTATTTGAATTTATTTTGTTTTATTTTATTTTATTTCATTTTATTTTTATTTATATTTTTATTTTATTTTATTTTTTTATTTTCAATTTAATTTTATATTATTTTATTTGATTTTCTTTCGTTCTATTTTATTTTATAACATTTTATTTTTATTTTAATTTATTATATTTAAATATTTTTTTATTTTATTCAATTTTTAAGCATTTAATTTTATTTTAATTCATTTCATTTAATTTTATTCCTGATTATTTATTTAAGTTTTGGCAGAGTATTATTTATTATTTGTTTCACTTGCTTCTTCTTATATAAAATACTTTTCTTAGTTTTGGTTTGTTCTTTTCCGTGTCGCACCTGTAATTGGTTTGGAAAGAGATATATGTATATAAAAGGTTAGGCTATTCGCATCATTGTCTAGAGACGTCCTGACTTGCCAGTGTAACGTGTAAAACGTGTATAATATTAAATTAATAGTTAAAATGGGGAAATTTGTTTGTGTTGACAACACGATCCAGTTTTATTTCAAATTATAAATTCTTTTTAGCGACTAGATTTAATTTGCTTTCAAAACATATATATTCAGGAAATTAAAAATTTATTAAAAGTTTTTGTTTTTTTTTTTGCAAGCAAAATATTAATAATAATCATTCAGATTTCTAAAATTAAATAATATGTTAAATAGGTCACTCTATATATGTAAGAAACACATCTCAACAATTTCACTATAACTCACACAGCATATTCCAATAGCAAGCCGTTCTGTAGGTAATTGAATTTTAACCACAATTATTTTTTTTTTCTTTTGCTCAAGGTAAGATTTTTAATTTCCTTTCACATTTGCACAATTTCCTTAAGCAAAATCAATTTGCAATAAAGAACAAGAGGATCCCATAAACAAACATTTTGTATTGTGTAAGTACTCACACTTTGAGCAAGTCAAACAACAATAATAGAAATAAAATGTTTGAGAAAAAATTGAGAAGAATCAGTAAATCACGAGAGCTGCCTCTAAAAATGTGTGTAAAATATCATATATCTCACACTACTTCGCCTCACATGGGTACAACTTTCGTTAAGCCTTCGATACACAAATCAATTAAAAATTAAACTTCATATATATTCAAAATCTCAGGAAAGTGCAAAATTTCGACAGTTTGTGTCCCTTTAAGAGCTCCCACGAATGTTGAAGGATTACTGCATAAGTTTTTAAGATTAAGAATTTAAAATATTTTTTTAATTTCTCCTGCATCAATAATAATCCTACAATGTAGGCTGTCTGTAAAAGAAGCCTTCATTTAATACCACAGCTGTCTTGACGAACATAGCCAGTATTTTAAGCAAACTTTACGAAACCAAAAATATGCACTGTAAATCTAAAATAAAACCATTTGCTTTACCTAATGTCTCGTTTTCTTAGTTTTCATCATTTTAAACTAACATATACAAACGTTTTAAGTAAAATATCTTGCAAGAAACTGCCTAACTAACTAAAGAACAAGTTAAGTAATGACTCAACGCAAAATCAAAGAAGAGTCGCTCCTATGCCCTAACACATGAGAAAAGCAGCTTAAATCCACAAGCATCTGCACTGTATATGTGCACAAACCAAGAAGCTGGCTGCAACAAATTGTTGGGGTTTTGTACGGAAAAGTGCAAATAACATTCACACAATGTATGAACAATGAAAGTGTGTAAGTATGCGTACGCTTGCACATTTCATTGTAATACCATTTAATCCAGAAAAAATAAAGCACTCGAAGCCTTTTGCAACTAACTACAAGCCACTACAGACTGGCTGGCTAACCGTAAACAACAAAGTACGAGTACTAACCTGTAATCCATATACTGGCACAACTGTTCCTAACGCAGATGTGTGCCTAATGTGAGTTCATGTGGTGGGTAAAGCTCTGAAATTGCCTAAACTACCTTTGGTTTTAACTACACTACAATTTTTCTCGACTTTTGGTTGCTTAAGGCTTTAGCTATGTTGATAACCACCAGTCAATATATTATTTCAAGTGCAGGCCTTTTGGTGTGCAAAATGGAATACATACAAATTTGGGTGTAAAAACATTCCAGTATTTACGGTGTCCAATAAGCATTGTATTTTTCTTCTCCTATTTTTCAATTAAGTTTTTTATATTATTCTATTTTATCATTTTTTAATATATTTATATTTGCTTAATTTTATTGAATTTCATTTAATTTAATTTATATTATATTACATTATTTATTTTATTTTATTTTATTTTGTTTCATTTTATTATATTTTATTTTATTATATTTTATTATATTTTATTTTATTTTATTTTATTTTATTTTATTTTATTTTATTTTATTTTATTTTATTTTATTTTATTTTATTTTATTTTATTTTATTTTATTTTATTTTATTTTATTTTATTTTATTTTATTTTATTTTATTTTATTTTATTTTATTTTATTTTATTTTATTTTATTTTATTTTATTTTATTTTATTTTATTTTATTTTATTTTATTTTATTTTATTTTATTTTTTTTATTTTATTTTATTTTATTTTATTTTATTAAATTTTTTTTATTGCTTTATTTTATTTATTTTATTTTATTTTATTTTATTTATTTTATGTTATTTTATTTTATTTATTTTATTTATTTTATTTTATTTTATTTTATTTTATTTTATTTTATTTTATTTTATTTTATTTTATTTTATTTTATTTTATTTTATTTTATTTTATTTTATTTTATTTTATTTTATTTTATTTTATTTTATTTTATTTTATTTTATTTATTTTATTTTATTTTATTTTATTTTATTTTATTTTATTTTATTTTATTTTATTTTATTTTATTTTATTTTATTTTATTGTATTTTATTGTATTTTATTTTATTTTATTTTATTTTATTTTATTTTATTTTATTTTATTTTATTTTTTTATTTTATTTTAGTTTATTTTATATTATTTTATTCTACTTTATTTTATTTTATTTTATTATATTTTTTTTGATTTAATTTTATTTTATTTTATATTTCGTTTTCATTTATTTTATTTTGTTGCCTTTAATTTTTTATTTGGTTTTTGTTCTAAAATATAAATTTGATAAGTGTTATAAAGTTTTCCTGTTTTCCTCACATATAGAAATGTGAGGCACTCAAATAATTTTAACTTTCACTTATCTCTTTCATAAGCCAAGCCATCCAGTCACTGACTTCACATATGCCCTTAAGTACCTGTCACTATACGCCCGTCAACATACACACTTGTATATATTATCATTTTCTCAGTTGAGCATTTCATTCCTTGTTTTTGTCCTTTCCTTAAGTGATTCGCTGAAGTTTAAAATTTGTTGTCCTTTTATTCTTTCGTGTCAAACAGCAGAAAGTTTTTCAAACTTTTTATGGTCCTAATAATATCTTCATTATCATAAGTGCTCTTGGTAGCAATTTAACAAGAATTTATATTATTTACTCTTCGTTCTTTATATTTTCTTTATGTTTATGAAATAGCATATGTCTTAGTCGCGTGGAAATTAAATTAATTTAAAAAAATTTTCCAGGACTCGTTATTGGTATTTTTTTTTAATTCAACAGCCAATACCGGACTAGTATTCAACTAGCATAAAGCTGATGTGTTATTATTTAATTAATTTTTCGTATAAACACCTCGATGTCCTCATACCATCATTTTCAATTATTGTAGGTATTTTACTGAACTTTATTGTCGGTCAAGAGAAGCTATCACGACAGAAATAGTCAATAAAGTCCATGGAGTGATATTCGCACATCGCAACAACAGTCAAGATGTTGAGTTTCGCTCTGCAAAAGTGCACCAAGTATGTCCAATGTTGGTCTATCGTAGTATGAAGTTAAATTAATTTGGTTTGATAAGATCAGAAGCGTAGTCAGAATTGGAAAGGACCTCTCCGAGTGGTTCGGTAGCAAACGAGATATCAGACAGGGTGACTCTTTATCGCGTAATTTCGGCGAACCAAACCCAAAATTTATTTATGGTATTTTGCGCATTGGCTACAATTCATACAGAAGACGATGAAACGATTTATACGATGACATCAACATAGTCCAGCGAATGAGGAGACAGCGGCTATGCTAGCTAGGTATATGCAGCAGGTGGAAGCAGAATTAAAGGACGGATCAGGTGGATAGCGACCTGTTTTCACTTGGTATTTCAAACTGGCGCCAAACACCGAAAGTAAGGGGAGAATGCCGCAATATTTTTGATTCGGTAAGCGATGCCAACGCCAATGATGGAGAATAAAAAGAAATAGTTTGAGACCCTCCACTTAAAAAACTATTCCAATGAAAATATAACAATGTCTTAGAATTCAGAAGATACATTTTTAATTTAGGGAGCAATGAGCACTCTCAAAAACTGTTCGCATCCAATAAGGACTTGTTTACCTTAAATCTGAAATAGTCGTGTTTATTTTAAACTTTTTTGAATATATTGAAAAATGTTCAAAACTTTATTTTAGAGTATGCATACGCTTCTAAATATGCAATAATAATTTTTATTGCTTGTTTGTATTTATTTGTAAACAAAAATCAAAAAAGGAAAGTATTATTTTTATTTGAAAGTGCTCAGGATACAAAAAAAAACAAGTAATATTATATAAAATTTTCATATTTCACTTCCTGTATTTTATATGCGTATAAATGTAATTTTGCCAACAGTCAACAACCAACTTTCAATCGAATCCATTAAATTGCACGTGAATGTTGAGAGTTTTCAGCAATATTTTTCGAAAAACAAACGCGTATACAAACATGAGTTTATGTGTATATGTATGTAAGGGAAGCCAACAGAAAGTGTAAACATATTTTTTTATCACGCACATTCATATATATTTACACATGTATAAATAATCTTTTTTATTATTTTTTCCATTTTTCAATTTTTTATTTTTATTTTATTTTATTTTTTATTTTTTGAAAGACCAACAAAACCATATAAAAAACCCAATCAAACTGTGTGTGTTATGTTACCGTACCAGTTCATATTCCTGTTTTTCAATGCAATTGCAACTGTTTCTGTTGTAGCTTTTGGTGTGTTTATATAAAATTCACTTTCGAACTTTTACCGTTGATAGGTATGTTTACTTATATAGCGCCAATCATACGAAGGTTAATGTTACAAATACTTCACTGTCCGATTCATTGAGTTGGAGAGTTTTAAATTACAGTATCACAAGCACTTAAAAATCACCTATCGTCGCAATAACAATAAGAGGCCACTGCTACAGTAGAGAGTACTCCAGTTGGTATGCGTGAAGGTGGAAATATACCCACCGACTCGACTGCGGCAGAGGCACACTTTCTCGGGGTAGCAACTTCACTCAGAGAAGAGCCATGCTCAGATAGAAGAAGTGAACTCTGTCAAAAAGTCTGCTCATCACCCAGAAGGTTAAACTAGGTTGCACTGACTGATCCATCGGGTCTCACATAGATAATAATAATAATACATACAGTGTTACCAGACACACTATTACTCCCAGGCTGCACTGCTAAACTATTATCCTGTCTCTAGTAAGAAGAGCATTGCTGTTGTTTCAGCAAATCGGAGTAGTCGCTTTCCTGCCTTGGCCATTGCTGATTGAAGGTCCGGTAGCCTATCTGCACCAAGTAAGCCCTTCCTTTGTCTACCCAATGCTCTTAGTGCTTACGTTTCCCACTAGCTCTACATTTTCTCTACATTTCCCTAATGAGACCTATATTAAAAGCATCGATGCCATTAATAGTTGGTAGAAATGATCCGTCACAAGTTCAACCAGCCGCCTGGTGACCCTCCTCTTACTAGTGAAGGGGCAAAAAACTTTTTCCAGTTTAGTGCGGCCTGAGTGTGAAAGTATACTATCAGTTTGCATGTGCCTAGATGCGTTGTGACTAGAAGAAAGTAATCGATGGTACTTTGCCTAGCAAGTTCATTTGCCCTGGAGGTTCCCTCTATCTATCAGTGACCAGGGCACCAAAGATTTTAACCAGTTGTCCTTATGGTCCTTAAATATGTACGTTCGCCATTTCATTTGGTATGCAATATCAATTTGATTCCACCAATGGCATTTGCTTAAAGCGTGTACAGTTAAGCGTAGTAAATTGAATTATGCTTTGCCTTAGAGCTTATGAGCCTGAAACTCTATGGCGAACCCTACTAATTATTTAGTTGACAATTGTTTAAAGCGCATTGATCTGTGAAAAGCGCTCGGTCGACATGTTAATATTTGATATCTGCCCTCAGCGTCTGCTAAACTAACTACTGCAGAATTCGGTTGGTGTTTGCTTTACTACATTCGGCTTATGCCATCAGCGGTTAATGTATACTCGTACTCAGTAATGTTTTGGGTGTTGTAGCATGAGTGTGAATATGTTTGTTAAGCATATATTCAGAAAATTTTATGTATGTATCGTATTATGATGTATTTATATTGCCTAATGAGAATCTCAAGGCGAATTGTTAAAGTGGAGACACTTGCGCTTCTATAAGTGAAACAAAGTACAAACATGGTTTGGTTTAAAGATTATACCAAAGTATAGCTTAAGCTCGACTTGGAAGGCATATAAAAAATACAAAATTTGTTTAATATTTTTGAAATGATTTTTTACAAATTAGAAACTGATTTCAAGGTATCTACTGTTTTTAAAATTCCGAAAATAATTGTTAAAGACAAAAATCAATTGTCGGTGAATAGTCAGACCTGCTCAACTGATCGTGGCTATATCAAAGGTAGTATCAAATCTATCGGTTTTATCTAAAGACTGTTTCACTGTACACAAAATTTATATAATTTTTTTGGAATTGGGCATTCCACAAACGTCACTACATCGTATTAAGCATGAAGAGGTTGCGTCTTTACTAATTGGGTCCTTGAAATGTATGAAAATTATCCGGGACTCCATTGTAAAATCATTTTGACTGATGAGTTCCATTTCCAATTGGATGGCTAGGTCAATAAACTCGGAAAAGCCAAAATTTATGGTCCGGCGAGCTCATTGAACCTTACTTTTATGAGGCAAGAGCAACAGTTCCGGTGAATGGATTGTGCTGTCGAGAAATGATTAATTATTTTTTATGACCAGAATTGGATGGTATTGATCTGGACAACATTTACTTTCAACGAGACAGCGAAATCATCAATATTTTACCTGAAAGTTTCCGGACAGTGTTATCTCTCGAAGAAATGATCGCAATTGGCCACCGGATTCTTATAATTTAACACCTTGCACGTGAAAGATAGAGTTTACCTACGCCAGCAGGCCAGTGTCGAATCAAGACCTCACAGATGAAATTCGTGAAGCTATTGAGGCTATACAGCAGCCACTTTGCAATTTGAGATAATTTATTCAATTCATTCAAAGAATAGGATCCTGAGCCATGGTTTAGCTGATATTTTTTCCAATTATTAATGGCATATATTCATCTTTATCTACCAGTTTTCTTTGAATATCAAAATTACACCGCTTATTGGGAAACTTTGTAGTATTCGTGAAGCATCTTTTACATCAAAATTTCCGGAATGAAATTGAAATTGTGCATGATTGAGTGGAAGAGTAACAGGACCATAAACGGTATTCACATTATCAGCCGCCTGGTTTGCGTTTTCGTCCTTATCGAAGAAAAACTGTAAAATATGGCTTATTTTCTCTTTGCTAATGTCCATCTTTGACTCACTTAAACAAAATATTGTGGTATCAACCAATCACAAAACTAACAGAAAAGTTTTTTTAATACGAAATGTCATCTTTCTAACGCCATCTAGCGGAACCCGATCGGATGTTGACGACGCGAGATACAGATAAATAGCCCCATCTATTGGAAAAAATAATGGATTTCTTTTTACTACACCTAATATATTTATTTTAAGCTCCTTAAATGCTACTGAACAGACTACTTCGTACAAATTCCGGTGTCTACTTTTGGGTATTAAACCTGTGAGTAGTAGAATCTCCTCCTTGCTAGCATATTTATGGCCAATATTGCAAATGGTTAAGTTCATTGTTACAATTTCTTGAAAAGAATACTCTTCAATGTCTCTAGTCAAAGTCTTAAACGTCTAACTCTCTCTTACTAAGTCAAGTACAACCCATAAATGAAAAGCCTCAACGAATTAATTAGCATTATAAATCTTGGTTTGTGTTATTGTAAGTGTCTTTGTCCTCATTTTCAAATTTTAATAACATTTTTAAGGAACCAAATTTATTCAAAAATTATTTACCCTAGATTTGTTTTAGCAAGATGATCCTACAGAGAAAGCTATGTGAAAAGTAAATTGTATTTCTCTCTGTGAAGTCATTTACTTTAAGGAATCCATAGATTTATGTATTATATATATATATTTACAACATTCCCCTGTGGTGATATGTAGGTTAGACTGTCCCTGTCAAGCAGCCAACAAACACTATTATATATATATTTATATGATATAACATTCTCATTCCATGTTTTTACACTTACATATGTATGTAGGCATAAACTAAAATACAACATACTGGCAGTGAAATGAGAAAAACACACCAAGGCAGCATTGTAAGGCTCGAAAATGGGATGCAGCAACTATGCTTGGGTGCGCACAGCTGCTATTGTTTGTGGTTAACCACTGTTGCCACGAAATAAAAAGCAACACAAATAACTTACTAAAACATATTCTAAGCATAATTATTTATGTAAATCCACATACTCTTTTATGAATATGTATATGTGTAGATATTCACGTAGTTTGGGTAGGCATACGAGGGTTGCCTTTTATATTGCGAGATTAGAGAACAAAAGCAAATATTAATCATCGAAAATCGCTTTATTGTTTCTCAAAATATTCTCCATTAAATTTTTACACTTTTGCATGCGTTTGAACCAATAATCGAAGCATTTTTGCACTGTGATTGAGATATATGAAAAAAATGCATTCTAAACCCATCAATCACCTTTGTTGTTATTATTATTAATTTCTCTCTTGCTCTTGTACTCGTAGATAAACTTTGAATTCGTGCTTAATTAAGTTAATTAACTTGCACATTTTAGCTCTAATTTTGGCTTATCAAATTCCTCATCTAGTAAGATAGTTTGCTTTCCACGTACGCGCTTTGTGAAGATAACAGTATAATTTGCAAAACTAACCCAATAGCATTTGATGTAAATATTCATTAGTAAATTAGGTCATTCATACATATATCAGTGAACGCACACGCATCGAATATAGTAGATATAGTTTAGTATGTATATTTATATATTATGGAAGTATCTATTCTATTCTATTCTTATAAATATCTACAAGAGCTCTTAAAACTCGACTTTAGGAAACGATGTGGTACAATTATGGAAGTTTTTAAACTATTGAAGTTTAAAAAAACTGTTCACACAAGCGCTAAATTAGCTAATTGAGAGCAGCTAAATAGTTAACTATTATCTAAAATAAAGCATTTCTTAGAAAATCCAGCAGTTAGCTGAAAATTAGCAACTAATAGCAGCAATTTAAAGTTGTACTTCCTGCGTTTGCGTTGAGTTTTCTGTGAGCTATACAGTATACATACGTCATATAAATTAATTAAATTAGAGAAAATTCATTTAAAAAAAAATTACATATTAAAATTAATAATAGAAAATATCAATATATTATCAAATATCAAAGATATTAAAATTATCAATATTTTTTAATAAAAAAAAAATTGTTTTCTTAATATTTTTGTCCACTTTGAACTGTTTTAAGACTAGGATTTTTCGGATATAAGTTTGTAAATTGCCATCTTGTACAACATCACCGTGTCAATAGTATCGATTGTCTCTATGGAAAGTATACCTTTGCCTCAGACGTGTTCAATTTGTTTACTAGTTTCGAGGTGGTTTTTCACCACTTCATTTAATTGCAATGCTCTTACATAACACCTTCAACTCTCTTTCACGTTTAATTGCCCACGCAATGACTATTTGTTTGGTAATTAAGTAAGTCTCATGAAAATGAATAATTATTACTACACCTCGTATAAAAACCTTACATTTCCGCTTTGTGATATGTGTTCACCACATTTTGAGCGTGTCAAATTACACGACATGGTGGCTTGGCACTGATTTAGCGCGCTTGTGGTGGTGTAATGGCGACACACAAAAATGAGGTAAGCATAAAGACCTAAGCACAAAAATTTTCCATAATTAATGGCAATACAAAATATTTTTAACTACTTTTATTATTTAAATACTTAATTGTTATGATTACTCATAAGATGTGGTATGGCATTCAGAAATAAAGCAACTACAAAAGACGTTTAGGTAATTTTATTTATGCGAGAAAATTTATTTATTCATTTTAAATGTAAAAAGCAAGTGTTTTGCAGAAAAATTGCCTTCTATTTACAAATATAATGGACATTTTCTTCTTTTTCGTTGCGTTCTAATAATTGTGAAATATTTTTAAACAGCAAATACAACATAAAAAAATTAACTTATATAAATTATGTATTCAAAAATGTTGTATTGTTCTTAATTAATTAATTAATAAAAAATATTCATTTCTCAGAAAATATCTACTTAAACCGTTCATAAAGTTTGTATTCAATTGTTTACATAATTATTGAAAAATTCAGTTTTATTTAATATAATTTATTCAGTTTTAACGTCGTTCAAATCGTCGTGAAATCTGAATTTTATTTTATTCTATTCTACGATTTTATTTTATGTCATTTTATTTTACTTTATTTTATTTATATGATTTTTCTCTATTTTATTTTATTTTGTTTGACATAATTTAATTCTATTTTATTTTATTTTGTTCTATTTTAATTTATTTAATTTCATTTTGTTTTATTTTATTTTATTTTATTTTATTTATGTTAGTTGTTTTAATTTTATTTTCTAAAAATAATATTTTCATAATCATTATTACATAATTTTTGTAGGCCTGTGTATCCATGCGCTGATCCCTTCGGGTTATGACCCTTCGTTTTTTATCATCTTCCCTCTCGCTCGCACCACTCAAATAAACAAGTACACACACGAGCTAAAGTAAATAAAGCAGGTAATGAACGCTAAAAAAGGTCCTCGAATTTGCAATGTTTGTGTGTAACCAATGGAAAATTTTGGCAAATATAGTGAATATATTATACAAAAACAAAAATAAATACATATATAGTAGAAATTAAGATAAAACGAAATATTTTGGTGGTTATGATTTTTCAGGACTTATTATTGTATAATCGTGTTTCTTTCACTCTGCGAAAAGCAAAACAAAAAAAAATTAAAAAAAAGTACCTATTATATGCCCTAGACTGGTAATAAAACATTTCGCAGAAGGTCATTATTTTTAATGTCCTATTTTTATTTTCATTCTTTTTTAATAAACACAATACTTAACTTTTCTACTTCAAAGACTTCCAAGAATTTCCCACCATTATCGCCATCTCAGAAGCAGGTACTTGTTGCCAGTCGGTTCTCCTTCAAACCCTTTAACGCTGTGCGATCACTTTCTGCCTTCCCAGAAACGATAGGCGGACTCACAGGCGCCGGCACAAATCTCAAACTGATCTTTACCACGCATATTATATTTAAATTTATTACAAACCGCATTTCGAACAGATGTGGCAAATTTGGAGTATTTTATTTGACCAGCTCACATATGATATGGGAACGCTATTTCAAGAAACAAAATAAGAACACGGCTATTAGTGATAATGAGCAGAAGAGCTTGAAAGCATATGAGAAATTGCCGAGATGTCTGGACAAGATAAGGAAATCAACTGTCAACTCAAATAGAATGCAAGAAAATATTAGAAGAGAGGAGTTGGCGCTGGAGCACCGGCTGAGGGTGAGAGATATGAGCGAAAGGATGACAGATGATCTGCCCGATATAAATTTGGATTTTCTTGACGATTTCGACCTACACGTACATATCAAGCGCGTTATGTGCAGAGTGCACAAGTCAATAACGAGGGGACGAGAGCTCTCAATTTACAAAAAAAAAATTTAAAAATTATAAGAAGCAGGGAAAACACTTTCGGATCCAAAAATTACAAAAAAAAAATTTTTTAATGTATTTCATTGCTAGAAGAAAAAGAAATTTAATTTAATTTTTTGTGCTTTAAAGGGCATATTGCTCAGAATAATAATTAAACAATATAAAGTAGAATAACTTTTATTGATAGTTTTTGCTGAGAAGACCCTTGCCAACCATTATTTTTCTCATCAACAAGATTTGAATTACTTTTTTCAAAATTTTCAAGTTTTATTGTCGAAAATAAATAAATTTATATATTTATTTTTTTTTTGGAGTTTTATTATTTTTAAACAAAAATTAAACTAACTTAATTTTTAATATACGTAAATAATTAAAGAAAAATATGTTAAATATTTGTAAGTGCAGTATAATTGATAAATATATTATTTTACATAAAATTAAAGATCTAGTAAAAAGTAGTACATTATATTTGCGAAACATGGTTTTAAAGATTAGTCACTGTCAGCAATTTGACCGTCTGAAGAAAGCAATCGCCCAGAAACACCTAGCTTTGGTCAATAGGAATGGATCAGTGTTTCATCAGGGCAGCGCCAGAAATTAATTTCGAAATATATATTTCTTATTGATTAAATATTTCGTCCAGAAATTCGGCTTCACTAGTGCTAGTCGAAACATTTTGAAAGGCACCACGATTTTGAGCCAACTCATCACAAATAGTATCCAACATAGCGAAGAAAGCCAAATCTTTTTCCTTCTCTATTTCTCTGCTCTCTCTCATTTGGTTCTCCTCTTGGAAGGAGTTCGTGCTAGTTGTTGATAGTTGGAGGCTATCGGAAGGTACATTGTCCTCGTTGTGGTACGTTTTTAATTTTTTGTCCGCATTGCTTTCCATCTTCAGCACTGCATCTGGTGATTCCGTCTCATGTATTGTGCGTTTTAGCACTCGTCCGTCTTTACGATAAAATGTTTCCGAAAATGACGGTAATTTCATAGTCTCTGTTTTCGGTTTAGTACTGTTGTTGTCAGCCTCGGAAGAAGTTTCGTTCGTTTTGTAGCTCCCAGATTGGTCACCAACCCAGTTTTCTTTATTCTCATTTTCTGTTGCATTACCGCTATCATCGGACAATTCCTTATTCTCAATTTGATTATCAGTTGTCACATCACTATCACCGCTATCATTATCATTACAATCGCAATGATCGGATATCGCTAGGTCGTCCTCAAGTTCGGTGCTGCCATGTTCTTGAACCGTTTGATCATTCGACGTACTGCACCATGGTACAGTATCCCAATATGATGGTAACTTATTTGTAGCGACGTTCTCCGACTCACTTCGTTCATGTCCGTTTTGTCTTGCGTTCTCGCCCTCGCTATTTCTCACGCTCTGATTAGATACCGTCGGCAATGAGTCGTCCACTTCTTGTATAGTGCAGTTTCGCACTTTCGCAATTTCACTTACAATGGTTGCCCAACCTTCAGAATTGCGGTAGCGATCACGAATTTTACTGAAGATACAATATTTATAATATTTCAAATCGGCCAAATTTTTACCGCGACGGTTGAGCTCATGGCAATATATGAACCTAAAGTACTGTAATGTTGACATTTTTGTTGATTTATTTATCGTCGGTAATATTAAAAAAGGATATATGCTCTAAAGATCACCGATCTGCACAGTCGACTCTTCGCTTAAAATTGAAAATCTCGTGGAGAGCATCATCCTTTTATACTGTTGAGGGAAGGGTAAAAAAGGATATCCGACTTGCACTGATCCTTTGTCTTATCCTATATCTTCCCTCTCGCTCGCACCACTCAGACAAACAAGTATACATGCTGCGAAATTTCGATAAACCATAACAATAGCAATGAACACTTAACAATGTCCTTTAGATCGCAATGTTTGTGTGTATCCAGTGCACCATTTTGGTGAATACAGAAATATTGCACAAATACAACAAAAAAATTGTATGTATTACAAAAAAAAAAATTTTTATGATCTATACTGCTTAAAAAAAATAAAAATATATGTATATAATAGAAATTAAGAAAAAACTAAATATTTCGTTGGTTATGATTTTTCAGGACTTAAATTGTACGTACCTAGAAAACTAAATGTGTTTTAATAAATTACAATAGTGCTAGGGATAAATACGTTCAGAAATAAAAAAATTTTGCTTGGCCTAAGAAAATTCAATTTTAAAAACTACTAATATTTTTATTATTTTTGGAAAACTAAGGTCCCCTACTAAGGTTCCTTACAAACCATTGCCTGACAAACACGATCGAAAAACTCTAGCCACAGCAATTCTACCTGACTGATATGTCTCGAAAATGAAAAAGGAGAATAAGACGTTTACTATTAGATTTGGACACAATTTTATATCATGTGTTTATATAATATTATTTAATTTCCTTTTATTTCATTTTATTTAATTTAAAAAAATATATATTGTATTATATTTTAATTAATTATATTAAATTCATATTTTATTTTATTTCACTTTATTGTATTTAAATAAATTTATTTTACATTTAGTTTTACTTTCATTTGTTGTATGGGCCAAAGTGTTAGCCAAAAGGTAGGGTTGAGTGTACAGTTTTGCTAAGTATTTTGATGCTGTGATTTTAATATCTTCTTTGACACAGGGTATATTTAGAATGTTTTTTATCTAAACCTTTGAATTATATCTATCTTTGTCGCTCTTGAAAAGTTACAAAAAAATCCGACGATTCGAGCCGAATTTTGTTCAGCGATGAGGCCCATTTCTGGCTCAATTTGTATGTAAATAGGCAAATTTTGCCATATTTGAGACGGAGAGAAACCTAAAGACATTCAATAACTGCCATTTCACCCAGAAAAAACAACGGTTTGGTGTGGTTTGTGGGCCGATGGAACTTAACCGTCAATGGCGACCGTTATCGCACCAATATAATCGAATATTTGATGGCTGAAATTGAATCTCGTGATCTCGGCAACATTTGGTTTCAAGAAGATGGCGCCACTTCCCACACATCGCATTAATCAATCATTAATCATCTATGCGGACAATCCCGCTTCGATTTAGGTCTTGGAACAAAGCATCACATTTTTGTAGGTACCTGTTTTTCTGCTCCAGCTGAAGTAAGAGAGAGCGCTTTACACTCTTTTGATTTTCTGCTGCCGCTGTACTGCTGGTTTCCGTTGGTTTTCGCTGTTCAGTGGATCAACAGTGAAGTAGGCATTTCTCTACGCTGTCGTAAGTGAATGAGATCGCTCTGCTTGATTTGAGTTTTGGTCGCTCATTGCATCGCTTTTTGTTTTCTTAGTGTGTCTGATTTTCTTTTTATTTATTTATTTTTACTAATTTTCATTGCTTATTATGCCAAATCAATCACTATGCGCTGGGTAAAAACGTACGTGTATGTAAAATCATTTTTCTTTAATATGTAGAGTTACTGGTGTAAAACATTGAAAAACCACGGCGCGGAACAAAACACGTCCGTTTAGTTTAAGAAACACCACTTTTGAATCACTGTTAAACGTTCCATTTCATAACTATAGCTGAAACAAAGCACGTTTAGTTTGACAGCTAAGTTTGACAGCTGTCAAAACCCCCCCCCCCCCCCCCCCCAGTACTTTAAAACCACTAAATGAATAACCCTATATTATATGCACTTATAGAAAACGGCTGCCAAATAATATCCACGAGGTGCACAGGCATTTTTGATATACATATACGTATAACACCATCCGATACGATTTTTGAGCCATGAAAAAATCAAACATTTTCGGAAACTGGGACCAAAACAAAACTCCCCGTGTCTGGCTGTTTTGATAGATCAAGTCGTTTATGGTTTTCAGGGGTGAAAACAAACCCTAAATAGAAAGTCACAATTTTTCTTTTAAAAATTATTAATAATTTATAGAAATTGGTATCTAGGGGCTTTTGGGGTCGCTGGTTATGAATCTGATGTCAGATTTTTAAATTTCAAAATAGCGTAGCAATTTTTTTTGAAAATGACTAATATTTCATAAAATTTGATATCTGGAGGATTTCGGGGCCGCTGATTATTGTCAGTTTAAAAAACTCTGAAAACAATAATTTTTAAATATTTAATTGTAAATTTGGACAAAAAATCAATCACATAATTAAATGTTCTAATTTTAATTTCAGATTTATAATTTTTCATTATTATCAGATCTTCCATTTTTTCATTTTGATGGAATTAAATTCGTAATCAAAATTTTGAATTTTCAAAATCTCACATCATATTCATAGTGAAGGACCCTACAAATCTCTATATACCATTTATTATACTCTTATTTCCATCTTTTACCTTTTTTGATTTTTTGTGTTCATAACATTGACTTTAACACCGAAGAGCACCTTTTCTTTTTATTTTAAAATTTTTTCATAAATTTGCATAAGAAATTCTGAATATTCTGCGAGTTAGCTAATTGAGTGCCTGTGTAAACAGCTTTGGTACTATTAAAATCAAAATATTTGTTTTTTCTCAAGTTATTTGAGTAAATGTACGTGTTTGAAATTATTTTTGGACAAATAACTGAGCTCATTGCCTTTTCATTTAAGTTATATAAGTATAATGTGATTGATAAACAAATTTTTTAAGACAACATCTTTATTTTTATTTAAAATTTAACTAAAAACTTAAAATAAAAGAATTGGAAAAATATTGGTTTGAATATAAAAAACTGGTCATCAACTGGACAAACTTCTCCTCACACTAATAATACTGGGAGTAACTATGGTGTTTAGATAACCCTTTACAGATCTCATCTATCTGAGACATAAAAGCCACATCTTTTTCCCTTTCCTTATTTCTCTTCTCCTCCATTTGGTTATCCACTTAGAAATCGTTCGTGTTTACTATTGTAGTTTTGAGTCCATCGGAAAACATTTTGCTTGCGTTGTGGAACGTTTGGGCTGAGTTCAACTGTACCGCATTCAAATGTAAGAAGTTATTTGTTTTCCATTCCTTCACAGTTTCTCTCTCTAATTCCCCTTTATTCATTAAATCTGCCATTTGCATCCCATATCTAATGCCTTTTTGTTCTCGTTCGTCATTACGATCAGAGGTTTGCGCAAAGTACGGTACCCGGTTATTATGATTAACGGTTTCATATCTAGTACGTTCCTCTTTACGTACAAAGGTTTGGGCGCAGTACGGTACCTGGTTACTGTAATTAAATGTTTCAGAGGTTTGCGCAAAGTATGGTACCCGGTTATTATGATTAACGGTTTCATATCTCGTTCGTTCGTCATTACAATCAGAGGTTTGCGCAAAGTATGGTACCCGGTTATTATGATTAACGGTTTCATATCTCGTTCGTTCGTCATTACGATCAGAGGTTTGCCCAAAGTACGGTACCCGGTTATTATGATTAACGGTTTCATATCTCGTACGTTCGTCATTACGATCAGAGGTTTGCGCAAGGTACGGTACCCGGTTACTGTAATTAAATGTTTCATATCTCGTACGTTCGTCATTACGATCAGAGGTTTGCGCAAGGTACGGTACCCGGTTATTATGACTAACGGTTTCATATCTCGTTTGTTCGTCATTACGATCAGAGGTTTGCGCAAAGTACGGTACCTGGCTATTGTAATTAACTGTTTCATATCTCGTACGTTCGTCATTACGATCAGAGGTTTGCGCAAGGTACGGTACCTGGTTACTGTAATTAACTGTTTCATATCTCGTACGTTCGTCATTACGATCAGAGGTTTGCGCAAGGTACGGTACCCGGTTATTATGACTAACGGTTTCATATCTCGTTTGTTCGTCATTACGATCAGAGGTTTGCGCAAAGTACGGTACCTGGCTATTGTAATTAACTGTTTCATATCTCGTACGTTCGTCATTACGATCAGAGGTTTGCGCAAGGTACGGTACCCGGTTATTATGACTAACGGTTTCATATCTCGTTTGTTCGTCATTACGATCAGAGGTTTGCGCAAAGTACGGTACCTGGCTATTGTAATTAACTGTTTCATATCTCGTACGTTCGTCATTACGATCAGAGGTTTGCGCAAAGTACGGTAGTTTAATAGTCTTAACTTGCTGTTCACTCTGATTAAAAGTTACATATCTAGCTTGCTTTCGAGCTTCTACGTAAGATTTCCAAACGTAATACCAGTACAATCCCTCTGCAATATTTGTGTAAGCCTCTGAAGAAATTTCCTTTGGTTTATTACTGTCAGTTTTACACATATTGCATATTGATGGTGCATTATCCCAATATGATGGTAAATTATTTCTAGCGATGTTTTCCGAATCACTTCGTTCATGTCCATTTTGTATTGCATACTCGCTTGAATTCGAAAAGATGCCAAGCCTTCCACTGCTATCACTCTCGCAATCACCAAAGTTGTCATTAGATATCATCAGCAATAAGTCGTCCACTTTTTTTATAGGACAATTTCCCTCTATCGCAATTTCATTTAGAAAAATTTCCCAACAATGAGAATTGCGGTGACGATCCCGGATTATGTGGTATATACCATTTTTAAAATATTTTAAATTATCCATATTTATTTTATATTTATGATAATTTAGGTATCTACAATCTTGTGAAGTTGTCATTGTCTTTGCTTAATTTCTCGTTTATAATATTACAAAAGTAGATATGCTTTAAAGATCATCGAAGTGGACGGGCGCCTGTACGTGTAATAATAAAAATCTCATGCGCAGTAACACCCTTTTATACCATCTCGAACAACGGCGAATAAAAGGATCCCCGAGAATTAACTAACTATTAATTTATTTAATTTTATTGCAATTATTTTATATTGTTTTATTTTACTTCATCTTAATTTATTTTATTTATATCATTTTAATTTATTTAACTTTATTTAATTTAATTTTTATTATATTATTTTATTTTTATTTTATTTTATTTTACTTGCATAACTTTGGGCGCTATCTAATTGCTTTCTGTTGTTTAAGTTTATTCATTGTGGTATATGTATATGTAAGAATGTTTTTGCATTCATCCATATATGAAGAGATACAATTCTCAAAAGGCAGAGAAGTTATACGGCAATGGAACTGGCCATCTTATAGTCCAGATCAGCTATCTTATTATCTGATTTGTTTGCGTCTTCCCATGCTCTGCTCCCTTGAATGGTATGCGATTGGTGTATGCGCAACGTCAGATGGCTGCCGGATAGTGGGGGGAGAATGTTAAAGCAAGGAACGTAAATCATTGCATAACTTTGGGTGCTGGCTAATTGCTTCCTGTTATTTGAGTTTTTGCATTCATGCATTGGGTAAGAGAACACGTTTTGAAACGAGCCCAACCCTAAATTTGAATACATTTCAACATTACCCCATTATTTAATTAAATTCAATTATATTCTAATTATTTTTAAATTTATTTTTTTTTTTTTTTGTTTTCATTTAATTTAATTTCATATAATTTTTTTTATGTTTTATTTTATTTTAATTACATTTATTTTTTTTATTTTATTTAAATTTTTTATTTTTTTTTTATTTTTCTTTATTTTATTTTATTTCCATTTTTAATTTTTTTTCTTTTTATTTTATTTTATTTTTTTACTTTATTTTATTTAATTTAATTTTATTTTTTTTGCTTTTTACTATTTTATTTTATTTTTCTATTCTTTGTTTTATTTTATTTTATATTAATTTACTTAATTTTATTTAATTTTATTTTTTTTTTAATTTTTATTTCATTTAATTTTATTTTTATTAATTTTTTTATTTTGCTTTACTTTATTTTATTTTATTTTATTTTTTTACTTTATTTTATTTTAGTTTACTTCATTTTATTTTTTTTTTTAATTTCTTTTAGTTCATTTTATTTCATTTTTTTATAGTTTTATTTTATTTCATTTTATTTTATTTTACTATTTTTTTTATTTCATTTTATTTTATTTAATTTCCTTTTTACATTTCATTTTATATAATTTTATTTTATTTAATTTTTTTATTTTATGTTACTTAATTTTATTTTATTTTATTTTATTTTCCTTTAATATATTTTATTTAATTATTATTTTTTTATTTAATTTTATTTAATTTATGTTTTTATTGATTTTATTTTATTTTATTTTAACTAACTACTTTTTAGTACATTTTATATTATGTTATTATTTTTATTTTACTTAATTTTACTTTATTTTTTTTTATTTTATTTTATTTTATTTTACTTAATTTAATTTTATTTTGCTTAATTTATTTTATTTTATTTTTTTATTTTTGATTTTATTTTATTTTATTTAAGTTCGTTTTATGTTTTTTAGTTGAGTTTACTTTATTTTTTTATTTATTTGATTTTATTATTATTATTTCTTTTTTTTTGCTTTAGTTTATTTAATTTTTTTTTTTAATATAGGTCATTTTATTTTTTTCCTTGCTTTAGTTTATTTTAATTAATTTTATTTCATTTTTTCATTTTTTTTTTATTTTATTTTGTTTTGCTTTATTTTATTTTATTTTTATTTTTTTGTTAATTTCATTTTATTTTTTTTAATTAACTATTTTTTATTTCATTTTTTATTATTTTATTTTATTTTACTTAATTTTATTTTATTTCGTTTAGTTTTGTTTTATTTCTTTTATTTTATTTCTTTTATTTTGTTCTATTTTATTTATTTTTTTTTTTGTGTTGACGGCAAAAACTATAATATTTCGTTGGTTCCGTAAAACAAAATAACAAAAAAGGACCTTTTATATGCCCTAGACTTAGTAATAAACTATTTCGTAGAGGATCATTATTGTCAATTTCATATTTTAGTTTTTTGTTGTTTAAAAAAAAAACAAATACTTATACAAAAGGGTATAAAAAGAGCGCTCTCTCAAGCGCACTTCACATTTTAGTTTGCGCACGCACAAACCTCACACCGATCTTTACCATGCATTTATTTATTTAAATTTATTACAAATTGCATTTCGAACAGAAAATACAACCTCCGAGTATTTTATTTATTTACACCATGACGAGCTCAAGCGCCACCGCTGAAAATGACATGAAAAAAACATATTATGTATTTTGATATATTTTTTTTTTTTTTTTGTGGAGCTTAATATACTATATTTCCAAGCAAATACTAAACTAACTTAATTTTTAATATATGTAAATAATTAAAGAAAAATATTTTAAATATATGTAAGTACAGTATAATTGGTAAATATATTATTTTAGATAAAATTGTAGGTCTAGTAAAAAGCAGTACATTACCTTTGCGAAACATGGCTTTAGAGATTTGAAATTCGCCAAACTCAAAATTTGGACCTGCACTGTCAGCAATTTGACCGTCTGAAGGAAGCAATCGCCCAGAAACGCCTACCTTTGGTCAATAGGAATGGATCGGTGTTTCATCAGGGCAACACTAGAAATTAATTTCGAAATATATATTTCTTATTGATTAAATATTTCGTCCAGAAAATCGGCTTCACTAGTGGTAGTCGAAATATTTTGAAAGGCACCACGATTTTGAGCCAACTCATCACAAATAGTATCCAACATAGCGAAGAAAGCCAAATCTTTTTCCTTCTCTATTTCTCTGCTTTCTCTCATTTAGTTATCCTCTTGGAAGGAGTTCGTGCTAGTTGTTGGTAGTTGGAGGCTATCGGAAGGTACATTGCCTTCGTTGTGGTATGTTTGGCCTAAGTTCAACTGCAATGTGTTATCTGTTTTTATTTTTTTGTCAGCATTGATTTCCATCTTCAACATTGCATCTGGCGATTCCATCTCGTGTATTGTGCGTTCTTGTACTCGTCCGTCTTTACGTTCAATTGTTTGCGCAATGTACGGTACTTTCATAACCTCCGTTGGCTGGTAAATATGACAAACGGGTTCATGTCTTATACGTTTGGAGGATTGTGCAACGTTTGGTAGTTTCATAGCCTCTGTTTGCAGTTGACTCTTTTGAGCTTTCCACATATGAAACCGGTACAGTCCGTCTGCTAAGATTATATCGGTTTCGTGTCTGGAACGTTCACAAACAGAACATTTACATATCGCTCGCTCTCTTACGGAGTCCTCATCTCTGCTCTGATTCGATATCTTCAGCAATTCCTCGTCTACTCGCTCTATAGGACAATTTCCCTCTTTCGCAATTTCACTTAAGAAGATTTTCCAACCATTAGAAGTGCGGTGACGGTCCCGAATTATATGGTATATACCATTTTTAAATTGGCTTAAATTAGCCTCCCGTATATTTGGCGCGTATCTAGAATTCTGTGAATTTGCCATTTTCGTTGATTAATTTCTCGTCGATAATATTTCAAAAGTAAATATATACACGTATGCTCTGTGTATGTATATAATAGAAATGAAGAAAAAACTAAATCTATCGTTGATTATGATTTATCAGGACTAAAATTAGGTACGTAAACTAAATGTGTTTTAATAATTTATAATAGTGCTAGGCATAAATACATTCAGAAATAAAAAAAATTTTGCTTGGCCTAAGAACATTCAATTTTAAAAACGACTAATATTTTTAATATTTTTGGAAAACTAACATTCCTTACAAACCATTATCTGACAAACACGATTGAAAAATTCTAGCCACAGCAATTCTACCTGAATAATATGTTTCGAAAATGAAAAAGGAGAACAAGATTTTTACTATTAGATTTGGACGCAATTTTATATTATATGTTTATATAATATTATTTTATTTTCTTTTATTTCATTTTATTCAAATTAAAAAAATATATATATTTTTATTCTTTTATTGTATTTTATTTTATTATTTTTTATTTTATTCGGCGTTCAGAAAAGATAAACTTTGGTTGGCTGAAAAACTTTCACATTAAAAAAGAATTAATATTGTTTTTTAAGCAAAAAAAAACATTTTTAAAAAGGACCTATTATATGCCCTACACCTAGTAATGAAATATTTCGTAGAGGATCATTATTGTCAATTTTGTATTTTTTGTTATTTAAAAAAACCAATACTTATACAAAATGGTATAAAAAAGACGCTCTCTCAAGCGCACTTCACATTTTAGTTTGCTCACGCACAAATCCCAAACTGAACTTTACCACGCATATTTTAAATAAAATTATTACAAATCGCATTTCGAACAGATATGGCAACTTTGGAGTACTTTATTTATTTACACCGTGACGAGCTCAAGCGTCACCGCTGGAATGCTGATAATTTAGAACATTCAAAGAATGCCACGTCACAAATGTTATGGGAACGCTATTTCAAGCCTCAAAGTAAGAACACGGCTATTAGTCACAGTGCGAAGGAGAATTTTAATTCATATAAAAAATTGTTTCTTAATAAGGCTAACTATAAGAAGCCGAGATGTCTGGGCAAGAGAAGGAAATCAACTGTCATCTCAAATAGAATACAAGAAAACATTAGAAGAGAGGAATTGGAGCTGGAACAAAGACTGAAGGAAAGAGATGTGAGCGAAAAAATGACAGAAGATCTACCCGATATAAATTTGGATTTTCTTGACGATCTGAATGGTATTTCTTCCGACTATAAGCCAAGTAATGTTGCGAATGCTCAAGAAAATAACGACGGCTGTTTGTACAACCAGACGGCATCTGTCCACGCAAATATTGAAAGTCTGGATGCATTTGAAAATTTGTCGCTTAGTGAGACTAACTATAAACAAGTCGGAAATTCGGGGTTGGAGCTGGAACAAAGACTGAGCGAAAGAGATGCGAGCGAAAGGATGACAGATGATTTGCCCGATATAAATTTGGATTTTCTTGGATGACATTTCCTTCGACGATAGGCCGAGTAATGTGGAGAGGGCACAAGTCAGTAATGATGGCTGTTGTTATAACCAGCCGGTGTCAAGTTCAATTCTTGATTTTGATGATTCGATTATCATTTGGTAATTACGTAGAAAATTTATAAAAAAAAACTTTGCACTTTAGAAATGTCGTATTTGATCATCTTTTTGGAAGTAAAATATATGTTTTGTTAGTTAAAAAACAAAAATACAAAAATCTGAGTAACTCATTTTGTTAGGCAATCGACGTACGTAGGGCGTTGTGAATGGTTAGCTGGCTTTAGTTGTTGTGTGGGATGGACTTTATATGGATGATATGTAATTTGAAGTGCAAAATATGCCATTCCAGCTCTTGAGAACTTCAAGAAATGAACACTGTTTCCAGCAAGCACTTAAATGCATTAAAGGCCTCTGTTAAGTGAATGAATTGTCAAACGTTTCCACCGAAAGGGAGTTAACTCAAACAGCTGATTCTTGTTTTTGCAGTTTGCAAAATTTGTCACAACTATTAAAATCATGAATTCAAGAGACCGCATTCATTTTATTTAGCTATTTATACAATATTAAGATTAGCAAGTGAAGATTATTGCTACACGGATAGACGCTGCTGAAAGGAAAATGCTTTTTTGCATGCTTACAACTTTTTTGGAGGTGGCACGCAATTTGCTTTTGGTTCTAAAATAATATACATAATTATTGGTTTTGCGCAATCAGCTGATAGTTGCCAGAGTCGCGTACACTTTTATGTTGAGGGGATCGTTTTCTATTCCACAATTGCTTTTTGTTAGTTTTTTATTTTTATTTTATTTTAGTTTTTAAAGAGAAGAAGCATTATTTTCGCCAATTACTTAATACCTATATGTTTTTATGTTAATATTAATGCAAAAAGGTAACTTTTGCAGAAAAAAAAAGTCTGGCCCCTCATTAAATCCGAAAATACAAGACTCTGGCAAGAAATATACCAAAACTTCCGAAATGTTTACATTAGTAGTGACAGCTTCGACTGTTAACATAACATTTTCTGTTAAATTACCGAAAGTGAGTTAACTCACTTCGAAAAGTGAGTTAACACACTTTTATACAACAACAAATACATGGGAATTTAGTATTTAAATGCGATGTTGAAATGCATTTAAGCTAAAATTCATTTAGCGTCCGGTGGAAATAGGCTATAAGTCTCTAAGGACTTGAGGGAAGTAAGGTTGCCGGCTATCGAGCGGGCCCAAAGTTTTAATAAAAAACATTTTTTTTTTTGAATTATTCACAATTTTTAATGAAATATCCTTCGAAAAAATTATTACATTGGAATACCCTTATCACTTTATCTCTTAAAGTGTTTTAAATATGAATAGAAAGTTAGTACAAAGAAAAAGTTTTTTTTTCAAATCTAGAATTAAAGATATAATTAAAAAACCGTGTCCGGGTAAAACAGGCTGCCGTGCGCGAGCGAAAGACGGCGCCTCTTCTCACACATTGCATCAATCAATGGATTTATTGAGAGAACAATTCGTTGAGCAGATCATTTCACGAACTGAGTCATTCGATTGGCCACCAAGATCGTGTGATATCACACTTTTAGACTTTTTTCTGTGGAGATATGTAAAGTCTAAAGTCAATGCGGACAATCCCACTTAGATTAAGGTGTTGGAGCAAAACATCACATTTTTGTAGGTACCTGTTTTTCTGCTCCCGCTGTACTGCTGGTTTCCGTTGGTTTTCGCTCTATTGCTATTCGTTGGAAATCGTTGGGCAACAACAGTGAAGTTGACATTTCTCTCCGCTGTCGAAAGTGAATGACGTCGCTCTGCTTGATTTGAGCTTTGGCCGCTCATTACATCGCTTTTTGTTTTCTTATTCCTTATCATTTTCTTTTTATTTGTTGTTTTTTTACTAATTTTCATTGCTTATTATGCCAAATCAGTCAATATGCGCTGGGTAAAAACGTATGTAAACTTATTTTTCTTTAATATGTAGAGTTACTGGTGTCAAACACTGTAAAACCACGGCGCGGAACAAAACACGTCCGTTTAGTTTGAGAAACACCACTTTTGAATCACTGTTAAGCGTTCCATTTCATAACTATAGCTGAAACAAAGCATGTTTGGTTTGACAGCTAAGTTTGACAGCTGTCAAAACCCAGCCCAGTACTCAAAAACCACTAAATGAATAACCCTATATTATATGCACTCATAGAAAACGGCTGCCAAGTAATATCCACGCGGTGCAGAGCCATTTTTGATATACATATAACACCGTCCGATACGATTTTTGAGCCATAAAAAAATCAAACATTTTCGGAAACTGGGACCAAAACAAAACTCCCCGCGTCTGGCTGTTTTGATAGATCAAGTCGTTTATGGTTTTCAGGGGTGAAAACAAACCCTAAATAGAAAGTCACAATTTTTTAGGGACTTTTGGGGTCGCTGATTGTGAATATGATGTCAGATTTTTAAATTTCAAAATAGCGTATCAAATTTTTTTAAAAATGACTAATATTTCATAAAATTTCGGATCTGGAGGATTTCGGGGCCGCTGATTATTGTTAGTTTAAAAAACTCTGAAAACAATGATTTTTAAATTTTTAATTGTAAATTTGGCTAAAAAATCAATGACATAATTAAATGTTCTAATTTTAATTTCAGATTTATAATTTTTCATTATTATCAGATCTTCCATTTTTTTTATTTTGATAGAATTAAATTCGTAATCACCATTTTGAATTTTCAAAATCTCACATCATATTCATAGTGAGCGACCCTACAAACCTCTATATACCATTTATTATACTCTTATTTCCATCTTTTACCTTTTTTGATTTTTTGTGTTCATAACATTGACTTTGACACCGAACAGCACCTTTTCTTTTTATTTCAGAATTTTTCATAAACTTGCATAAGAAATTCTGAATATTCTGCGAGTTGTTAAATAAATTTGTAAATAAATTAACTCTCAGTTCGTTATATAAATGTTCTCACTTAACTAATCGAGTACCTGTTTAAACAGCTTTGATACTATTAAAAGTCAAAATATTTGTTTTTTTCCTCAAGTCATTTGAGTAAATGTACGTATTTGAGATTATTTTTAGACAAATAACTGAGTTCAATGCCTTTTCATTTAAATTATATAAGTATAATATGGTTGGAAAGCAAATTTTTTAAGACAACATCTAACTAACTTTTATTTTATTTAATTTTATTGCAATTATTTTGTATTGCTTTATTTTACTTCATCTTAATTTATTTTATTCATATAATTTTGATTTATTTAACTTTGTTTAATTTAATTTTTATTATTATTGTTTTATTTTTTTTTTTTAATTATATTTTTTTTTACTTCATTTATATTATTTTAATTTATTTTACTTGCATAACTTTGGGAGCTATCTAATTGATTTCTGTTATTTAAGTTTATTCATTCTGGTATATATGTAAGAATGTTTTTGCATTCATCCATATATGAAGAAATACAATTCTCAAAAGTCAGAGAAGTTTTCTGTTTGCAATGGAATTGGGCATCTTATGGTCCAGATTAGATATCGTATTATCTGATTTGTTTACGTCTCGCCATGCCCTGCTCCCTTGAGTGGTATGCGATTGGCGTTTGCGCAGCGTTAGACGGCTGCCGGATAGTGGAAGAAGAATGTTAAAGCAAGGAGCGTAAATCATTGCATAACTTTGGGCGCTGTCGAATTGATTTCTGTTATTTGAGTTTCTGCATTCATGCATTGGGTAAGAGAATATGTTTTGAAACGAGCCCAATCCCAAATTTAAATACATTTCAACATTCCCCCGGGTAGACTTAGGCATTATTTAATTTAATTCAAATATGTTCTAATTATTTTTAATTTTATTTTATTTGATTTCACTTAAATTAGTTTCATATTATTATTTTTTGTTTTATTTTATTTTAATTAAATTTAGATACATTTTTTATTTTGTTTAAATTTTTTATTTTGCTTTATTTTATTTCTTTTATTATTATTTTTTTATTTCATTTTATTTTATTTATTTTATTTTATTTTTTTTACTTTATTTTATTTTAATTTTTTTATTTTGCTTTATTTGATTTTATTAAATTTTTTTATTTTATTTTATTTTGGTTTAGTTCATTTTATTTTTTGCTTTATTTTAATTTATTTTAATTCATTTTATTTCTTTTTTTATTTTTGTTTGTATTTATTTTATTTTATCTTGCTTTATTATATTTTATTTTATTTTTTTTATATTTTTGCTGATTTTAGTTTATTTTAATTAACTATTTTTTATTTTATTTTATTTTATTTTGCTTGATTTTATTTAATTTTTTTTTTTTTTGAGATTTTATTTTATTTTTTTTATTATTTTTTATTTTATTATATTTAGTTTTATTTTATTTTATTCGGCGTCCAGAAAAAATATACTTCCGTTGGCTGAAAAACTTTCACTCTAAAAAAAGGAATAATTTGTTTTAATAAAAAACATTTTTTTTTGTATTATATTTTTGTGTTTTATTGTATTATATTTTTAAGCAAAAATTAAACTAATTTAATTTTTAATATATGTAAATAATTAAAGAAAAATATGTTAACTATATGTAAGTACAGTATAATAGATAAACATATTATTTTAGACAAATATATGTAAATAATTAAAGAAAAATACGTTAAATATATGTAAGTACAGTATAATAGATAAACATATTATTTTAAACAAAATTATAGGTCTTGTAAAAAGTAGTACATTAAATGTGCGAAACGTCGCTTTAGAGATTTGTATTTCGCCAAACTCATAATTTGGGCCTGCAGAATCAACAATTAGACCGTCTGAAGGAAACAATCGCCCAGAAACGCCTAGCTTTGGTCAACAGGAATGGATCGGTGTTTCATTAGGGCAACGCCAGAAATAAATTTCGAAATATATATTTCTTATTGATTAAATATTTCGTCCAGAAAATCGGCTTCACTAGTGGTAGTCGAAATATTTTGAAAGGCACCACGATTTTGAGCTAACTCATCACAAATAGTATCCAGCATAGCGAAGAAAGCCAATTCTTTTTCCTTCTCTATTTCTCTGCTCTCTCTCATTTGGTTCTCCTCTTGGAAGGAGTTCGTGCTAGTTGTTGGTAGTTGGAGGCCATCGGAAGGTACATTGCCTTCGTTGTGGTATGTTTGGCCTAAGTTCAACTGCAATCTTTTATCTGTTTTTATTTTTTTTTTTCAGCATTGTTTTCCATCTTCAACATTGCATCTGGCGATTCCATCTCGTGTATTGTGCGTTTTTGTACTCGTCCGTCTATACGATCAATCGTTTGCGCAATGTACGGTACTTTCATAACCTCCGTTGGCTGGTAAATATGACAAACGGGTTCATGTCTTATACGTTTGGAGGATTGTGCAACGTTTGGTAGTTTCATAGCCTCTGTTTGCAGTTGACTCTTTTGAGCTTTCCACATATGAAACCGGTACAGTCCGTCTGCTAAGATTATATCAGTTTCATGTCTGGAACGTTCACAAACAAAACATTTACATGTCGCTCGCTCTCTTACGGAGTCCCTATCTCTGCTCTGATTAGATGTCCTCAGCAATTCCTCGTCCACTCTTTGTATAGGACAATTTCCCTCTTTCGCACTTTCACTTAAAAAGATTTTCCAACCATTAGAATTGAGGTGACGATCCAGAATTAAATGATATATACCATTTTTAAATTGGCTTAAATTAGCCTCACGTATATATGGCGCGTATCTAGAACTCTGTGAAAGCTTGGTTTTGAGCTTCTACGTAAGATTTCCAAACGTAATGCCAGTACAATCCGTCTGCAATATTTATGTAAGCCTCTCAAGAAATTTCCTTTGGTATTGTATATTACTGTCAGCTTTACACATATTGCATTATTATTTTTTCTAGCGATGTTTTCCGAATCACTTCGTTCATGTCCATTTTGGGTTGCGTTCTCGCACTCGCTTGAATACGAAAAGTTGTCAAGCCCTCCAACGCTATCTCCCGCTCTCGCAATTTCATTTAGAAATTATATGGTTTATACCATTTTAAATTATCCAAATTTATATCGAGACGTTGTCAATGTAGTTGTTTCATTTCTCGTTTACAATATAACAAAGTAGATAGGCTTTAAAGATCATCGAAGTGCACAGGCGCCTGCTCGTGTAATAATAAAAATCTCATGCGCAGTAACACGCTTTTATACCATCTCGAATAACGGCGAATAAAAGAATCTCCGAGAATTAACTAACTTTTACTTTATTTCATTTTATTGCAATTCTTTTCTATTGTTTTATTTTACTTCATCTTAATTTATTTTATTTATATCATTTTAATTTATTTAACCTTGTTTAATTTAATTTTTATTATATTATTTTATTTTTATTTTATTTTATTTTACTTGCATAACTTTGGGCGCTATCTAATTGATTTCTGTTATTTAAGTTTATTCATTCTGGTATATATGTAAGAATGTTTTTGCATTCATCCATATATGAAGAAATACAATTCTCAAAAGTCAGAGAAGTTATACAGCAATGGAACTGGCCATCTTATAGTCCAGATCAGCTATCTTATTATCTGATTTGTTTGCGTGTTCCCATGCTCTGCTCCCTTGAATGGTATACGATTGGCGTTTGCGCAGCGTCAGATGGCAGCCGGATAAGGGGGGGAGAATGTTAAAGCAAGGAACGTAAATCATTGCATAACTTTGGGTGCTGGCTAATTGCTTCCTGTTATTTGAGTTTTTGCATTCATGCATTGGGTAAGCGAATACGTTTTGAAACGAGCTCAATCCTAAATTTGAATACATTTCAACATTCCCCCGGGTGGATTTAAGCATTATTTCATTTAATTCAATTATATTCTAATTATTTTTAATTTTATTTTTTTTGATTTCATTTAAAATAATTTTTTTTATTTTATTTTATTTTAATTAAATTAAATTTATTTTTTTTTTTCGAACAGATATGGCAACTTTGAAGTACTTTATTTATTTGCACCTTGACAAGCTCAAGCGCCACCGCTAGAATGCTGATAATTTAGAATATTCCAGAAATGCCACATCACAAATAACCAAATAACATTGGAACGCCATGAATGGAGCTATTAGCGACAATGAGAAATAGAATTTGAAAGCATATGAATATTTTTGTGTCTAGAGGGAAAGATGAAAGAGAATCTAACCGATATAAATTTGGATTTTCTTGACGATCTGAACGGCTTTTCTGTCCACAATGGACCGACAGTTATTTTTTTCTTTTTATTAAAGAAATTTTTAAGGGCGTGTTTAAGCAATTTTACGACAGTTTGCTCCGAATAAAATGCGTGCGTCTTGCTAGTTAAATTTCGACAATAAAAAATACAAAATGTAAGCTTTAGCTAACTATTGATATGTTCTCAGTTGTTTGATTTTAAAAGAAAATATACAGCATAGTAGCTTATGTTTTAAGATGACGGTTTGAAAATATAATAAATGGATTTATGTATACGGACTTTTTCTTTATATGTTATTAAATTTCCCCATTGTTAAATAGATTTTATAACTACCCTACGCAGATATCTTAGCAAGGGTATTTTTAATAGAAAACTACATTTCGAACTGCAAACTTATTAAATCTTAGCCTTCAAAGTAAAACGTAAAGTAAAACAGTGGAGGTTTCCCAGATGATGAAAAACCGAGGGTTGATGAATGAACAAAGCGTTCGAACAGAATGGGATATTAATTTCAAACAAAACTCAAACTGAATTATTTTGTAATTTCAGTAAATAAAATAATATTATAAATATAAAGATATTATGATTGGTACACACATTTTTTTAATATAATACTTTATTTTTATTCAAAATTAAATTTAAAACTAAAAATAAAAAAAGGCAAAATATTTATTTAAATACAATAACTAGCCGAATTTTCGTACAAGCTTCTCCTCAACCTTCTCCTCCTGTGCGTCCTGATGCTTTTTTTTCAGCAAATGGAGGGTTTTCGAACGGATTTTTATGAGGCAGGTTCAATTTCATTTAAGAAATACAAATAAATTTCGAGCCATATTTATTTTCTGCCTTTCACCATTTTAGTACTTTGTTCAGAAATTCGATTTCACTAGTTGTATCTGGATAATTTTGATAGTTACCACGGTGTTTAGCCAACTCTTTACAAATCTCATCTATCCAAATGAAAAAAGCCTCATCTCTTTCCCGCTCTCGATTTCTCTTCTCTACCATTTCAACAACTTCTACCATTTCCATCTCGTATCTCTTGCGTTTTGGTTGTCGCTCGGCTTTACGTTCAAATGTTGGCGCGATGTACGGTACTTCCATAACCACCGTTGGCTGGTAAATATGACAAACTTTTATTTTATATTTTTATATAATATTATTTTTTTTTCTTTTATTTCATTTAATTTAAATTTCTAGTTTTTAAATTATGTATTGATTTATTGTATTAAATTTTTATTTGATCTTATTTCACTTTATTGTATTTAAATATGCTTTAGTTTTTATTTTGTTACATCTTTTATTTTTTTCTATTATTATTGAATGTTTTAATTTACTTTATTTAATTTTATTAAAATTTTTCTTTATTGCGTTTTATTTTATCGTACATTTTTTAATTTATCGTACATTTTATTTTAATTAAAACAGTTAATTATTTAAATCGTTTTATTTTTTTATTTTACTTTATTTAGCTTAATTTATTTTAATATTTTTTTTATTTTATCATTA